>CM045768.1:25304986-25766755 GCA_025200525.1 Camellia lanceoleosa
CCAGAATCTTTCTAAAATTTGAAGCGGCCCGATGTAGCAGGCGACGACTTGCCCTTCTTTCCAAACTGACTTGACCTTTCATTGGGGACACATGAATAAACACATAGTCTTAGAGCCTCATACTCAAGAGGTCTTCTTGAACATCTGCATAATTCTTACATGGGTCTGAAATTTGTTTGAGCCTTTCTTAGGAATAGTTTTGATCTTCTTAGAGGTATCTTGCACAATTTGAGGCCCAAGTAAAAGCTCTATCTCCGAGCTTACGTCCAACAAATCGATGATCTACACATACGCCATCTGAGCCTCGTATGGTGCCATACAAATCTTTGGAGTGGAAAGGCATTGTGTATACAAATTCTACAAGTGACAAATAGTCTTCCCACTCCTGAAAATCTAAAGCACACATCGAAGCATATCTTCCTAAGTTTGTATTGTTCATTACGACTACCCATGCATGCGTGGGTGGAATGCGATACTAAACCTTGGATTACATCCCCATAGCTTCTGCAAACTCTTCCACAATCTTGAAACAAATTTTGGATCTCTATACGACACAATAGATATCGGGACTCCGTGTAGCGGACAATCTCATCAACATATATGGTAGCAGGTCTATAAGCATTAAATGTAGTTCTAAGCGGTAGAAAATGTCTGATTTAGTGGGTCTATCAACTTCTAACCCAAATAGAATCCATACCTCGAGGTCTGAGGTAGGTGACAATGAAATCCATAGTCACATGCTCCCACTTCCATTAGGGAATAGGGAGGTTGAAATGAAGCCTTTGGTTTCGATGTTTAGCTTTAACTTGCTAACAATGAAGACATTTGGACACATAATACGCAATTTCTTTCTTCACTTTAGGCCACCAATAGGTTTGTTTGAGATCTCGATACATTTTATTACGGGATGCATAGCAAACAACGATTTATGGGCTTCATCTAAAACCCTTCTCTTTAGTTACGGAATATTAGGGCCGCATTAGGTCTGAAACTTCAACACTTCATTTTCAATACTAAACTCGCTTTTGGACTTGTCTCAAATTCATCAATCACTTTCTTGAAATTCATCCTCTTTTGTTTACATTTAATTTCCTCAATGATTCTGGCTCCATTTGTAATAGCGGCTATCAATCTTCCTTGTTCACACATTACCACTTCAATTTAGGACTTCTCAAAATCGTGCAAGATCTCTTTCTATTCGGTAAGCAAGCAGGCCATACTCCTCGTTGACTTTACGCTCAAGGCATCGACAATTGTGTTAGCTTTTAGGGGTGGTCTTGGATTTCAAGATCGTAGTCTTTTATCGATTCAAGCCATCTCCTCATCGCATATTCAACTCATACGTGTAAGAAAGTATTTCAAACTTTGTGATCCGTGTAGACTTCACACTTTGCCCTATATAAATAATATGCTTGATTTTCAAAGCAAAAACAAGCTATGGCTAACTCTAAGTCATGTGTTAGGTAGTTCTTTTTCGTGTGGTTTCAAGCGTAGGAGGCATAGGCAATAACCTTTCCGTTACGCATTAATACACCCAAACCTTTATAAGGCGCATCAACGAAAATTACAAAATTTTCGTGCACTGTCAGGCAATATCATCTTGGTGTAGTGGTGGGTCTCGTTTTAGTTCATGAAATCTGCAGACTCTCTTTCATCGTTCCATTCAAATGATTGCCCCTTCGTGTCCTTTGGGTAAGAGGTATAGCGATCTTGGAAGCGTCTTTCACAAATCTTACGTAATAACCGCTAAGCCCATGAAGCTGCAGACTGTCACATTAGTCGGTGTAGGCCAATTCACAATTGCTTCTATTTTCTGAGGGTCCTTTGAAATTCCTTCCTTGTTGATCACATGCCCTAAGAAAACAACTTCATCAACAAAACTCACATTTCTTTAGTTTAGCAAACAATTTCCTTTCCCTAAGTATTTGCGGGGCCGGTTCTCAAGTGATGTTCATGTTGAAGTCTATTCTTGGAGTATATCAAAATGTCATCAATAAAACCACAACAAATGTGTCAAGGTAGGTTTTAAAAATTTGGTTCATTAGGTCCATAAATCTTTGCCGTAGCATTAGTCACCCCAAATGGCATAACAAGAAATTCAAAATGACCATATCTTGTTCTGAATGCAGTTTTCTCAACATCTTCTGCCTTTACTTTCAGCTGGTGATATCCAGATCTCAAATCAATCTTGGAAATCACTTGTGATCCCTGCAACTGGTCAAACAGGTCATCAATACGGGGTAAAGGATATTTATTCTTTATTGTTACCTTGTTCAATTCCTGATAATCGATACACAAGCGTAGGGTTCCATCTTTCTTTTTCACAAACAACACTGGTGCACCCCATGGTGAAGTACTAGGTCAGATAAACCCCTTGTCAAGTAGGTCTTGCAGCTGTTCTTTTAGTTCTTTCATTTTAGCAGTAGCCATTCTGTAAGGAGTTTTAGAAATAGGCTGGGTGCCTGATACAGTTTCAATAGTGAACTCTATCTCTCTGTCTACCAATTCCCCTGGTAATTCATTTGGAAACACATTTGGAAATTCTCTAACAATAGGGATCTTGTTCAATTCAACATTCACAGTTGTTCGGACAACACATAACACAAATAACGACACCCTTTCTGATCGGTTTGCATGTTTTCATTGCGGATATCAAATAAGGTGGAGGTACTACCCATTACCCACAAACACAATTTACGTATGTTCTAGTGGTTTAAATACAACTTCGTTTGGTCACACAATCAATGGTGGCACAATATTTAGTTAACCAATCCATGCCCAAAATTACATCAAAATGTCTAAAGTTCAAGGGCAACAAATCTACATATAGGATAGCATCCTCAATCGCATGTCACAAAACCGGTATATGGATTCACGAATCTGATTCCCTAGATGGAAGCAGAACACACATAGCGGATATGGCGGTAATTCTAGAGGTCTACTCGGTCTAGATGCAAATGCATATGTCACAAAAGAGTGTGTGGATCGGTCAATTAACACAAATGCATCGATTACATATAGAAATAGTACACAGAGACAAGCTGCGTTGGCATTACTGTATCGCCGGAACAAGCGCCAAAAACTCTCCCTTGTCTCACGGTATCCCGGTGATAGCGAGTCTCATAGTATTTCTGACTTGGGATTGATGCGGTTGAGCTAGCAACTAGTTTCCCCATTACGATTGCAATCTCGGGCCATGTGCCCTTGTTTACCACACTTGAAGCAGGCTCGACACATGGTAACAAACTCCACGATGCCTTTTGCTACAAATATTGCACATAGGAGATGTGTCTCGGGAAGAATTCAAAGTATTTGAGGAGGTGTTTTGCTTTTTCAAAATTTCTTCTTTGAAAAAGCCTTGCCTTTTGTTGTCTTTCGGTCAGTTGTTGGCTTAGCACAACGGCTATGTTAGCCTTTGATATTATAGCCTGTCTAGTACCCCAATGTAGGTTTCTAGCTTCAAGACATTCACCCTTTCTAATATGTAAACCCGAAGCCCACCTTCAAAATGCCTCGCCTTCTTATAATCGGTATCAATCACATGTGGTGCAAACCTAGCCAATTCGGTGAATTTAGCCTCATACTCGACTTCTGATCATACTATCTTGCCTAAGTTCGATGAACTACGACACTTTCCTATCCGAACACATTGTGGGAAGTACTTGTCATAGAAAATTTCGAGAAATTTCACCCGATCAACATCTTTATGATTTTCTCGCATTAACATCCACCATCTCCTTGCTTCATCCTCTAGCATAAAAGTGGCTAGAAGTACTTTACGTGTCTCGAACAGGAACACTTCAAACAATTTTTCGATGCCAAGAACCCATGCTTGACCTTCAGCGGATCTAATCCACCATGGGCTGTGGTGGTTTCATTTTCTTAAATTCTTTGGTGAGAGCTATTATCCGATCATCATTCTAATTATCACGGTACAAGAGGTGCGAGAGGTGGAGGTGGAGGTGGAGGATGTGGTTCTTGCCCTTGTTGTTGCCATTCTGTTGTTGCCTCAATGTTTTTGCCATTTCTGAATCAATCTCTCCATTCTATCTATTGCAGCGATGAGGACTCTTCTATCTCATCACCTCTTGTTCTCGCCATCGATTAAACTTACATTATACTTTGTACAAAAGATTCATAGGTATCGTATATTAAGAGCATACATATTCAAATAATTTGCAATGCAAGCAAATCACAAACTTATAACACATAGTTGTTCACATTGAAACATTTAGATGCATTCTCGATACTATCAAATTCATATTTATCACATGAATGCATCCTAGATCTTTTCTAGACGTTTATTGCTCTTTTGGACAAGTGTGTGAATTATTAACTCGTGCTCTGATACCACTCTGTCATGACCGAACCGCCTCCAAGGGTTAAGGACATAAGCCGATAATCATGAGATTACCTCTGACCTCAAACCAAACCAGACATAACTCATCGAGTAAAGGGGCTAAGCGGAAGCAAAATTTAAAACTTTGTCCATAGAGTACGTGCTTACATAGCGCGTCATAACAAACCATACACATACATGTTAATAACTCACTTCAGAAAATATAATAGCATAAGGTTCTGTACAAACAGGATCACGTAAGTCTAAGTCAACCCATGAAAACTATATACAACAGATTCAAAGTCTTCGCCAACATAACAAAATATAAATACATAACAAAAGGGTGAAAAGCGAGTCTCGTGCGTGAGATGCAAGTGACTCTTCAAAACCTCGGTTGTTCCACAGACTTCACGAGGTGGTGCGGACCTCTCTTGCCTCACCTACAAACACATGAATGAGCGTGAGCGAAAGCCTAGTGAATAATATCGATTGAAGAAGATGCATTGGAACAATATACATTGAACGGCCTTAGGGCCAATTCATATTTCTATCTAGTATATAAATAGCTATAGATCAAGTGACTTCAGTTCCAAACACTTCGGACGGCCTCGGGCCCAATCCATTCATGTCAAACTAGCCTTTGGCCCATTTGTCTTTAATTCATGTCAGACTGGCCTCTGGCCCATTCATTCTTTATTAGAGATCATCTTGGCCTCTGGCCCATTTATTCTATCTTTCAAATCATACTGGCCTCTGGCCCATTCATCCATTTATGTCAAACTGGACTTCGGCCGATTCATTCATTCATCCGTGTCAAACTGGCCTTTGGCCCATTTGAACTTGCATGTCAAGCTGGCTCTCCGCCCATTAATACGTTCATGTGAAACTCTCCTCTAACCCATTCATACTTTGATGTCAAAATGGCCTTTGGCCCATTCATTTAGCATAGCAAACATTGTCCTGTCAGTTAACAAACTTATAAACTTACATAGAAGTAAGCAATTGGACAACAACATATTTGATATCTTTGTCAAGATATTACTCACAGTGATCAGTTGGTTGGTTTGCCCTGGAGTTTGACCCTATACATCACATAACACATATGGGTCACAAATAATTCAATCCGTTCATTAATTCACATATTCCTCTTTAGGCTTCATTCTTATCTCTTTGACTCAATTACAATGCTCAATGTATGCCTAAGCGTAATTAAAAGTGAAAGAGAATAGAAAACAAAACACAAAATGCCTTTTAAAATTTTTTAGAAGCAGGGTCCCGCTCGGCGTGTACTTCCTTTCGGCGGACCATGGTCTACAAAAGTACTAGATGCATCAAATTCGTTCAAGCGTGAAGTTAGGCACTCGAACTGAAGGCCTCACTACATGGCTCCTCGCTCGAGTGTGAACTTCCACGCTCGAGCGGACATCATGTCTACAGAAAAATACTAGGAGCTCGTATTTTAAGCTCGAGCAGCTGTTTCCCCACTCGAGCGGACATCATGAATTCTGGGTTTTCCAGAATGTGTTTTTGAGCACGAATTCAACATTCAAACCAACATTTCTTGCATATTATGGCTCAAACTTCACATAAACACGTACTAACATAGTACAAACACCAAATTACAACATTTTGAAGCTCAATTTCTTGAATTACTTACATGCATGTTTCAAATTGACCCAAACTCATTACCAATACATTAAATTCAAACATTCAAAACTCACACTTCCATGATTTGCACATGCATGTGGGAGATACACATTATTCTCAACTTAATTGGTGAAGAGGTGATCAAATACATGGATTTCAACCAAAAATTCAACATGGATTATACACTTATGCTCAAACATGGAAATTCATAGCAATTTCCTGCATGCATGTGTCTATGGACCTTACATTCAACAAAACCAACTCAATCCCATTACTTATAGCACAATCCTTGATCTTGATCATCAATCAACTCTAAATTACAACTAGAATTCATGGATTACTCACCAAGGAGCTTTAATCTTCACAATTTGGCCAACTCTTGCACCTAGCCTTCCCAGTTCACAATTCATAAGCAAAAATACACCAAGATGCCTCTTCTCTCTCTCAAGGTCGGCTCTCTCTCTTTTCTTGAGTTCAAAATCAGTCAAATGAAGCTAAAGAGAGAATTTGAGTGAAAGTGGCCCACTAAATAAGCTCCTTTAATCAAAATTCCTAATAATTTAATAATTGAGCACTACCTCATTAATTTAATCCATTTAATTTGATCAAACAATTTTCAATTAAATTTCACCGTAGGCTCTAAAAATTATGCCAACCACAATAATGATCAATTTAGGTTTACTGTGGCCGATAGGGCCTTCAATTTACTTCCCAAAGCGAGATAATCAAGCAGATATTCCTACGGTGAGCAGATAGAAATTTAAAACCACATATTTTTACATAATGGCATAAAATCATATCAATCACATAATCACATTTATAATAAGGATCAATGAACATAAAATGGAGCAGGGTTATCACAATAATAGTCCGACACTTCTTTCTTTCTTTTTTCTCTGAAATTCGTGTTTCATTATTTCCCAAAAACGGTCATTTAACTTCCATTGACTATGTCAAAGGTTCTTAAGTTATGCATATAACGTAGTATCCCCAAATAAGGTTTCACGTGCCAATCTATCACAGAAATTTTTGAATTATATGGAGATGTAATCTCATATTAATGGTCTCAATTTCAAACAAACATCTTGGATACTAATTAATATAAGTTATTCCAAAATAGAGGGACACATTGGATTCAGAACAGAAGCGTATCAGTGTCATAACAAAAGCATATTTCACATAAATTCATTAGCCCTTTTCGAATGTGACATATGTTGGGTTGCATTCAACTAACATTGGACAGACATACAGAGCAGAGTAGAACTTATATACTTTGTCAAATTAAGATTACCGTTTTTTTTTTTTTAATTTTTTAGACAATCTTTCTCATACTATCGTTTCAAAGTGGTGATTAGATTTCACAACAAATCCTTGTTTCTGTGATCTTATTAGCTTCCTTATTTACTTAAGATTACACTTGTATAAGTAAGCCAATTCAAATTATATTGTCTTCATACTTATTACGATTCTTAGATCTATATAGATATATTCATTGACTTTGATTAATTGTCACATGGTAACTTAGGGCTAAATTTTAACTTTTGCCATTCTAACAAAATTCATTTTCTTATTTCCCATTACAATATCCTTCTATTTGTTTAACACTAGAGTTCACTTTCTTCACAATGACTTAGGCTATCTAAGTTAGGATTCAAAATCGAAATTCAATTATGTGTCTATAAGATTATACTATCATTCCTTGTTAACCATTATTGAGATCTGAAATTACTAAGTCTTCTTCTCTTCCTTTTTTTTTTTTGTAAAAGGTGTATAGACTTCATAGCTTAAGTAAACCACAAGTGTTTCTCTTCTAAAGTTATCAATGTGATCTTATTTGACTGTTTTCCCCAAATCATTTCAAATCTTGATCTTATTCTTCTAAGTCTGACAATTTTTGGGTTAAGTCTCAAATATCCAAATAATGGTTTCTAACTTTATCAATCATTCATGTACAAATATTACTATGCCAGTATAACTTAAACATTGTCTCTTTTCCGTCCTTTTCTTTTCTTTTTTGATGGGGGATAATTCTTCTAGATTCATAATTCAATATATCGTAATTGGTCACTTCCAATACTTTCACTGGTTCCATAACGATATAATTTGACAAATTAAGTCTTACTTATTCGGACATCAAGTATGAAAATTTTCATTGGCCTAAATTGTTTAGTCTTTAATTTAGCTCAAGTCTTAGCGATGCTCTAATAAATTTTTTTTCAACAATCTCAGGTTGAGTTTGATATGGTCAAACAAATGGTTTCATCTTTATCAAACATTAATTAAGACCAATTCAAATAAAATCACACACATATAAACTTTTAACTTCAAACATTCCTACTAATTCCTAATTGTACTTGAGTACTAACCTTTACCAATTAAATCATTGAGCCTTCCTTGGACTTTAGAACAATCTTTTATTTGATGTCCCATCTTCCCACACTTGAAACAAGCTCCGGTAACTCGATGACACAATCCCCGATGAAGCTTATGGCATATAGGACATACTGAGACAAACTTACTACCCTTACAACCTTGCTTAGAATTACTCGTCTCTCCTACCACAAAATTCCTTGCCTTCTTTTTTGGTTTACTTTTTGCTTCCACGCCTAACTTTTTCTTTTGATCTTGCCAAGTATTATAGCATTGCATAGCCTTCATCATATTCTCTAGCACTTCTTTTATTTTATCTAATCGCTCATAAGGACTCGGCCTCCACTTCATTCACACTTTTCACCATCTTCTCTAATGATAGAAGAAGGGTTAAACACAAATAGATGGTTGATAACACTTGGGTTAATATCAAGTGACTTAGAATATAACACAAAACACACATTATACACAAATAGACATACACATGTAGGCATATAGGGACAACGGTAGGGTAACCTATTCATTCCCATGGAATTTACCAAGAATTTTCGATTGAAGCTCGTTATTAGCGTGGTTCCAACGGACTTCGAGGTCATTCAACAAGGCATAAGACTCTCTGGTTTAACATTCCATATAATAGGTTCCTTAAAATGTACCATTTCGTATCACATAACTTTTCTCGTCCTCAATTACCATAGTTCCACATACTACATTGATCATCAAATTCCTCAATTTCCCAAATATTCTCATAGTCTAATTTGACATATAACTCATGTAACTTTCATGGCTTCCATTAAAGATTCTAATTTCTTATAACACCATGTTTCCAAAAATCAACATACTTGTACTCCCCAATGTTCTAGTCAAAAAGTCTGATTTCCTTATAACATTTGTAATTTCTCAATATCTCAATAATTCTTAGCTTTTAGCCTCATTGCTAAACTAATTAAACACGTTCCAGTTTCCTTATAATCATCACAAATCCATAATAGTTCATAATACTTAGTTTCAATACTTAAACATATTACATAAACATATATGCATATTCTTGAATGCACAACTTCTTATTTACTTACTATATGCATGAAACTTAAATCAGTTCTAGACATTTCAATGCTCAATGGACACGTGTGTGAGATATTAACTCGTGCTCTGATACCACTCTGTCACGACCCAAACCCGCCCCCATAGGTTTAGCGTGCAGCAGGCAATAATCCTGGATTACCAAAGGCCTCTTAGCGAGAATAACATATAAGTCGGGGTTGCGGAAGCAAATAACAAATATACAATATCCATTAGTTGTGCGGACTTATATGAGATGGAAAAATTTTAAACTTTTATATGTATATCTACACATCATCCTTACGCCATCATATATACATATACACATCATCATATATAAACATATATATAAGCTAGACAAAAGGGACTTAGCCCCATTTACAAAATAGACAAAGACTTGTCTAAGCGAGCAAACAAAACTTCAACATGCACTTAGCCATAACCACTAGACATGTCGAGAACCTTCACGGAGGTACATAGGTTGGATGACAAAAATAGATTCCAAATGCGCCTCTAAGCACAGTCACGCCCACGATCACCTACATACATAGTGTCTGGTGGTGGAGCCCGGTGAATAATAACAAAGTAAAGGGTTTAATGAATGTTGTCCATAGCGATTCTGAAAAGCGAAATTTAGTAGTTATCGAAATGGATTCATAATCATGTTAATCATATTTCATAGATTCTGATTGAATCATATTCATAATTAAAATTTGATGTTAATCGCTTTTAGCACTAGCGAGCAGTTGACCCATAAGGGCGGCCATAAAGGCATACGGTTGACTCACGTGCGGAGGCGATGCAGTTGGCTCATGAGCGTCTGAGATGGCCCATAAGTGGGACGTATACATAAGGATCCGTAATAGTTGGCTCATAAGACGTACAGTTGACCCATAATTGGGACGTAACAGAACAGATAACAGATATCTTTTGAAGCTAAGAATGCCACGAATACATTTCAGAAACATTGGACAACCATTCATTCATACATAAAATAATATTTTAGGAACAGATCATCTTATATCATTCAAAATACTTATAATTGAACATAGCTTTACAAAGTTATTACTCACAGCTAGTAGCAAAAGCAGATCAGATAGATCAAGCAGACAATAGCACGTGACCTACCCAAATACATAGCATATACACATTGAAGCACAATATTACTCCCTTGATCAAACTTGACTTTCTTGTTTTCTGTCAAAATAGTTCGAAAGCCCATTATGCTTTTTTTTTTTTCTTTAGTCAAATGAATCGGGTTCTCATTTCACAAATCCCTTTTATTACTAAATCATTCTTTTCTGAATAAACCAATTCCTCACTTGGCTTCTTAATCAAGTATCACTAAATTAATGACTTATTCTTTAATCAACTAATTTATGTTGATTGGTAGCTTACTAATCTTTATTGAGTCATAAATCATGTCTAAAATGCTTTAGAAAGAAATGAGAATAAAAATATGAACTAAATGCAACTTTCCAAAATATCTTTGAGAATAGTTGTTCGCTCAAGCGAGCCTTTAGTCACTTTCGGCGATCTGTAAAGACTATAAAAAGTATTGAAGCCTTCAATTTGCACTTTCGGCGGCAATTAGTCCGCTCAAGCGATCTGTAAAATTCGAATTTGAACTTCTCAAAAATAGCTTCCAAGCGCATTTTCAATTCTTTTATATCCATGCATATCTTGACCAAAACCATGAAAATGCCTTAGAAAATATAAACACTTATTTATTCATAAATTATTTGCTCAAAATCTTGAAACATAATAATTAATTTATTTAAATCAAAACCTTACTTAATTTCAAAATCAAAACCCATGAACTCATGGTTTTCTAAACTTCTTTTCCAAAATCAAATGTACAATTAGAACATTAAAATTTGTAGAATTTGTTCATGCATGTAGGAACTAGACTCAAACTCATGTAGGATATTCAAAAGCAAATCCAAAATAATTAGCTTCCATAATCATGAACATGCATGTAACTCATTTTATGTTCAAAACCCAATTTCTTCTTAATTCCATGAATTTAATCTCAAATCCTTCTCAATCTCAAGAAATCGATGATGCATGTAAATTTACAATATTCATAATAAAGGTTCAATCGCTAATTTTTAACATAATTTTCAAACATTTCCAAAATCCAATTAAACTCATATATATATAATTCAACCTATCAATTTCATGATTCTACTTTCAATTTGGGCGAAATCATTAATTATCATTATGAATCAACTTAGGATTTTCAAGAAAAATCAAGACTTCCAAGAAAAATTAAAACTTCTCACACCACTTCTTTTTATTCCAATTTTCCCATTGATTATACACCTAAGGTTTATAATCCATAATCTTATCCCAACAATTGAATCCTAACACTTCAAACCCTAAACCTCCAATTTCCATGATATAACACTATATGCTCAAAAATGTAGATTTTGCATTTATATAATCAAAATACCACAAATCTATCTATTAACGCAAGTATTGAAGAAGAACTAGGACCCCTACCTCAAGAATCAAGCAAGAGAGCAAAGCTTTGAGAAAAATCCTTTGTAAATCCGAATTCCAATCCGTTGAAAATGTTGAGCTTCAAGCCTTCTTCACTTTTTAGTAAGAGATCTTGGCCAATTCTTAGGGAAATGGAAGGCATTTGAGGTCAAAACCTAGGGTTTTCGGACCTAGGGTGAGAGAAATAAAGAGAGGAGATGAAAGTTTGAAGAATGATCCAGAAAAGTGCCTTTAAACTTGTTGAATTCGCGCAGTCCGCTCGAGCGTCGCTTTTCCCGCTCGAGCGTACTTGCTTCCGACACAAATTCCAAAACTTCAAACAGGCATAACTCTCTCATCCGGACTCCGTTCTAGGTCGTTCTTGTGTCTAAATCGAAGCCCCGGAAATAAGTTTTCCAATGGTTCTAACCTCACACCCAAATTCAAAGTGTGAAAAAAGATAAGGGCAAAAGAGTGACGGCTGTTCGTAGGAAAAACTATCCGAATTAAATTCTTGCACTACAACAAAACTAACTATTCACGGCATCATGTTTACGACATGCATTAAATGCATGTCGTAGTTAGCACATTCTACGGCATTTTTTTTTTGCAAGCCATTAATGTTTTATCAATAACAGCATACATACCATGTAAGTCATTGATTCATATATTTATAGCATGCAAAAGTATGCCGTAAAAAATGTATGTTTTTACGACTTACAAAAATATGTCGTAAAATATTTGCATTTAAGACGACATACATTTCATGTTGTAAAATATTATAACTTTACACGGCATACATTAACATGTCGTGAAAACTTCTACAAAAAAAAAAAAAAAAATCATAATAATCAGAATTTTTTTATGGCATGTAAAAGCATGCTGCAAAAAATGTATATTTTCACGGCATACAAAATATGTCATAAAATATTTGTACTTAAGATGACATACATTTCATGTCGTAAATATTATAACTTTATACAGCATGCATTAGCATGCCGTGAAAACTTTTATTAAAAAAATTTCAATCCGATTTTTTTTTTATTTAAAAAAGCTAACAATTTCCAACCAAGCTTCTCACCTTAAATTTTCCTAATTGAGGACAATATAAAAAATAATTTATACATTATTTTATAATTTAGTGTCTCTTTTAAGGGATAATCACACCCAGTGGGATTTTGGGGAAAAAAAAATTACACATTCATGAAAAAGTTTATAATTTTAATGATTAATATTTATATGGCTTCTCACTAATTTGTAATTATTATTTTTTAAAATTTCCTTGATTTGATATTTTTCTTTCCTTTAATAATTTCTTTATTTTTTACTTTTTAGATGTGTCTAATCTGAATACAACTAAAAAATAAAATATTTGTAAAAAAATAATAAAATATAATATATATGAAATGTATTAAATTTTATATTTTTTTGAATTTAGTGATGTTTTTTAAAAAAAATTAAAAAGTAAAACATTATTAAAATTAAAACAAAATATTTCTTTTAATATATGTAAATTATTTGAATTTAAAAAGTAAAAAAAAATTATTTAAAATATTACAAATATTACAATAACTAAAACAAAACACTGAAAAACATTTTAGGCCCCTTACTCTCTTACTCACTCTCTCTCTCTCTCTAAACCCTAATCTCTCTTAACCGATCGAATCAGCCTTCTTCAGCCTTGATTAGATCTCAAAGCAATTGGTGATTCATCTCAGATCCAATCTCAGAGCGATTGGCAATTTCGATTTTGAGATTCCGAAGCTCCACCGCCTTCACCATCTGCACCGGCGAGAGAAGCAAGGACCATCGTCTACTAAGGTGAGCACCACCGTCTCTCTCTCTCTCTCAGTTTCGTATTCTCTTTCTCTCTCCCTCAAGCTCTTCCCGTCGAGTTTGAGCAATTGGTTTTAGAATTCAGTTCAGTTTGATTGGTTCCTTCTATGTATGAACTGCTAGTCAAATGGCTTCAGAATAGTGCTTTGGTGGCCATTTGTGATATTTTCTCAGTCAAAAATTGGGAAATTTGGTACTCACATTTATCCTGATATAGAATTAACCTCTTTCAAATTTGTTACATAAATTTTCCTTGTATCTCTGTGAGGTTGCAGTTTGATGTAGGGTGTCTTCAGCAACTGCTTTAAGAGGAATGGTTTTTTTATATGAATGAGAATGATTCAAGTATCATATATGCTTGTGGATTTTACTTCAATTTGTGAAATAACAGTTTTATGGTAGCATTTATGTTACACTTAGAAAAAATACAAAAGCTATGGTTCGTTGTTTTGTATATTTGTTTGTGTTGGAAGAAATCAAATTGCGGATGTCAAAAATGAACATCTATCACGTTGGTTGTTAGAGTTGTCTTTGGTAGATCAATATGAAATCATATACTATCCCATCTGTATTGGTCACCAAGATGTTCTCAAAATGATAAGAGAGATCTCTTGTAGTTTGTCATTTTGAATAAAATAAAGGAAATACCAAAAACAAATACTTAGGTTTGACTCTTAAACCAATAATAACTCTCCTCTTTGGCTCTAATCTTCATTTTGATCAATCTGTCTGGCTTATAATAGAAACAAAAGATATGTCTAACAAGTCTTATAATAGAAACAAAAGATATGTCTAAAGGGAACTTCATTTCTTTTGGTAATTAAAAAATAAATAAAAATAAAAAGTTAGGATGTACTGTCTAAGAAACATACTAAGGTAATGTTTGGCACCGCAGCAATGAAATTCCACTTCTATGGAATAAGAAGAAAGATGATATATTCCACGAGCTCAAATCCCCACTTTTTTTGGCTGCCTAACTGTCAACGAATGAAAAACACAGCTCCAAAGCTCTCTGTCTCTCCTTGTGACTGAATTTTTCTTTGTTCTTCTTTCATTGTATTAGATTTCTAATAAAATGTAAACTAAGCAATCTACCTAGTAAACAAAAAATCTTAAATAAGGGAACACATATATTTTTAAATATATATACATATTTACATCTCCTCATATTCAGAGAGATAGACTAACTTGAATTGGAAAGAGAAAATAGAAAAAATCGAGGTTTGCACACTACTTCCGATTTTGATCCTGTCATAGTTAATAGTTTGACGTCTAATAATTACAAGAGTAGCCAATTAATTATACAATAGAGTGTTAGTCCAAGTGGTCATAATCGGCACTTGAGTTTTAGTATAGAGATGGAGTGACATTAGTTTATTGTAATAATCTAACTCTATTAACTTACTAAATGTTCTATTGTGTGACCCAAAAAAAGAAAAAAGGAAAAAAAAACAATTTAGACCGAGTGTTGAACAAAAAATTCTAAATAAAAAAAATATAAACTACTTTTTTATCTCCCAATTTTAGCCTAGACATTGTCAATGGGGACAATAATTATTTGAAACTTTACCTATGAAAGGTAAGATTAAAATGAAAGTGTAATACGACATACTACATTTGCATAAGAGATTCAGAGGCCATGTGGTTTGCACTTTAGATGATCCCAAAATGATGTGTTTCATTGACGAAAAAGGCAATAGAACCCAGCTAGCTTGCCTTACTTGGCATTGTTCTCAGAGTACCTTTCAATTGACCCATGTTTCTTTAAATGATTTCCTATGAAAAGTAAATCTATTTATTATTATTATTATTATTTTTTTTTTTTTACATAAATTTTTTTGTCAACTTAATGATTAATAGAAAAATAAATCATTTATTACTTTTGTTTCTTTTATTTAATTCATTTTGCTTGTGAGAAAAGTTCATGTATGAAAACTAAGTTGTGTTATGTGAATTAAAACTTTAAGAGAATCCAAAGTAATTGTTAAAATTGTGGAATTTTCTATATTTTCTCAAAACAAGAGGGGAGGTCAATGCAATACCTAGAAAGAGTGTTTGTTTTTTTGTTTTGCGATATTTTTGTTTTTTTGTTTTTTTTTTCTCTCATTAAATTGCTTTAAATTGTTTTTTTCCCCCTTCTTTCATTGGAAATGGACTCATTTACTTGGGTTTGGATCCAGAGATTACATGTAGCTCTAAGCACAATTGTATCCAAGAGATTACCTGGGTCTACATGGATAAATCCTGGGTGCATCTTTCAAGGTTTTTTTTCTCAAACACAATAACTTTTAAGCTTTTATATGGTCATTTTATTGGAATAATAAAGTTTGATGTAAAATTATCAGAGTGTCGAAGGATTATCTGGATGGAGCACGCAAGTTCGTAGATATAGCTAAGGCGAATGTAGGGAATCCCGAAATGATCGTTTGCCCTTGTAGAAATTGTCGAAATCTATCTCACCAATTTTGCGAGATTGTGTACGAGCACTTGGTCATGGAAGGGATGGATCCTAAATACACTTCTTGGTTCTTTCACAGGGAACAACTAATTGCATCGTCACATCAGGAAGATGTTGAAATTTCAGATACACATAAGATGTTCAGAGACGTGCATTTTAAAGATGATGATTTTGCAGAGTCTACAAGTGAAAGTAGAGAGAGAGAATTAACATAATCATTAGAAGATACTGACACTCCTTTATATCCAGGGTGTACAAAGTACACTAAATTCTCAGCAATTGTTGCTTTATACAAGCATAAAGCTGCACATGATCATTCTGATGAAAACTTTGATGAACTTCTTGAATAGTTATGCGATATGCTACCAAAAGATAACACGCTTGTTAAATCTATATATTCAGCAAAAAAGATGCTCAAAGCCTTTGATCTAGGATATGAGAAAATCCATGCTTGTGTGAATGATTGTTGTTTGTTTAGAAAAGATTTAGAGCTTAAGGAGACGTGTCCGAAATGCAATTATTCACGTTGGAAAGTGGATAAACGCACTAAGAAGATTAAAAAGGGGGTTCCTGCGAAGGTGTTGCGATATTTTCCAGTAATACCAAGATTTAAAAGGATGTTCAAGTCACAAGAGAGGGCAAAGCAATTAACGTGGCACTCCTCTCACAAAAGCCAAGATGGCAAGATGAGACATCTAGTTGACTCATTGGCATGGGAATCAATCAATCAAAAGTGGCCTTCTTTTGCATCAGATCCACGAAATCTTAGACTTGGTCTTTCAACAGATGGGTTTAATCCTTTTGCCAATCTTAGCTCAAAGTATAGTTGATGGCCAGTGATGTTAGTTACAGATAACCTTCCCCCATGGTTATGCATGGCAAAGGAAAATATCATGTTGACATTACTAATTCCAGGGCCAAAGCAACCAGGCAACAACATAGATGTTTATCTAGAGCCGCTTGTGGAAGACCTAATAGAATTATGGACTAATGGTGTCAGGGTTTATGATGCAGCCAACAACTCCATGTTTAATTTGAAGGCTATTTTGATGTGGACAATAAATGATTTTCCAGCTTATGGAAACTTAGCTGGATGCACCATAAAGAGAAAAGTTGCTTGTCCAATATTGCTAATTGTGTTTCATTAGAAGAGTGCAAGATGATAGGCCTCAAGTCACATGATTGTCACGTCTTGATGCAACAGTTGTTGTCAGTAGCGTTGAGAGGACTTTTACCAGAGGGACCAAGGAATGCAATATTTCGATTGTGCACTTTTTTCAATCAAATATGTCAAAGAGTGATTGATAGGAATAAATTAGAACTACTCGAAGAAGCTGTTGCTGAGACTTTATGTATGTTGGAAAGGTTCTTCCCTCCATCATTTTTTGATATTATGGTTCACTTGACAATCCATCTAGGACGAGAAGCTCGCATATGTGGACCAGTGCAATTTCGTTGGATGTACTCATTTGAAAGGTGAGGTGTATATCACTTTTTATTATGTATATATCTATTGATGTATTTGTCAAAAAAGCTATTAACCTGAATATTAATTATATTATGGTCTAGATATATGAAGATACTTAAGGGATATGTTAGGAATCGTGCAAGACCCGAGGGATGCATAGCGGAATGCTATATAACTGAAGAGTGCATGCAATTTTGTAGTGGGTACATGAAGCAAGCAACTGAAATAGGTGCTCGACATAACTGCAATGAAGAATTTGAAAATGAAACAATACTAGAAGGACGTCCGATTACGTTGGGGAATTCAATCATGATACCTGATAATATGTTACAAATTGCTCATTGTTGTGTGTTGATAAACAGTTCTGAAGTCCAACCATATTTAGAGTAAGTATGATAACATAAACATCTATTACTAACTGAGTGTTTATATGATATATTTATCTCACAATTTGCCTTCCTTATTAGAATGCATGCGGAGGAGCTTAAGCTTTTGGACAGACGTTTCTTGAGGGATGCCGCTCTACTATATTCTAGACAAATGGACACTTTTTCTCAGTGGTTGAAAGCAAAGATTGAATCATGTGGTAATGAGGTTTCAGATAGATTGAAATGGCTTGCAGCTGGCCCCAGAAAACATGCAATGTCTTATTTGGGCTATGTCATTAATGGGCATCGCTTTCATACAAGTGATGTCCAAAGGTCCACACAAAATAGTAGTGTTTCCATTGAAGCAGAAACTATTTGTCGATCTAGTAAAAAAGACATTGCACAAGTTATTGAAAAAATTTGTTTCTATGGGGTTATCAGAGACATAATTTTGTTGGATTACTATAAATTTCAAGTTCCTCTATTTAAATATGACTAGGCAACTACTGGAAACGGTGTCAAAGTTAAAGATGGATTTACATTGGTCAACATCCAACAAGGACGAAATCCATTTGAGAGAGATCCATTCATTCTAACATCACATGCAAAACAAGTGTTCTATTTGAGGGATAATGATACATCTAGTTGGGAAGTTGTACTTAAAGCACCTTCAAGAGGCTTTCGTGATTTGGATATGTATGATAAAGATGCCTATATGCCATCTGCACCTTTAGATGCATCTAGACTTGGTGCAAATACTAATGATGAAGATGAGAACTACGTGAGGATGGACTGTGAGGGTGTGGAAGTGTTGCATGATTAATGAGAAGCAGGAACATTTGATTTTGATATAACTGAATGCTTATTGGGCTTGACTAGTTCTCCTTTACTCGTCGTTCTTTTTATTTTTTCCTTTTTATATAATTTCACTAGCTATTTTCTTTGAAGTTAATATGAGTGAATATACTTGTAAGGTGAATATTGTGTTGTCTTTGAAATCAATATTATCAAGAATTTATTGTTTGGCTTATAAAGAATTATTGTTTGGCTTGTAAAGTTGTATGTATTGATGTTTGATTTGAAATTTGTGGTTTTTTAAATTTTATATTGGCCATAAGGGGTCTAGTACTAACTCAATTAACAGCTTTTATACACATATTTTTCATAACATTTTAGCAATGTCTAATAAATTCTCTTTATTTAAACAATTTAATTCCTTTAATTAGTTATTTCCTTTGGTTAATCACATCATGTCAATTGTTCTTTATTCCTAGTCACTGCAAGACTTATGAAATGTTTTGCTACATGATTAATTTGGGAGGGAAAAAAAATTACATTTTATTGGATGCCTAATAATTAAATGAACATTACTTTAGAATTTCTTAAATTTTCTTTTAGTGTAAACTATACAAGTCTACCCTATTGTTTCACATTTTAAAGCCAGTGGTTAACACATTCCCCATCCCGTTCCACATAGCAGAACGATCCACATTCTAGGTGACATAGAGCAATGGTTATACGCTTAGTTAAATTTAATAAATTCATACACTTTTTTAGTACACCCCATGATAGTTTAGGCGTTCGTTGTGCATACATTGTAAAAGTTTTTACGAATGGTTCACAGAATCAAAATTTTTGTTTTTTGTTTACATGGGCCACAGCAGAAGTCGTCTTGTCACTGGATTAATTATGCAGCATTAGTGATACATTTTAACCTCATGTCATCTATTGTGCAGTGTTGGAGCAGTGGATTTTGCTGCACCTATCCACTTATATTTCGTTCACATGTTGTTCCCTAGTCAAGGTATTTGTTCTATTTTAGATTTTGTTTCCCTCTCTTGTAAAATGCTGATTCTGTAGTACAAGAATTCCATCTACTCTTCATGAAATTTCAATAATGAAAAGGTGTTTTTAATTTTTTGACGTACAGTTTTTTCTTGCTTTTAAAAGTGAAAAATTCACCATACCAATGGAAGAATGTTGATTTTGATTCGGAATTAAATTCTTTATTACAAGAGATCAACAAAATTGACATGTTTTGAAAAATTCACGATATTTTCGTGATTTACCCATTTGGAGTTTAGGACAACCCTTTAATTGCAATTTGTGCACATCAAATGGATATGTGTATATATTTATACAGATTTCTTCAAAAATTAAGTTTTAACATTTGTATTTAAAAAAATGATATTGTATCGCTGGAATGCTTGCAGCTGTGTTAGGATTTTAGAAATAGCAGTGGCCTAGTTATACGAACTTGGCTGTTGAACGAGGCGAAGGTGTGAATTCCTGTATCACTGGCATGGTTGGCTCCATTGTATTTTATTTTATTTTTTTTGTGTTTATTATTGGATCAGAATAGCTGGAGACCTTCTTGATGACATATTTATGCTTCTTCAAATTGGTGGAATCTGTTTGGACATCTAGAGGGTAAAATAAAGATTCAAGAGGGTTCGGAAGGACCTCTTGTTCAATTTTATGCTTTAGAACTTTCAATTTCAAACCGTTGTCTTTTGTTTTCGTTTTCATTTTTCTAGAAACCGAGAATGAAAACTTATTTGATATATTGTTTTTGTTTTAAAAAAAGTGAAATTGATTTCAAATTTTAAAATTTTTGGAAATGTTAAAGGAGAAGAAGATATTCTCACTTTCTTTCTCTTCTCCCTCTTCCACCACCTCCGGTCACCGCCTACCGCTAGTTGCCCTCCAGCAAGCCCCATCCTCTGATGAAGTTAGAATATCACTATTTTGTCCATCTACTGTTAGTGAGGTTGACAAAAATTAAAAGTGAAGGGATTAAAGTGGGATTTTAGTGAAAGTATAAGAATCAAAGTGAGATTTTGATGACAAGTGTAGTGGTGCTAATGAGACGAAAAAAAATTTCATGTTTAGTACATTGTCAAGTTTTGTTAGCCTTATTAACAATGAATGAGCGAAAAAGTGGCATTGTAACTTAAATTGTCTATAAATTCATAAAATAATCTATAAAACCAACTGAAATGTACTCTTCTGACTTCCACAAGATAGCTAACTTCTAAAAGTGCTTCATATTCCATACCAGGATTCCATTTGCATGTTACCCATAAGTAGTGAACTAGACAAATATAATCAATTAACAAAAAATAGATATGGCTATGCCACCGGCCTGATGTCTTCAAATCTTAGTCAACAAATATTAATTTTCAGCCTATATTGGACTATTTCGGATATGCATGAAATTTTACGCACTTTCCAACAGGCAACAATTGTAGCAGTTGTAGGCTTGTAGCAGGGAAGAAAAACAGCATGGTAGAGGGGAAGAAAAAAGGCAACAACAGAGGAAAGAAGAAGAGACTGAGAGATGTAGAGAAGAATAAGTAGAAACTGAGAAGATGAGAGAGAGAGAGAGAGAGAGAGAGAGAGAGAACTTCTATTCGTTTTCGAACTTTCAGTGTTGTTGAATAAACTTTCATCATGCATAATGCTTAACAATTTTAAAATTATGAATCAAGGAGATGATACGTAGAGGACGACCTTGTGTCAAGTGAGATGGGTGTGTAAAACATTTCTATTTGGTACCTAAGCTCTCGAGCCAAGTTCTTTGGTTATGACGGATTAGTTTCTTAAGAGTTGGAGTCAATATGGGTTCTTGGACCCTAAAATCAAGTGACGGCTCTGGTTTGAAACCTATGATTTTTGGTCATTTAGCCTATGTGAGAGTCGAAATAAAGATCCATTCAAGTCATATAGTGGACCTAGTGGGTTAATAGATAAAAGTCTACTTAAGTATTAATCATTGATTTGTCCGTTCAATTTGTGAGTTAATGAAATATAAAAGTTATAAGCAGATTACGCTTACAACTACCTTGTTCACAAATTGCTTATTGATAATATTGATTATTATTTTGTTCTAGGTGGCTGATATTGATTATTATTTTGTTTGCATGTTTTGGCAACTTCTGTTTTGGATAATCATGATATAGCCTTTCTATCACCTGCCCTGTTGTCTTGCAGATTATCTCCATTGTTGTGTGTTGTGAGTGCAATTTTTCAGAAAAATAAATTGAAATTAAAGGCCGCAAAAAACCACAGGAAAAAAAAAAAAAGAAAAATTCTTACAGAAAAATGGAAGAGATTAATATCTTCTTTGTATATATGCTTTTGAGGTCATTAAAGGAAAAGGTAGTATTTTGGCA
The DNA here is from genome assembly GCA_025200525.1 of Camellia lanceoleosa. Taxonomy (NCBI): domain Eukaryota; kingdom Viridiplantae; phylum Streptophyta; class Magnoliopsida; order Ericales; family Theaceae; genus Camellia; species Camellia lanceoleosa. The sequence goes on from CM045768.1 coordinate 25,327,194, forward strand.
TTTGAGAGGATATGTTACTTACTATATAATTATCAGTTTATTTGTGTCTATATTTTTATATTTGGTGATTTAATTTTAATTTCATTTATACAGGAAAGTGTTGTAGAGGGAAAGATTGGTGATGCAGATTGAATCTTGAAATTTTAATTTTAGTATTGTGAATGCCCATTTTCTTATTAACAGTTGAATCTTGAAATTGTCGACTAGCAAGATGATTGGAGAGGTATTTTATTTCTCATTTAACATAAAATTGAATTTATAATCAATTGTTGTCCACATTATTTCTTATTTTTCCTTATGTATTGCACAGAGTTCAAAAAAAGCTGAAAAAAGAATTAGAAAGGAGTGTGAAGCCATAATTGTTGCGCCAATGGATGAAAGAAGAAATGCATCATTCAGAATTTTAGATAAGTGTTCTACTTCTCCACATGTTGAATCACATGATATGGAAGGAGTTGTAGACTCCACTCAAGTACCAAAGAAGAAAACTAGGGGAACATCAAAGTTAAAGATGCATGACAAAGGAAAACAAAAGTGTGATGAAATTGACTTCAATGAAAGGAATCAGCCTGTAGGACCTGAGTCAGTTAAACTATCAACTTTAGAAGGGATCTTGGCACGAGAGATGGTGCCAATAACCATAGAGAGATGGTCTGATATTCCAGAAGAGGTTAAAGACAAGCTATGGGCTTGTGTGAAGGTAACATATATTTATTTAATTCATTATTATACTATCAACTCAAGTGTTTTTCCTAATTACTAAATTTTTGTTTAAATGCAAATGCAGCTTAGATTCAAAATACATGATTGCCATAGGAAACACATCATGCAAAAGTTTGGCAGATTATGGCGCTCACACAAATCTGAACTATCACGAAAAATAAGACCTCTTGGTAAAAGTGCTAAGCTAGCACAAAATATTGTCCTCACCAAACCTGATAATGTAGAAATGGTTGAATGGAAAGCATTTGTGAAACAACGAACTTCCAAAGAATTTAAGGTAAGTTTCCTCATAGAAATTCTCTAGTTTTTATGAAATAATTAGACCAACAAATTTTCTCATAGTGATTCAATTATGAATTATTAATCATATAAATTATGACATTCTTCTTTTGTATATGTAGGCAAAGAGTAAAAGATTTAGAGCAATGAGAAAAAAGCAAACCCTCTTTCACACCATGAGTCGTAAAGGTTATGCACGATTAGAGGATGAAATGGTAAATTTAAGAGTGATTCAAGTAATTTTGTAAATTGGGTATGAAGTATGGTTACTTTGAGATTGTTTTAATCATGTTGATTTTCATTTTCTGTTTTATTTTCTAGAGAAGAGAAAGTCGAGCACCATCATCCATATCAAGAGTTGATGTTTGGATTAAAGGGCATACGAGGAAGGAAGGAAAATCCATGAATGAAGTGCTTGATGCAACTGTGGTACCAATATTACTTCATTTTTTTTTTTTTTTTTGGTATTATAATTTGCATTCACATCAATTTATTAAGACATGCTTTATATTTTTAGAAAAATGTTCAAGAACTTCATAAGGCTTCTACTGATGAGGGTCCAAAATCTATAAAAGATGATGCGATTTTTCATACTTTTGGTCCCGAGCGTCGTGGGTATGTACAAGGGCTGGGATTTGGGGCATTACCATCTAAGGTTGATGCACAAGTACACCAAAATGAGTACGTGAGAAAACTTGAAAGCAAGGTGCTGGACTTAGAACAACAACTCGATGAGATAAGAGCCATGCTTATCAAAGAAAAAAGGCAAAATGATGTAAGAGGAAAAGCTAAACATGATAATATAATGTCATGGCACATAATTTGTTTGTCTTTAATTTGTTATTTTATATTTAAATCACTTGCATGTTTATCTTTGATCGTAGGGTACCAATCCCTCCCAAAGAAGCTCCAATCTACTCCTCAGGACATGTCACGCCCTCAAAAAGAACAATAATAAACCCATCAATATAGACATGCATTGATATATAAAAGATCCACATTCTTCTATTCATCAGAGTTTCATTACAAAAGGTATTACATGTTAACAATAAAAGCAAATGCCCTAGGGGCTTACAGCTTTCCAAGTTAACACTTGGTTACAAAAAAGAGAGTACTAACTAAGCCCTTGGCTTGAATTTACATGTAATACATCAAAAGAAGATAGACAACAAAAAGTCCGTCCGCCTCAAGCCTCCCAAGCTATGTCCTTGGAGGTGGCATGCTACCTGTACCTGAAAATAATGTTCCCATATAGGGTGAGCCACAGCCCAGTAGAAATACACTAAACCAACTATGAGCAATGACTAAAAGATTAGTAGTAGATAGATGGCCAACACTGATGCTTCCACTTACAACACTTTACAGTTTCATTTTCCGTTTCCTTTCAATTCTTAAAATTATAACCATGGCTCAGAACCTGGCCAAACAACTTATATGAGATGGTAACTCATATTAAACTTTTTCCCATTTCATATTAGATAAGCATACAAGCTATATCAATATATAAACAGATATGCATAAGTGCACTATCACACTTCCAAAGACAAGCATATGAGCTGTGTCAACACATCACTAGATAAGCATATGAGCTCTATCTATGGAGTCCATCCCCTGTCTCCTCCCAAACAACATCCAGTTTAGAGGTCCATCCCCTATCATCCCCTAAACCGTAGAGTACATCCCCTATCTCCTCCAATACAACACAATGCATATAAACAATAATTATACACATCCCAATCAATACATAAAATTAATGTATTCTTTCAACTGTCACACTCAATGACACATTTCAATGATCAGTTTAGTCTGCCTAATCATCATGCATTGTCTACAATAATCAAGACTATCCTCCACCGATAGCCCAAAGCAGTTATTTCTATACAGAATATAAATGCAACAAATGGATATATAATCAACATTTCAATTCGGTGAGTGACAAGTATTTCAACTACACCCTTTAACCCCATACACTCCCATTCCCAACATTTCCACTTCAATTCCTCATTTCTCACAATTAATTATCCCAATTAATTAATCAATGTAACTAGGGCATTTTCCATAATTAACATTACAACCCTTAGGTTCCACTTTTATCAATATTTCAATATTCATTTCCATTTCTCTATACCCAACATGCTTCTAGGTTCATTATAAATAAAACCCCAACTTTTGTCAAATTACACAAAAGCCCCAAACTCTCTCAAAATTACGCAACAACCCCCAACGTCTCAAAATACCAAAATTAAAGACAAAGTTCATAAAGAGGAGTAAAATATCCCTACCTCATATTTTGAGCTCCAAAGGAGATGAAGACCAAAACCAAAATGCTCCAAATTCCGAAATTTTCAAATTAAAATGTAGCCCTCGACGATCCACACAACTTTTACAAAGGCCCAAGGTGAGGAAATCACTCCTACTAAATCAAATCTAAGAGAGAGGGTAAGGTTTTAGAGAGAGAAGCTCTCAAATCTGTTTTTGGGAAAGTAAGAGAGAGAAAGTGTGTTGAAAAAGTGATCCAAAAAGTCAGATTCTGTGTTTATATAAAAGTCGCCCCGCTTCGGCGTGAAACCCCGCCGAGCGCCACTGAACTCCGCTCGGCGGCCAACCTCCCGCTCGAGCAGCGGATGCACACTCCCAGAATCTTGACATACCAGGTCCCCGCTCGAGCGCCCAACTCCCCGCTCAAGCGTCACTCACGACCTCCCGCTCGAGCGGCCAATCCCCCGCTCGAACGTCCGACACTACACAAGAAATACTGGATGGGTGTATTCCCCGCTCGAGCGTCCAAATCTCCGCTCAAGCAGACAAGCCAAAATCTGGGCAACTAGACTTGGTCCCTAAGCTCGACCAACCTGTTCCAAATCTTCCTAACACAACCCAAGACTCAAATATAAAGAGTAAAGAATGTAAGCAAGATATACACAACAACCAACTCCACGGAACCTAAGTCCGGATACAACAAATAAAGAAATGAAACCGGGATCGCTATAGGACAACCTTCCAACTTCAGTGAGTGAAAATAATATTTTCAAAACATTTTTATCTACTTTCCATGTCTTTAATTGTTGGAATTATGTGGTAGCTATATGCTTAATGAAGTGTTTTTATGGTTTTTTAGGTGAATGAAGTTGGTTCTGTTACTGAAAGCATTGAAGCTATGAAATTATCTAAACATGGTGGTTCTTCAATTGCAAACCTTCCAACTGGTTTAGATATGGTAAGTTATGCTGTTTTTAGAAGTGCCTTTTTTTTTCTTTCTTCAAAGTCTAATTTGCAGTTTACTACTGGTCTTGTAGTAATGAAATTATAAACTGCATTGTTGATTTGCTGGAGATTGAGCTTCAAGCCAAATAGGCACTGCTACATATTCTCCACTCATTAGAATAACCAAGTTTTGTGGTTTGGCAGATTTACTAATTTCAAAGCATGACAACTTTTTGTTTTTTCTTCTTTTTTTTCGGTCAACATAAAGCATGTCGACTTGATATGGCATTTTCATTGGATTTAGCTCACTGTTTCTCTCATGGTACAGAAAATAATTGTCAATTGACATAATTCTTGGTTGATAGAGTTCTTAACCTAGACATGGTAGATAGTAGGATTGTGTGACATGTAGATAGAATGAGATAGACAGTGTGGAAGTTAAAACTTCCTAAAATTATAGAACTTCTGTTAAAATGGGTTTCTTTTTTTTGAAGTAGACTATTTATGCTTTAATTTTTCTGTCGCATTAAAAAACTTTAGAACAGGACTATATACATTATTAGCAGATAACTGGATTATGGTGTATGTGTGACTATGGGCTGTACATGGGTTTCAAAAATATGTCAAGCAAATACCGTTTATTATTCTTTTTCTATTAGAAATTTATGAATTTACTTTACGGCTAACATAAGTAAATTACTTGCTATACTTATTATTGTTAAAAACAAGGGGAAAATTTTGGAGATCAAATACACATTCATGAACCGGCTATCGAATTTTGTTGATATGCATGGAGTGCTATATGCATTTGAGTAGGCATCTATTATACCTCCACAACTTATGTTTTTCAAGTAAAATTGTGAAAAACTATATTAGATGATTTTAATCAATAATTTTTACTTGTTAAGTGCTTGATGGCTATTAGAGATCCTCTTTGCGCCCTTGGCTGTAATATCGCCATAGGTTAAGCTTTTGCAGACTTGTAAAATTTTCATTATTGCTTACAAAAACTTACAAAAGTCGTAAAATTACTCTATTATACTATAGTTGATCTTCACCTAAAAGCTGAGAGGTGCAATTATTCTCTGCTAAATTCTGGTTTGTCACCTTCACTATCAAAGCCATCAGCTCACACACATAACATTCTGTCTCCATCCTCGTGGTGGGAAATTAACTAGTTCAAAACTTGTGAATGTGTAAATGAGTTGTTTCAAAATTTGTGTGAGTGTTGTCGTGTCGAACAAAAGAGATTTTGAACAAAATGTGATATAGGGATATGTGTGATGTTTCTTTTCTTTTAGTGCATTTTAATGAACAATCTCGGTATTATAGAAGATACACAAGCAATCAGAGCTTGTTTCTTGCCAAATCTCACTACTTTTGGTGAGAAATGAAACTTATAAAATAAAATTAAAGTTCTCTTTCTTTTCATTTCTCACTGTTTCCAACGTATTAGAGATCCATTTGAATTAGAATGTCCATTTAGTTTTTATAAATTCATCAGGTTGTGTAGACTCGTAAGTATGACCACCTCAAAATATGTATTCATCAAGTTGAAATTTTCTTTTCTAACATTGATGACATATGTAAGTGAGTTCTCGTTGAAGCTTTTTGACACTTTCATTTCCTTTGTTGAACTAATACTTCGTAAATGGGATGAATGTTATGCAGTCTGCTTATATACTCTTAATTTTTGTAGGATCAAAGTAATGGTGTGTCGAGCTTAGCAAATGTCAAATGCAAGTTGTTGCATTGGGAGGGGTCAAACTTGGTGGTTGCAGAAGGCCAAATTGCATCAACGGATCCCAAGTCAAAGGTGCATCATGCAATTCTTGGACCTTTGTGTTGGAAAGTATGGGTGAACCACGTAACAGTCAACATGCCGTTGTTTCGTTCTACTCATGAGATGTATGATCTTCAAGATGCAATAGGAAGTACAGTTGCATGGCCTAGTCAATTCATTCTTTTGGACGAAATATTGGACTAATTGATTTACGATTTGTAGTTATACTTTTTGGATGTTTAAAGTCGTATTTTAGAGATTAGTAAATCTTATGATTTGGATATTTTTTTTGATTTGTATGTTTGAGGTTGTTATCAGCTTGATATGATAGAAGTTGAGGATAAAAGTTAGTATGCAGTTTGTTTGGTGTATGGATATTAGATTTTTTTGCTTACTTCATAGTTGCTGCTTCTGCTTGGTTTGTAACAGATTGCATTTTATAAGCTATTGTCTACATACGGTTAGGCAAGGTCATGTTTCTATATATATATATATATTATATTAAAAATAACTTTCTACGGCATGCAAAATTATGCCGTGAAAAGTGTAATGATTTATGGCATGTAAGAAAATGTCGTAGAAGATTATATACGGCATACAAGGCATGTCATAAATATATTAAAAATGACCTTCTACGGCATACAAAATTATGTCGTGAAAATTGATGATTTATGACATGCAAGAAAATGTTGTAAAATACTATATACGGCATACAAAGTATGCCATAAATATATTAAAAATAATCTTCTACGGCGTGCAAAATTATGTCATGGAAAGTATGATGATTTATGACATGATAAAAATGTCGTAAAAAGTTATACATGACATACAAAGTATGTCATTAATGTTTAATTTATTACTTTTTACAACTTTACCTACATGCCGTAAATGACACTCAACTTTCCATGGCATGTCATATAACAACATTTGTGTACATGCCGTGAAAGAGTTTTTACGGCATGCATTGCAAGCCGTAAAAAGTCAATTTTGTTGTAGTGTTGGTTCACTCCTACTATACCATTATGTTACCACTTCGATCAATGTCCCAAATAAAACAAGAAGGTTCCAAATATTACATTGAACTCATTATCATCATCAATTTTTTTGGTTTCTTAAATCACTTAAGCCTTCAATTTCTGATCAGACTTAAAATTTCGTCATTAAATTACATATTCAAATTAAGCACCACATAAATGAATTTAATTCATAATAATCTTAATTCCCAATCTTCTTAACTTAATTAACTCCAATTCGGACCCAATTAATCAAATCTCAATTTTATAAATCTGAATCGAATATTTAATTAAAATCCCATATGGTCCGATACTCCAAATTTAAATAATTCAATTCACTATTTGCACTTTCTTGAGCCATTTAGGCTTTCAATTTCTAATTCCAAAATAAATCATCAATAGAATCACATACAAATTAGTCTCCATAATTTTCATAAATTTCATATTAAATTAGAATAATTGGCAATTAAAATCCAAATCTCCTTAATTAATTAAGTGCTAATCATTCTACGTGATGGGGTCGTTACAGCGGGTGCGTAGTGTGAGGTTGGGTTGGGCTTGTCCGGCCCAATACTAATTCTTTTTTAGCCAAAAAACATTTGATTTTTTATTTTGGATTATGATAATAGTATTAACAGCAATTAATACCAAAGAAGGTTAATCGTGATGGTTTAAACAGTCATGTCATTTAATTAAAAGAAGATTGAAAAATCTTTTGTGTCGATTATTATTTTGTTAATAATCAAGGTGAAAGTTATTTTTAAAGTAACTTTGAGTATTGTGACTTAAGTTGTCATTAATTCTTATGACACTTGTGAAGTGAAGTTGGTTTATATGTTTTAGTAAGTATTCAATTATGTCAGGGTTACATAGATGTTTGTTGCACTAAGCATTATCCATAAAAGAAATAGTAAATAGTTACTCATGTGGGAGTTTCACTCTTATTAGATAATTTAATTATCTTTTGTCACAAATATTCATTTTGATTAAATAAAATATGGTTCTATCAGAATTGTGTGGGTGTCACTACAACAAAATTGAATTTTTATGGCTTGCAATGCATGCCGTAAAAACTCTTTTACGACATGCATACAAATGCCGTTATATGACATGCCGTGGAAAGTTAAGTATTATTTACGACATGCAGGTAAAGTTGTAAAAAGTAATAAATTAAACATTAATGACATACTTTGTATGTCGTATATAACTTTTTACGACATTTTTGTCATGCCATAAATCATCATACTTTCTATGGCATAATTTTGCATGCCGTAGAAGGTTGTTTTTAATATATTTATAGCATGCTTTGTATACCGTAAATAATATTTTACGGCATTTTCTTGCATGTCATAAATCATCACATTTTTCACGACATAATTTTGTATGCCGTAGAATATCATTTTTAATATATTTACGACATACTTTGTATGCCGTACATAATCTTTTACGGCATTTTCTTACATGTCGTAAATCATGACACTTTTCGCGGCATAATTTTGCATGCCGTAGAAAGTTATTTTTAATATATATACACACGCACGAGAACATAACCTTGCCTAGCCGTATGCACATCCAAACAAAGACAACAGCTTATAAAGTGCGGCAACTTGTGAACAAACCAAGTAGTAGCTTATAAACTTAAAGCCCTAAATCTCTAAGGCATTAGCATTTTTTGGTAACACTGTTAGAAATATTTTAATTAAATTTGGCTCTTAACCAAGTTAGCTAGACTCATGCAATGAAATATGTTAGCATTTTCATTTCCATCATCTAATCTAACCTACATACAGATACATCTCTAAAATACTGAGCTTCCTCTGGAAGATAAATGTGTCAGTATACTTAACTAAGCAAGAACTTGCAGATTTTAACAAAAGAAAAATCAAACCAAATTTACTGCTGAATTTTCCACTAAGATTAAAATTTCAGTATTAGCAAATCCCCTTTATTTTATATCTCATCATCACTGTCAACAAACATACACCAGTTTTGTCATGAAACTAGAATTATGTACATCTATGAAGATCCAACATAAATCTGAAAAAAAAGAAAAAGAAAAAAAAAAGAGAGAAGTAAGCTAGTGTCCCAAGTATCTCCCCTACCTTTTGGAAACCTGCAGAGATGACACCATCATTCTCTGAAGCAGTGAGTTCCTGCTCAACCTTTTCAAGACCTTTACTCACAGCTTGCATTTCTTCGGCTAAAGACTTCAATTGGATCTGGCCATTTGATATGCAAATTGAACAAGTGAAAGCATATAAATTAGAATAGAAACACACCAATTTAGCTGTAAGTTTCATTCTGCATTTACTTACCTACAACATCCTGAGAAGGCACTTCACCAGCATTAAGGACATAAACTATGTTCTTCACCTCTTCTGAGGTTTCATTCTACATAAACATTCAATTCAAATCATGAATCAGTTTCATCCTCTAATCATAATTCATAACCAATCAATCAAAAAGTCAATGAGTCATCAAATAATACTGACTATCTCCATCTTTTTTTTTTTTTGATAAGTAACTGCCAGTCAATACATTGTACCACATATTAAATAATTAAACAAAACATAACAAAATTTCCAATCAACAGAATAAACAGTAATGCTTTTTGTCAACGTTTTCAATAGTAATAATCGAAACCCCTTTTCAATTTCAATTCATTTATACCACCAAAACAATCAAGATCTAATTCCTTGGTAAACAACAATACAAAACATTTTAAACATCAGACTTTATTCAGTTAAGACTAATATATCATCTATAATCCAAAAAAAATAAGGCCAAATCTCACCTAATTTAAACATCATCTATTAAATAATTAAGACTAATACATCATCTATCATCAAATTAAACATCAGATTTTAATGGACAACTCTCCATATTATAAAAAAAAAAACATATACCCAATCAATTTGTTTCACACCAAATCTCGCCTAATTTATAATCCAAAAAATAAGAGAGTTCTTTTACTCTTCTTCATTTCTAATCATTTCTTACCAAATCACCCAATCCAAATAGATAGTTAGAAACAGGAACAATCAATCATATATATATATATATATATTCATAAATTTTGACGACGAAATCATACTACAAGTGAGATAGTGAGTGTGTGTGTACGTCTAATCTAATTCTATACACACAAGTGAGATAGTGAGTGTGCATCATGTGCTATTTCATCCATAACCAATGGAAAGAACTCAAGAATGTATCTAATGTAAACTACTTTATCTCACCTTCAGGCTTATGCACAATGAATTTATAAACGTTTCAATTAAGCATTTTTTAGCCTCATTTCGACATATTAAATCCTGAGAGGGGAAGTGCCAAAATCTGGATTACGTCCATGGACAGCAATCAAATTGTTGAAAACCATACTGAATTAAATATAATGAAGAGCCACCAAGTATAGATAGGCTTCAGCTATATAAACTTTGAATTGCAAGAGGTACTGAAATATAGGAAGTTAAGAGTTGGGGCTGGAGTGCATTACAAACAATTAAAAAAAAAAAACTACAATTGGCAATCCATAACATGTTACATAACCAAATCAATAGAAAATTTCATTGAAGAGCTATAAACACAACACAATTCAAAATACCTCACAAGCTTCTGTCTCTCTATGAATCCTTGCTACTTGAGATCATAGAGTTGAAATGAAACTACAAGGGAGAAAATTTTAGTGAGGTTGAAAATTGGATGTGGATGTAGATGTGTATGTGTTTAATATACTTTTCGAAACCCAGCTCAAGTTAGAACCCAAATTTTTCATTTTTTTTTTCTCAAACAAATATATGGCCTGGTATTGCTCAAATTAAAACACATAAATAATAAGTCTCATATAAGTAGCTCCTACAATGCAACGATTTCACAAATATGCTGATACAATCAAAACTAACACATCTATTAACCAAAACATAAAAAGAAAGCAGAAAAAGGATAGAGACATCAAAAAGTGAAACTCTGATGAATTTCTCATTTGAGCATATAATCAAACATGTTGTGGGCAAAAATTTTCACAAAGAGGAAGAAAACAAGGAGGAACATACAACAGAACAAGATCAATAACAAAAAAAAAACATACAAATTATATTATCTCAGGACAACAAACATCAACAATAAAAAAAAATGACACAAGCGTTGCCACTCCTTGAATATTCATTCTTAAATCATTATTCTTCTTTTTTTTTTCCTGAATATCAATAACCTTTCCCAATGTTATGACCATTGCCTATTATAATGTATAGCTATGGACAGAAGATGTTGATACGTCATAATGCTTTCTCCATACATATAAAAAGGACTCAAATGAAGCACGAATGGACTGATACCCCTAAAACTGAGTAACTACTGACCTGAGTTTAGTACTGGTAGCTTGAGAAGTGGGGAAGGAGTACATTCTATTATGTCTCTAAAGCTTGGTTTCAAATAAAAAAACATGAGAAGAAATTGGGTATTTCTGTTATTCATCACATAGCAAACCTTGTGTCAAAGTAATGCTGCTTCTCGTGATGAACAAATAGGTAGAATGCAACTTTATTCATCTTTTACTTCAAGTTTCTGAGTCATATAGTTAATAACATGTAGTTTGGGAAAAGGGGAAATAATGGGAATAATGCATTTGGAAGCTTTAAGTTCAAAGAGGTTGAAGCAAGCTTAAACACTTGTTAATACAACAAATCTAATATCGTTGGGAGGATAAAGAGAATCCAACCTAAATTCGCCTGCAAAAAGTTGTTCAATATAGGGGTTTATTGCTCTAAATTTAAACCATTACAAGTTTAAGTCTAATTTTCTGCAAGAAAATGTCTAGTCTTTTTAAAAAAATTACAACAAGAAATTTAGAAAATAATCAGGTATGTATATGTAGTAAAACATACATATGCAGGTATGTATATGTAGTAAGAGAAAAAAGAAATGCCTAAACAGAAACAGATGAGCAGAATATAAGAAGTTAACACGAGGAATTTCATAAATGAAGTGCAAAACAATATGGAGATTTAATTGGGTAATTAAAATAAGAAAAAAATGATTAACCTACTAAAATCAATGAAATTGACTTGGCTTATAAACCAGAATCTTATCACACAGAGAAAAAGAGAAATTCCCATCATAATGAAACAAACCAACATAAACCCAGTAAAACCTACACACACATATAGAGAGCAAGAGTGTAACCAGCTGAATCTAAGAAGTTAACACTAGGAATTTCATAAATGAAATGGAAACAATATGAACATTTAATTGGGTAATTACAACAGCACAAAAGAGATTAACCAACTTAAAATAATGAAACTGTATTGGATTATAAACCATAATCTTGATTACTTACACAAAGAGAAATAGAAAATCCCACCATAATGAAACAAAACAACATAACCCAGTAAAACCTTCACACACATGTAGAGAGAGTATAACCAGCTGAATCTAAGAAGTTAATACTAGGAATTTCATAAATGAAATGAAATGAAAACAATATGGACATTTAATTGGGTAATTAAAACAGGACAAAAAACAGATTAACCAACCTAAAATCAATGAAATTATATCTATATCTTGATTACACGCAGACAAATAAAAAATCCCACCATTATGAAACAAAACAACATAAACCCAGTAAAACATACACACACAGGAGTATAAAGAGAGTGTGTAATCTAAGAAGTTAAAACGGGGAATTTAATAAATGAAATGGAAACAATATGAACATTTAATTGGGTAAATAAAACAGGGAAAAAACAGATTAACCAACTAAAAATAATGAAATTATATCTGTATCTTGATCACACATAGAAAAATAGAAAATCCACCATAATGAAACAAAACAATATAAACCCAGTAAAACCCTACACAGAATATATATATATATATATAAACATGTATAAATGTAGATACACAAATATAGATATATAGATATATAAAGAGAGAATAACCAGGTGAATTCCCAGTGAGAGGGAAGACAATATGGACATTTTCAGAAAGGACTTATTGAGTGCTTTTCTAGTTTGTGAATTGTACTGTACAATTTTATTTCAAGTAGTCTTTTTCATATTTGCATTTCGCAATGTTATTCTGTTTCTCCATGTTCTTGAATCATAACTACATTGTAATGTTTTTTTGGCCAACACTGTGTTCTTAACATAATGTTGTTATTAACGATGATGGACAAGACATCCAGGGACTTGAGCCCGTAAAATGAACCAAGCTATTGGAACTCAACTTATGTTCAGCTCATTACAAGTTCGTTTGAGATCAAATTGTTATGTTAACAGATTTTGAAACTTGTTAATTTTCTGAATTTGAATGGAACTCAGCTTAATAAATTTACATGTATTATAAAACTATATATACTAGATATTGGCGAGATTGAAACTCATTTGAGATCAAGCCTGAACACATTTTTAAACTCGTCTTGGCTTGACTTGTTCACAACCTAAGATCAATTGACTACCACTTGGCCAATGCCAATTAGGTTGGTAAGTGTGGTTAGATCCCTTCATTTTAAATCTTCCAAATGTATTTGTTCCAATGCTCTGCCCTGCCTATTTTGGTTAAATACCTGCTGATTTTGGTACATTGCTTGATTGAACTTTAGATTTCTGTTGAATAGTCTGTCTTTGCTGTATATTCTTCATTAACTTGACCCATTCCATTTATACAAGAGGAGGTTGACTAAATTTCCTCAAATACAGGCATACATAAATAAAAATCAATAAAATAGGTTTTCTAATTTTGAAGTACAACACCAAAATTCAAAATACATATATTTAGATGTACATACAGAGTCGCATATATTACACATAGATATATAAAACAATTAAGAATCAAATAGAACAAAAAATACTTGATCAATTCACAAATGAAAAGGTTCGATTCAGATGTATTTATAGAGAGAGAGAGAGAGAGATTCATGTGACACCTACTTCCGCTCCATGGCCTTGGAGAACTTCGGCCTCTGTTTGTGCCACCTACTTCTGCTCCACGGCCTTGGAGAACTCAGCCCCATACAATAAGTGCGTGATCGCAACGTCATCGAGAACGATGTTGAAATCCTTAGCACGATGAACCAAGCTCTAGCGAACCAGTGCAGAGACACTGGGACGCTCGGTGAGGAGCTGATCGGCGTTGAATTGAACGACGACGGCCTTGAGGACTTCGTTGCCGATCGAAAGAAGGACTTTCTCGTCGTATTCGAGGCCTAGGGTTTGGAAGATTCGGGGGAGTTGAGAGAACTCGGGGCGAGAGAGGACACGGAGGGTTAGGTTAACCATTTGGAGGTCCTTGGTGCTGGAGATGGACGAGAAGATGCGGGGGCAAGTTTGGATGTCGAAGATGAAAGGCTTTTGGAGCCATGGGATGAGGGTTTGAGAGATAGAGAGGGTTTGGGGCAAAAATATATACAGATAGAATGAGAGTCGTGTGGGAGAGTGGTGAACGAGGCTAAAATAATGTTTTTTTTTTTTTTTTTTTTGCCTTAGTTATTGTAAGTTTTTAAATATTTTAAATAATTTTTTTTACTTTTTAAATTCAAATAATTAACATATATTTAACAGAAAAATATTTTTAACTTTTTAAAAAAATCATTCAATTCAAAAAAATATATAATTTAATACATTTCATATATATTATATTTTATTATATTTTTTTTTACAAATATTTTACTTTTTAGTTACATTCAGATTAGACACATCTAAAAAGTAAAAAAAAAATAAATTATTAAAAGAAGGGAAAATATCAAATCAAGGTAATTTTAAAAAAAATTACAAATTAGTGAGAAGCCATATAAATATTAATTATGAAAATTATAAATTTTTTCATGAATATGTAATTTTTTTCCCAAAATCTCACTGGGCGCAATTATCCCTTAAAAGAGACACTAAATTATAAAATAATGTATAAATTATTTTTTACATTTTTCTCAATTAGGAAAATTTAAAGTGAAAAGCGTGGTTGGAAATTGTTAGCTTTTTTAAATTAAAAAAAAAACATTGAATTGAAATTTTCTTTAATAAAAGTTTTCACGACATGCTAATGCATGCTGTGTAAAGTTATAATATTTTACGACATGAAATGTATGTCGTCTTAAGTATAAATATTTTATAACATATTTTTGTATGCCGTGAAAATATACATTTTTTACGGCATGCATTTTGCATGCCATAAAAAAATTCCGGATTGAAATTTTTTTTTTTTTTGCAAAAGTTTTCACGACATGTTAATGCATGCCGTGTAAAGTTATAATATTTTATAACATGAAATGTATGTCGTCTTAAGTGCAAATATTTTACGGCATATTTTTGTAAGTCGTAAAAACATACGTTTTTTACGGCATACTTTTGCATGCTATAAATATATGAATCAACGACTTACATGGTATGTATGCTGTTATTGACAAAACATTAACGGCTTGCAAAAAAAAAATGCCGTAGAATGTACTAACTACGACATGCATTTAATGCATGTCGTAAACATGATGCCGTAAATAATTAGTTTTGTTGTAGTGTGTATTGATATTTTCACATGGTAATATCCTAACAAAGAAATTATTTTTTCTTAGAGTACTTGAAATGTGGGGGAGTTTGAAGGATTTTACTAAAGTAACGGTTCCGATAGTAAGTCCATAAAGGATCTCAATTCTTTGTCTAAGACAAAGCTGGAGAAGAAATAAAAATGACTTTGTTAAATCCTAGGAACATCTCTATGTCTATTAATTAATTTTAAGTATGGGAATAACATAGAGTAACGGTAAGTCTCGATATAATCAAAAACTTAATACCGTAGGATATTTACTCTCAGTTGTAAATATTGTCTAAAGACAATATAGTGGATCCACTAACTACTCAATGATATATAACTGAGAAGGTCAAACGAAAAATAGCGGCCGCTAAACAAAAGGTTTGACCAAAGAGCAAATGAGGGAAAGTTCATCTAGGGGAATGTGATTAGAGCCTATTAATTTCAAGTCGCCATAACGGCAACCCAAGCTAGTTGATTAGAGATCCCAAGATATAAATTCAAAGGGACAACCAAATTATAGATGACTCGCCAGAAATCACTAAGGAAGTTTATCTCCTATCCATTCTTATGATGAGAATGATATCTGCAACATGTGTTATATGTAGGGGACTTAAGATAAGTTATGCTTTTAATGATCACTTATATCTTGAAAAACCTAGAGGGGTATCTTTTAAGAGGAGTATTTAAGAGACTCGAAGTAAGGATTACCTATATGAGTGTGAACTAGGCCGGTTTTATGAGATTTGTGAAGGGCTACAATTCTCTAGAGCACTCATAAAAGACCAGGTTGTGCAAGGCCAAAATGAACACAATAATGAGAACTAAACTGTGTCTGATAATATACTGTGTGAGTTCTATTGTCTTGGTTTACACAAATGGTTGAATAATTCAAGACATCATGTTCACTGGTTAGCTAGTAAATCTAATAGTGTCTCAACAGGAAATGTTTAAAGCCAAAAGCTACCTATTATTTACAAAATATTTTTAATTTCTATACTCTTTGTAATTAGATCATGTTGTTGCATTTTCTTTCCTTCAAATTTATGTGGGGGATTGTTGGAAAAATATGATTTTTATAGGCTTCTTTTGGGCCAACTTTAAGCCCAAATTTGAGTGGGTTCCAAACGTCTTTTGGGGTAGGTCCAAAAAGGTGACGTGTTCTTCGCCGCATGGTAAGTCACACAGTGAAAATAGTTCGCCAAAACCATTTATGAGTAAATGGGAAGTTGACATCATTTTCGGGTTCGTGAAATGGACAATTAAAAAAGTAAAATGTGAGTTTCCTTGAAATGAATTGTCCCACATTGAAACTTGAAGAAAGCTTGTATGTGTTTATAAGCTCTAGGTGGGAATACTTGGGTTGGGCCCCAAGGGGCACCTCAAGTTTGTAAAAAGGATGAGTTATGGACAAAGTGAGCCCTAGCTCAAACTACCACACGCGCACGCGCCGCCAGTCGAGCCGAGTCGCGTCGGGCGTGAATGTGGGTCGAGTTGGTTTTAACATTAATTTTTTGGACAAAATTTATTTGAATTTTTTCAAAAATTCTTGCAGAAAAATTAATTTTTCTAAACAAAATTAATTCAAATTTTTCACCAAATTTGAATTCAAATTTCTGTCTAATCAAGTCTCTCTCGGTCTAATTTCCAACAGATCAAAACTGCTTTGAACAGTTTTGAAACTGCCTAGCAATTATGGATAGATTCAAACTAGTTTTCCAGCAAATCTATTCAAATTTGAAATTGCACCTGTTCAATTCAAATTATACCTATTCGGACAGTCCCTTCTATGCCTATAAATACTAGAAGTTTTCAGCATTTGCACATTCTGAAAATTCTCTTCTTCTCTACTTTGTGTTCTTTTGCATAGATATATACTTCATATTATTTTTAGGAAAAAATTATGAGAGTATAGAATACAAGTTCTAGTCCGCCGTACAGATTGTTTAGAGTGCTACTACAATCTGTGTAAGATCATTGTATCTTGAGAGATAGACGCCATTTATCCATAAGCATTGAAGCGAGGCAAATCTGTCTTAAGGACAAAGTGTCTCAAACTTGACTTAATCGTTTTTATTGTTAAGTTCTTTCGGTAAATAAACTCTGTAAGTAATTTATTTTTTTATTTATTTGATTTTGTTTCAATTGATTTATCTTACACAGAAGATTGTTCCAATAATATTTGAATGTAAGCCAACTTTCTAAATTTTACTTGTCACATTATTTGAAGAGTTTTGGAAGAAAAATTGTGTGGATGAATAATTTTAATTGGTTGATTCATAAATAAATTAATAACTAACATGTAATAATTCACATCATTTAGATTTAATGATGATGTTTTAAAAATCTTAAGCATTTTTTATTTGTTGTATGTAATTTTTGTTAATCGATCATCGTTATAGCCATTAGGGATGAGCAGCAGATATTCTAATTCGTTCAAATTGACCGAACCGAACTAAACCGATCTGCTGCATTTTTTATGGATGCATGATGACGAACGGACGGTTGCGGATTGATTTTTTCCAATCCGTCTAGTTTTGGACAGATAGCGGATTTGAGGTTTCTTTGGCCGCAACTGAACCGCCAAACTGCAAGCATCCCTAGCTAGTAATTTGTAAGACTTTATGTTTTCAATTTGTTTAAATATTCTGTTTGTATTTTCAATTGAAAAATAGTTTAGATATTCATTATGTTTTCAAGACTTTATGTTTTCAATTTGTTTAAATATTCTGTTTCTATTTTCAATTGAAAAATAGTTTAGATATTCTGCTATGTTTTCAATTTGGAAATCCTTTTATCAAATGGCAAGTGTTGATATTTGGTATTTTTGTGTGGAAAATATAAGGCTTAATTTTGTCTTTTTTTAAAAAAAATCAAATTAAACATATTTTAAATAAATAAATAAAAAGGTAATGAAATAGTTTTGATAATGCGTTATTATTGGTATTTGACAAATTATTTGATAATCTTTTGGTTATGTTGAGTTGGATTGTTATAAATAAAATAAAAAATATATTGAGAAATTGTATTATGTTCAAAATTTGTAAAAGTTTAAATTGCCAAACCAAATCGCATCCATTTGCCAATCCGTTCAATCCGGCGGATAAATGCCGATTGATTTTTTCCAATCTGCCAAGCCGAAGGACGGATGGCGAATCAGAGATTTTCCGATCGCAACTGAACTGTGAACCCCCTAATAGCCACTGATGTATAATTTCAATTCAATAATGACATATTTATTATCTTTTTATATCATATTTCTATCTCATGTTTTTACAAGTTCTTTTAAAATAAAATAAAAAAATTATCCAAACAAAACTTTAAAGAAAAGAACAAAAACAACTTTTAGCTATGAATTTACTACCAACCAATGTTTTAAAACTCGAATCGGACCTAGTTCCAGTGTGGAAGAACCCAAAACTCGGATTAGGCTAAAAATTGGCTTAAATTGCAAAAATCAAAAGAACCGTCTGTTCAACCGAGAAAACCGATAACCCGATTTTGAATTGACCTGAGGGTTGGAAAATCTTTAACTTTTTATTTTTTATTTTTCTTCTTTCCTTTTCTTTGTTTCCTATATATATATATATATATATATGTTTAAAAATTTTAACTAAAAACTCTTACTTCAATAGTCTCCTCTCATGAGAAGTCTCATTAGAAGCTTGAAGAGATTATGAAAGTTTATTGTTATTTATAGGAAAAGATCTTTGAAAGAGAACCTACAAAATTCTATATGAAATTCAATCAAATTATTTGAATCATATTGATTGGAGGGAGAGTTGAAAATTTCATATCCCTCCAAAATTAAATCTAGCATTCAATCAATTTGTTTGAAATGAATGTTAAAAAAAAATTAATTTCTTTAAAATAAGTGACTTTTTCTTATCAATTATGACCTTATTAAATATTATTAATAAATACTATGCAACAATATTTATTTTTATTCGAGTATTTATATATTTTTATTTATTTATAATTTATAATTATATAATATTAATTATGACGTCACGGTTTGACTGTTTTGACTCAACGGTTGAACCGGTGACTCATCTACCCGGTCTCTTTTCTAGTTTGCTCACTGGTTTGATTTTCAAAACATTGCTACCAACATAAAAATAAATAAATAAAATACATAATAAAAGAAAACAAGCTTAACCCAACAAAGCTTCTATAATGTTGGGGGTAAATAATTGGAGCACTTTCATGTAGGTCCTATTAAGTAAATTTATTATTCAATAAGTCATATGATAATTAATGACATTTTTTATTATACACTATTAAAAAATTTCACTAATTGTTAATTTTCAGTGATAGTTTAAAAACTGTCACAAAATATGCCACTAATTATAAGTTTTAGTGACAGTTTAAAAAAACATCACAAAAAAATGTCACCAATTTTCAACTTTTAGCGACAATTTAAAAAATTCGTCATAAAAAAGTCACTAATTGTAAGTTTTAACGACAATTTATAAAAATCGTGAAAAACAAAAGTCACTAATTGTCAAGTTTTAGCGATATATGTAAAAAATTGTCACAAAAAATAATTTCTAGTAACGATTGTACTAAGGCTTATTTTCAATAGGATTTGATGGGAATTAAATCTAACTATTATGACCTATTGATAGTTTACCCTAAATAATTAACGGTTTGATTTCTTTCAAATTGTCATCTCAATTTAAGAGAACGTTTGGATTTGGTAGGCCCATTTTGGAATCGATCCCGATAATTTGAATCATTCACTTTTTAAGACTCGTTGAGTAGAATATTCATGCAAAAAATAAGATAATTGGATATCGGTAGCTATATATTTGAATTATATTTGTTTTAAAAAATAATCGACAAATATAATTTCAAGAATAACCATTCATTTTTTTGTAATATAAATTTGATTCAAACATATAGCTATTGATGTTTAATCATCTTAATTTTTTGCATGAATATTCTATTCAACGAATCTTAAAAAGTGAACGGTTCAAATTATTGAAATGGAAACTATGGTGAGCCCAACGGATCGTCAAGTACTTTTATATTGACATCCTAACATGAAATACACCTAACCCGATAATTAACTAATCTTTCTGTGGAGACATATTTTTCGAGTACCAACACGTGGCCAAGGTAACACCGAAGTGTCAGCCGAGGTGCCACGTGTCATGGTCACGACGTCGAGGTGATCTCGGATAGTTTGAGGTTATCTCCGAGGTATCAGAATCCGGGATAAGCGGATAAGGGACAATATTCCTAGAATGAGAGAAGACTATAGTTTGGATAAAGATAAGACTCTTAGAGAGTTTTATTCCAATCCTACTGGGAGTCCAAGATTAGCAGTAATCAGAGTCTATTGGGACTAGGTTTGTGTTGGTTATAAAAGAGAGGCACCCTCATGGGTCTAAGGTACGCTTTTTGTATTCCGAATAGTGAGTTAAGCAATTTTACTATCTTTGAGAGATAACTGACTTGATCGTCGGAATGCCCCCGGGTGGACGAACCACCATCGGAAACTCTTCTTTTTGTTGACAGGTCGTTCGGGATTAATCTATTCTGCCAGTGCTCTCCAATTGAATACTAGTTTGGCAGTGTGGTCAGAAATTCACTCACACACTTTCTTTTGGCAATATTTGATCCCTTGACTTCCAAAAAGAGTATACAAGATTTTATACGGAAAAATATTTGAGATAAATTTTAAATCACATAATTGTAGATAAATTTATAGATTTAAAATTATAAATAATCTTCCTCATTTAAATAACTCTTTAATTAGTTGTGACTTGAAAAGGCAAGGAAAGAATTTCAAAATGATAAAAGTCTTGTACAACTTCAAAAAAAATATCTCTAATTTATATGTCAAATTTTGATATGTCAAATAAAATTAAAGATTATTTTCTCTCTCTAGAATGAGAGGCTCTCTACCCTAGGTAGCTCCTCTGGGTCTTTCCTAGCTTCTGCACTAAGCTGTGCTAGTTATCATTTTCTTTCACGGTTTCCTATCTGGAGTTTTGGGAAGTGTCCTTTGCGGTCGAGATTATGGAGATTGAGTTGAACTCCATTGAACTGGTGGATGGGCCTGATGCTCGGGATGAAGTTTCTCAACGGTGTCTGCTGAGGAAAATTTTAGGATCAAAGTCTTTGAATAAACAAGCGGTCTCCTCAATCATTCATGGGGCTTGGAATGTGAGAAATTCTTTTTCAATCAGTCCATGGAATGATAACTTGTTTCTATTCACCTTCGAAGATGACGAGGACAGACAGTGGGTTTTGGAGGAAGCCCCTTGGTCGGTTATGGGTAATCTGACGGTCCTCAAACTGGTGGAGCTTAGGAGTCCGGTTTCTCAAATGGACTTCACTTGGAGCCCTTTCTGGGTCCAGGTACATGGCCTACTCATGGACAAGATGACAAAAACAAATGGAGAAACTATAGGGCAGAGATTAGGGCGTCTCATAAGGGTGGATGGGCATTGTGAGGGACTTCTCCTTAATAGAAGTTTCCTGCGAATACGAGTGGAGCTAGATGTTACTAAACCACTACCCAGGGGTTTCTTTCTAAAACAATTCGGTACCTCTACACAGGCAACAAAGGAGCTATGGATTGATTTCAAAATAGAAAAACTCTCGGATTTCTGCTTTGACTGTGGTTGAATAGGCCATAACCGGAATAGTTATAAGTTTGTTACTCGGAAGGAAGGCAGAACATCTGGGTATGGACCTGAGTTGAAAACTAGAATCACAATGAGTTCTGGGTTGCTAGAGGAGCACTACAAGAAACAGGTGGAAGAAATGAAGAACAGAAGTAGAGCTACGCTACACCGACCAGTGGTGAACAACTCTGGCCCATCAATTTCACCGGCGCGTAGCGATTGTGCGCGTGGAAGGGAAATGAGTAGAGCCATTAATGCTAGTGCGCATGGTCAAGGTACTGATGCAGCAGAACGTAACCCTGTGGTGCCAGGTGGAGATACTGAATCTTTAGACCGTAACTCTGTTGACCTAGATGGAGACGTGGTGCCCAAGGCGGTGGATCAGGACAAAACATCTACCCCAGACATTTCCCTATTCAAAAGAGATTTTCACAGTATTAAGGCCTCGTTTGG
Organism: Camellia lanceoleosa; assembly: GCA_025200525.1. Taxonomy (NCBI): domain Eukaryota; kingdom Viridiplantae; phylum Streptophyta; class Magnoliopsida; order Ericales; family Theaceae; genus Camellia; species Camellia lanceoleosa. The sequence continues at coordinate 25,349,804 of CM045768.1, forward strand.
GAACATGCTAATTTAGTAACTTTTTAGCTATTTGGCTAAAATATGAGCTAAAAAAAACTAGTATGTTTGGGATGACTTTTTGGCTTTTTACGAAAAGATGTGCAAAAAGTAGAGAGAAAAGAGAATCTTTGACTTTTTGGTATGGATTGTTGACTTTTTGGCTAATTTAGTAACTTTTTGACTTTTTGGCTAAAAAAGATAGTTCCCAAACGAGGCCTAAGGCAAGACATACTCTGAGGGTGAAAGAAGCTCTAGGTGCTTTGACTGGGCCCAGCAACAGGCCTGTTGACCCACAAAATGTTTTAGGGCCTCGGTATTTTGTCACAGAACCAGTGGACCCAATTTCATTAATTTCCTCGCAGCCCACTATTTCAAACCCTCTGGTCAGCCCAATACAAATTGAGAAAGTAAGCCCAAATTCTAGCCCCATTCATAATAACTTAAAAACCAAAGTTGTGGACGACTATATGTCTACAGTTTTCAATTGGCTTACTCTTAAGATGAAAGCTTATAAAGATGATGATGCAGGTAGGAGCCCTAAATTGCTCAAGTGTGCCACTCTGACAGATGTCCCACTTCAACCCTCCCAAATCTCTACAACCTTGTCCCAAAAGCATTCTTCTGTATGGTCCAACTCGAGATCGAAGAGGACCACCATCAAACCAAAAAGGTATGGTCAAAAATTGGGAAAGTCTGGGCTTTTTAAAGTGAAAGTCGAGTCAGAAAAACTAACTCCGCCAAAGGAATTACTAAGTTGCTCTCAGTCTTCACCAAACCCTTCTGAACCAGATGAGTGTTGTTCACAAGTCCCGAGTACGTTCACATCTGACTCCAGTGATGACTTTGAAATTTGGGCCTTGGTGGCTGGCCCCAAACAACCACAACCTCCATGTTAATTCTTAGTTAGAACTGTCAGGGGATGGGGCGACCCCTGACAATCCGAATCCTCCGAGGGTTGATTGCAACCCATCGCCCCACGGTGGTTTTCCTTATGGAGACCAAGAATAAATCGGTGTATTTGGAAAGAATTCGCAGGCGTCTCTCATTTAATCAGAAATGCTATGTTGATCCTGAAGGTACTTCAGGTGGCCTGGCCCTATGGTGGAATGATGAAATTCAAATGGATACTCGGTTCAAGTCAAAGTTCATGATCAGAGATGTGATAACCTCTGATAATTCTTCTTGCTGGGCAGTTTCATTTGTCTATGCTCCCCCTCAAAGATCAGTTCGTCGGGTTTTCTGGGATCAATTTCGAAAGTTTGCTTCTGAAAATCTATATCCTTGGTTATGTATTGGGGACTTTAATGAAATTGGGCTCTTGGAGAAAAAAATGGGTGGTGCAGAGTACAGGATGAGTCGGTTACAATCCTTTCTAGAATTATTATCTAATTGTGCTCTCATGGATTTGGAATTCAATGGACTCCCCTTTACCTGGTCAAATAACCAGCGTGGATATGCTAACATTCGTGAAAGGTTAGATAGAGCAGTTGCGACTATGGAATGGCGCGCTCTATTTCCATGTGCTCAGGTCTTCCATGAACTTTAGTTAGATCAGATCATTGCCCTGTGGTGTTAAACTGCTGTGTACCTTTTAAGAAGGTGCCTAGACTGTTTAGATTCAAAACCATGCGGTCAACAAATCCTGATTGTGTTGAGGTTATTCGTTCCAAATGGGCTGTCACTCAAGGTGGTTCTCCTATGTTCCAATTAGTTAAAAAACTTCAATGCTGTAGAGATGGGCTTAAAAGGTGGAGTAAAGCACACTTCGATAACAATAGCTTAAACATTGCTCTTATTAAAGCTAAGCTTTTGTCTCTTTAATCCCAACCCTGGACAGAGGATAATATGCAGGCCCAAGACCAACTGAAATCTGATCTTGAGACAGCTCTAACTAGGGAGGAAATGTTCCTCCATCAAAGATCCCGTATTCGATGGCTAAATTATGGAGATCAGAATTCTCATTTTTTTCATGCCTCAATGATTCAACGCCGCCAACAAAACCAAATTCTTCGTTTACAAACTGAGGAAGGGACTTGGCTGAACTCGGAACCGGATATAAATCAGCATCTTTTGGGTTTCTTTTCCTCTTTATTCACAAGTGTAGGAAACAGAAATTTTATGGAGGCCTTAGCAGTAGTGGATCCGATGGTCACTGCTAAAATGAACAGGAGTTTAATTTAACCGGTCAATGATGCAGAGGTTAAGGCAGCAGTATTTCAGTTAGGGGCAGTGAAATCTCCTGGGCCGGATGGCTTTCTGGGGTTTTTCTATCAAACTTATTGGGACGATGTGGGGGAAACGGTCTGCGTAGCTGTGCAGAGTTTTTTCCAGGGAGGGTTTCTGCTCAAAGAACTAAATCAAACCAATTTGATTTTGATTCCTAAGGTCTGTAATCCTGTGTTATTATCCCAATACCGCCCAATCAGCGTATGTAATTTTACTCTAAAAATCATCACAAAGATCTTGGCCAATCGTTTAAAGCCAATTCTGAAGATCCTTATTTCTCCAAACCAATCAGCTTTTGTCCCGGGACGAATGATTCAAGATAATATTGTTGTGGCCCATGAAGCCTTCCATGCTCTCAAATTAAAAAAATCAGGGGTTGTTGGTAATATGGCTATCAAACTCAACTTCAACAAGGCCTATGATCGGATAGAATGGGATTTTTTAGCTGCTGTCTTGGAAAAGTTGGGGTTTCACTCTAAATGGGTAAATTGGGTTATGGAATGTGTTACAACAGTGAGCTTTTCTATCTTTGCGAATGGTGAGAAAAGAGGCTCGTTTATTCCTTCCCGAGGACTTCGACAAGGTGACCCCCTCTCCCCTTATCTGTTCATTTTAGTGGCAGATGTTCTTTCAAGACTCCTCAACTGAAGTCTCACTCATAATCAAATCTCGGGGATGAAGATAACTAGGCATTGCCCAACCCTTTCGCATTTATTTTTTGCAGATGATGTATTACTTTTTCTTAAGGCTGACCTTCAGGAATGCAAAAATGTGTTGATGGTTCTGGACATTTACTGTAAGGCATCTGGTCAACAAATAAATTTTGACAAATCAAGTGTGCAATTTTCTACAAATGTTCAACCACAGGTCAGCAGCTCTATATGTGCCCTCTCAAGTCTAAAGACTACCACTGCAAATGCAAAATATTTGGGTTTACCTTCTTTTTGGGGTAGGTCAAAAGCGGAAGCTTTTCAATTCATAATTGAAAGAGTGTTCTCAAAGTTACAAGGGTGGAAATCAAAATTATTATCACAAGTGGGGAAAGAGACTTTGATCAAAGCAGTGGTTCAAGCTACCCATCATACGCCATGGCCTGTTTTGCCTTTCCAAAATGGTTTTGTGCAAGATTGAATGCATATATTAGCAAATTTTGGTGGGGAGGGGACCCGGAAGGTAAAGGAATTCATTGGATAAATTGGGACTCTTTGGTGCTGTCAAAATTTCAAGGCGGGTTAGGTTTCCGAGACTTCAAAGCTTTTAATTTGGCCCTATTAGCTCGCCAAGATTGGAGATTAGTGAAGTACCCAAACTCTTTTGGTGCTCGCATCTTAAAAGGTATCTATTTTTCCCACTCCTCCTTTTTGGAAGCGGCAAAAGGGCGTAGAGCTTCTTGGGCTTGGGCTAGTATTTTGCAGGGAAGGAATGTGCTTACGGAAGGTTTGCGATGGCAAATTCATAGTGGAGCCAACGTCAAGTTCTGGGTCAACAAATGGGTGCCATCTCTCCCTAAATTCAAGATATCCACTCAAATTCCTAATGGATCTTTGATCACGAAGGTAGAAGATGTGATTGATTCTACCCGTATGAGTTGGAAGGTAGATGTTCTTCGAAGTCTGGTATCTGAAGAGGAAGTGGAAGCAATCAGGTCAATTTCCCTACCTTTGACAACTAAGGAAGATGCTATGATCTGGCACTTTGAATCAAAAGGGATATATTCAGTCAAAACTGGCTATCATGTAGCTCTTTCGGGGCGCAAAACTAGGGGATTCAGAGACCCTCTTCCTCTTTTAGACCTCCAAACAGTTTCTGGAAGTTAATTTGGACTCTCAAAGTTCCTCCAAAGATCCGACATTTCTGGTGGAGAGCGTGTAAAAATGTGCTAGCTTCCAAAGAGAATCTGTTTCGGAGACGGTGTGCTCCTTCAAATGAATGCCCAATCTACCACAGCAAACCTAAATCGGTGGGACATATTCTTCTCGATTGTGGTTGGATTAGAGGTGTATGGTTTAGGAGTGATTTAAATTTCAAAGTTAAATGCGGAACCATTCAATCGACTGTGCAATGGTCGTGTGGGCTGGTGGAAAAACTCAAGAATGAGGAAGAACGAGCTTCCTGCCTTGGTATAGTAGCTTGGATTGGCTGGTTCATATGGAAGGACCGAAACAATTATATCTTTAACCATCTCTCGGTGGAACCGTCCTCGACTTTGCATCGAGCTCGAGTGGCAATGGCGGAATTTGAGAATGCGATGCATCGCCAAACTGTATCTTTTCCTCACTAGCCTTCTCTGATCCCAGAGGGAGTGGGTACCTGGACGCCCCCAGATCAAGGTCAATTCAAATTTAATTGGGATGTGGCTACGAAGAAAGGCTCTTCCCAGGCCTCTATTATAGTGGTTTTGAGGAATGCTTCGGGACAGATTCTAAATGGCCTAACTAAGAAGGAATACATCTCCTCGTCTTTCCAAGGTGAAGCTTTAGCTTGTAGATGAGCTTGTATTTTTGCTCAGGCTTGCGGTTTACAAGGGGCGACTATTGAAGGAGATAATAAATCAGTCATCCTCCTCAGTGTGTCTGAGACAGTTCCTCCTTGGGAGTGTGGACTGGTTATTGATGATATTAGGAGATTGGTTTCTCAAGAAATGTTAATCCTCCAATGGAGTCCTCGATCTGCCAATAGTGTTGCCCATTGGGTGGCACAAGCGGCGCTACATGGTTATCTTCCTCAGGATTGGGTCTCAAACCCACCAGCTGCTCTTGCTGCTTTGTTGGGTGTTTCTTAGTCTGCTTTATTTTCTATTGGTTTTGTTTTTCCTTCGGCTATTAATTTCCCCAGATCAAAAAAATAAAATAAAATAAAATAAAATTAAAGATTTGGGTGACAAATTGACATATGTCATGTCTTCAACCTCTCCAACATATATGCCAATTTTTTTTTAAAAAAAATTTATTATTGAAAGATGAATTTAAATATTATTATTTTATTTCTAAAAAAGTACTATAATTAAATATTTGACATGATGCGAAATTTGGTATGCTCTCAACCTTTGCCAAATACAAAAGGGGCGGAACAAAAATTTGAGGTGAAATTTGATTGTTGGTGTGCCACGTAGGATTTGACATATAGATTGGAGATGTTGTTTCATAATTTGGCAGATAGGCTAACTTTTAATATGCTGTTTCATAATTTATTTTAATAAAAAAAATTGTGGAGACTTTTAATTTAAAATCCTTAAAAATAAAAATGAAATAAAAATATATAATTAAACAAATAATATAATTAAAAAAGAACTTTTTTCAATCATATAATTGGAAAAAAATATTCTTGCAATTTTTACCACTTTCATTTAATTAATATCCTGACAATAAATGTTAATAGAAAAAATTATTGATAAAATGTTTATTGTTTGAGGACCTGAATAAAATAGCTTAAAGCAATCGTTTCCAAAGGTAAAAAAATAAAAATAAATAAATAAATAAATGTTTTCATATTCTACAACACAACCAATTATTTGAAAAAAATATATAATCTAGTTCGCAAAGACTCTAAATAAATCCAAATTTTATTTACAAAATAACGGAGGAATATAAATAATGCATTAAAAAAACTAATATAGAAAAAAACAAATAATTAGAGGTAAAGAAGAGCATTAGGGTTTGGGCCGGGCTGATGGTCCGGCTAAAATAAAAGGTAAAGTGGACCTTCTATTACGGTTTGGGCCGGGCTGGTGGTCCGTACCAAAAAATGAAATAAAATAAAAGGTAAATTATACAAATAGTCTCTATAGTTTGAGACTTGTGTCACTTTGGTCCCTGACTTTTCAATTGTGACACATTTGATCCTGAATTTTGAATCTTATTCCAAATAAGAACAATTGAATATGTAATTAGATTTTTCAAAGGTAAAATTGTCAATTTGATAAAATATAAACTAATTTGATAAAAATAAATGTCAAACAAATATTTTTGAATTTTAAAAAATTATTTCTACTTACTAAAAATAAAATTATGTAAAATTGATAAATCTTTTAGACATTTATTTATTTTTTTTACCAAATTAATTTTTATTATGTATTTGGATGATAATCATGTAAAATTAATTTTAAAAAATTAATCACGTAATTTTTATTAATTTCACATAATTTTATCATTGGTGGATAAAAATAATTTTAAAAAAATTAAAAATATTTTTTTGACATTTATTTTTGTCAAATTAGTTTATATTTTATCAAATTGACGATTTTACCCTTGAAAAATCTAATGATATTTTCAATTGTCCTTATTTGGAACAAAATTCAAAATTCAGGGTCAAATGTGTCACAATTGAAAAGTCAAGGACTAAAGTGACACAAGTTCCAAACTATAGGGACTATTAATGTAATTAACCCTAAAATAAAATAACGCATTAAAGATACAGAGTTCATCCAAACACTGTTTAATGTTTCCTTACCACCGCCAAAATCGTCCGCGAGAGAGAGAGAGAGAGAGAGAGAGCGCGCGCCACAAGAAGCTCTTCTCTGGCAAAGCGTCCAAGTTGTGCGAGTACTCAACGGCTCCGAAGTTGTAGGGTTGTCTAAAAATGTCACCTCCTCCACAAACCAAACGACACTCTCGCACACAGACCAAACTCTCAGCACCCACATTCAACGACCACTTCAACGCTCTGCTCATGCTCCTCCTCCTCCTCCTCCTCCGCATCCATCTCATCTTCCGTCCACTCTCCGGCGTATCTTCTCCTCAACTCCATTTCCAATCTCTGATTCTGCAATTTCAACCTTGTTTTCAATGGAAGATTGGGATCGGAGTGTTTATTGTCTCCAAAGAATATCAAAATCCATGTAGTTGAGCTTTTCTCGTCAATCAAAAATGGTATGTCAAGTTTTTGGATTCATATTTTGCATAATTAGGCAATGCGGATCCAAATGTTCGTTTGATTTGATAAGTTTCTATTGTTAGTTTATATGATCTGTAATTTTACTTCCTTGCGATTGAAAATTCATTGTCGGCCAATTGATTGTGTTTGAATTTTGTTATGCATTCGAGTGGAAATGCCAATCTGAAAAGGAAAACACTATAGATTGAAAAGAAATAGATTAACTCATAAAATGAGAAATAGATGCACTGAGGAGCTGACTGCCTTGAACTTGCACGCAGAGTGAAGATATTGTATTTCGAGATAATCTGGTGAAGATGTGCTCTTGTAAGTATATCCATTGAAATTCCAAAGGGAAAAACCAGTTAGAACAACAAAGTTACTTTACATCATGCACTTAGTAGCTTTAGGACATAAGAGCCTCTAAAGGATTTTGTTGCAGTATGCATACTCTTAACTCTTCTTACATTACTCATTCACACAATAATGATAGTGTGCGTACTTCTACAAGATTATTTGATCCCATGTTTGGAGGTTGGTGAGTTGTGATGTCTCTTGGAAAGGTTACATAAGATTGCAACACATAGTGGACGTTAAGGATGGTGCATTGAGATGGGTGATGTTCATGTTGGGGTGTTCAGGTAAAATCTTTCTATGTGTTTTGGGTGGATCATCAAGGTACATCTCTCTGTTCACCTTCAAAGACAGGCTTATTTGTTTCAATGGTTTGGGTGCAACCTCGGCCTGTGTTGGGTGTTATAGAGTTGGGGTGGAGCTAAGGTTGGGAAGAGGCGTCGGAAGGCTTGGTTGCTTGTTTCCCTTTGTTTGCTTTGGTTGATTTGGTTGGAGTGTAATAGTCGAGTCTTCTGGGATGTGTGTTAGTCAGTTCCTTGGTTAGAGAATAGGCTTTTGTTGGTATTGCACAGTTGGGTTACGAGTTCGGTTGATCCTAATGTTTTGGTTTTTGTAAATTTTGTAAAGGATTTGATTAGTTAGTTTTGCTGGGCCCATTTGTGGGTTGTTATTTTTGGTATTCTTTGCATCGTCTTGATGCTTTTCTACTAAAGTTCTATTATTTATCAAAAAAAGAAAAAAGGTAGCTTATGTAAAACTATTGGTAATTTGATGCTCAAATGCCACATTTTGGTATTGGTGTTGTATTTGCAAGTGCAAACCGAAGTCAGTTAACCACCTATTTATTAATTTTTCATATGGCTAGAGAGCTTTAAGAGGTGATTTTGGTCATGTTTAGGGTGAATTGCATTTTTTCCTAGAGAATGGTGGACATTCATTTTTTTTTTTTTTTGGATAACTGATGGTGGACATTCATTGTTGAAGAGAAGGAGAGTTGTAAAGAGAAGAATGAAGGCTTTAAACATTGGCATGTTTGTGTGTGATGTGGATAATTTGGGGAGAGCAGAAGCATTGGTCTTTATAGGGTATAAAGGAATCTCTTTTTTTTTATCTAGAGAAGATTTTTTACTGTTCTATGTTTTGAGTGGGGATTGGTGAAGGAAAATGAAATAATGAGGGAAAAGTGAATGAAATATGTATTAATCCCCCCAACCCCACCACTTTTTCATTATTTTTTTTTCTTTCCTCCCAGAATTCCCTTCTCAAATCTGTGATCCAAACACAACCTTAATTGAGTAGTTTTTTCAAGTAGAAAGTGGTGTAGAGGATCCTATGTTGTTTTCTTGTTTTAGTTGTGGAAGTTGTATATAGGCAACACTACCTCTTGGTTCCTTTTCATCAATAAATTGTCACTTGTATTAAAAAAAAAAAAAAAAAATACACATGATCAACATAATATAAAAATGAAATATATAAGTAAAAATTAAATTGATAATGAATTTGCTAGATACTTCAAATTGTCTGCATTGATTGACTCAGTACACATGAGGTTACAATATGTCAATATTGTTAATGATATCTATGGATAATAAATGACTCAATACCACCTCTTGGGTTGTTGTGGTGTCTTTCAGCAACTAGACCCAAGCATGCTACCAGGAAGAAGTCATTGTAGATAGCCACCTAATGAACTCAAATCTCTCAAGCTTTTGGAATAGAGGTTTTGATGCGTTTATTTTGGTTGTATACTAATGCCAGTGTAGGTAGATGTCATGATCTGTTGGTAAATAGCCTTTGGTGCATTCATTTGGGCTGTTTACTTATGTAGTGCCATTAGATGTCTGGAGATGTTGGTGGATATATTGACATTTTAGATATCAACTTAAATATACGGAACACCAATGCAGATTGGCTGCGTGGATATATATTGGTAGACATTTAAAAACTGCATGGATATATATTTGGAAAATTGTAGGAGTAGCACCTATAGAAGATAAGTCTAGAGAGAATAGGTTAAGATAGTTTGGTCAAGTACAACAATGATGTATAGATGCAATGGTAAGGAAGAGTGATATGATCACCATAAATGGAGATGTTAGTGGGAGGGGAAGACCTAATCTAATATGGTATGCAGTAGTAGAAAAACATATGAATTTATTTAATTTAATTGAGCATATAGCCCTTGATAGATCAAAACGGCGAAGACGCATTCATGTAGCTGACCCCACTTGATTGGGACACAATACTTAGTTTGGTTTGGTCCTTACCTATTTCTCTGCCGTTTATATCTATGCGCGCGCGCGCGCGTGTGTGTTTGAGATATATGTTTGTTGAAGTGTACATGTATGTTTTTTATTGATACAGCTTACAAATGGAACTTGGTTGCACATACAGAATCTTCTATGTCCTGTTTGCTATTAGAATTTTATTTTCCCTCCGTACAAATTTGAGATCTTAAGCTTTGATAATCTTTTGAATTTCACATGCAGGGCACTCCAGTGAATATCATTGTAGGTTCTCATGTTTGGGTTGAAGATCCAGATGAAGCTTGGATTGATGGACAAGTGTCAAATATTAACGGACAGGAAGTTGAGATCCAGACTCGTAATGACAAGACGGTAAAAATATTACATCAACTGGACATTAGTTATTGTATCAATGTGATGCATTTCTAGAAACTGAAGTTCATAGTTCTGCCTGCATAACCTAGGTCCAAATTTTTATGTGCTGATCAAATTTTAGACTTTAATTTTATCACAAAACTTCTTTAAATTTGGGAATTTCTGTTTTGATTGGAATTGATATAGGAGGACTTTATTGCTGCCTGGTTGCTGCAGTAGGTGCCTGAATACCTTTTGTGGATCTCTAGCAACAAACAGAAAACCCTGGTAAAAGGAAAAGAGAACAAAAAGAAACAAATGGATTCTAGGGTTTGAGAGCTCCTAAAATGACTTAGCATGCTAATTATGGGAAAACTAACCAGAATGGGCACCTGAAAGTGTTACGGAAGGGTTAAAGAAATTTGTTTCTCCTTAAGCTTTCTAACCCCAGCCCTTGATACTATTCAAGAAACTATGTGAAAATTGCATGACTATATTAAAAAAGACTTGGACCTTAATAAGTCTATGAAACTAATCACAGACATGAAAATTTAGAGCTACATATATCAATAAAGCTGAACTTTTGAGAAAACAAGTCTAAACTAACTGGTGGTCCTGCAGCTTTGCTTGAATTCAATGCTCCTTCATAACATATGTAATCAAATCATGTCTGTTGCTTTATTTTTGTTACCAGTGGAAAACATTTCTTCAGATTAGAAGGCGTAATTCAGGTGCGAAGAGGATTTTTTTTCTTCATAAATTTATTCCAAGTTCACAAATGGGGCAACAGAAGTTTTACACAAATTTCATTAATAAAATATATTTATCACATGGAATCCTGAAGAAAAAAAAAATTAGTAAAACATTTTCCAGGAACTGACTTCTGTAGAAACAAACAGGTCCTTTGGGAAAGATATGCATGTATCACAGGGATATGAATATATCTAGTAAGGTTTTGTATAGTTGGGTGAAGGTTTTGGTGGATCTTGATGTTTTGACTTTTGTTGATTTTGTGGAAGATTTGTTTAGTTAGTTTTGCTCCCGGTGTGGGGTGTTGGTTTTCCATTTGTATTATTTGCATTGCCTTGATGCTTTCTTAATAAAGTTTGATTATTTATCAAATATATATATATATATATATCTAATAATACTTGAAACAGTTAAAAAGAGGTTTAATATTATGGTAAAGATAACAACTTCACTTGCTTCAAATAATCATAAATCAATGAGGAATACAAGATGAAACTGGGAAGAGAAACCTACAGTTTGGTAGCTGTATCTGCATTGTCAGATACTTAAATTATACTGATGACTTAAAATGTTAAATTAGTAGTCATTTTTACTCGGAAGATATATGAAAATTGGATACTTCCCGGGTTTTGTTAGTTATTTATTTATTTATTGTGTTTGCATAAATTCACTCTCCGGAAGATTTCCAACTGCTTATGTTGTAAATGAATTAGTTCATTTCTTCCAAAGTACGCTGTTTGTGTTGTTCATTTTTTCTTTGTTCATACAGGGATGTCTGGTTTTTAATTTTGAAAGTCAATCAGTTGTGTTAGACAAAATTTTACTATACTGTAGATCATATGCTTATCCTGGTTGATGAAGGGTACTTTTGGCCCTCGCATGTATTCCTCAGTTTTTCACGACTTTTTTGCACTGTCTTATTCATCTTGTTCTAATAAATAACCACTTTCTATAAGAGTTCATTTGCCAACCCTTGTTATTGGTTGGAAAATGGTATCACTTTGGATGTATCCTTAATTTTTCAAGTGAAATAATAAATACCCGTGCAGCTTGAGGTTTACATTGTAAATGAATACCTATGTTAATTTTGTAATTTGGCTACCTTCATCTACTTGAAACTTCTCTTCTACTTCCTATGGTCAGGTTGTCGCAAAGATATCGCAAATTTATCCAAAGGACATGGAAGTTCCTCCTGGTGGAGTTGATGACATGACTAAGCTATCATATTTGCATGCGCCTGGAGTTCTACAGAATTTGTCGACTAGATATCAGCTCAACGAAATCTATGTGAGACTGTCTTCACCTTTAGTTTATATTATTAGTTATTTAATGTTCATGTTGGTGAGAGAAAGCAATGAATTAATGCAGCTATGGGCGGCTCTGTCATAATATTATGTCCTAATCTGACATTATCACAGACTTATTCTGGAAGTATTCTTATCGCCGTTAATCCATTCCAAAGACTTCCTCATATGTATGATGATCACATGATGGAACGATACAAGGGAGCACCATTTGGACAACTGAGTCCTCATGTTTTTGCAATTGCTGACGTTGCTTTTAGGTGACCTTGTACTTTGTTTAAATTCTGTAGAGTTTGTTCTTAAAGGATGTTTCAACTGGTCTACTAAATTGCTTGAAATGAACCAGGGAAATGATCTATGAGGGCAAAAGCAACTCCATTCTGGTCAGTGGTGAAAGTGGGGCTGGTAAGACAGAAACTACCAAGATGCTTATGCGCTACCTTGCCTATTTGGGTGGCCGTAAAGGCACTGAAGGAAGGACAGTTGAGCAGCAAGTTCTAGAAGTAAGATGCGTGATCTAACTCTAGTTTCATGCTTATTATTGTTTAACTCGTCAATGGGGCTAGTGCTGGTAAGGATCATGTAAAGTCCTTGAGGCTACCGTTTCAAGTTCAAATTCTGCAACAGGGGCTATATATCTAATAAGACAGATACATAGAATTGATGCCCATCATGGATACTAGTTTTTGTTGTGGTCATCTTCAAGATAGGTGTGATGGTACTCTGAATGTTGACACCAAATGCAACACAAAATATTATCAATGTCCTTCCTATTGACATCATGCTTCAGTTGGAGGTGCACTTGCGATTATCACGTCTTACAGACATTTCTTACTTCAAAATTAACGTTAAATTAATAGAATTTAGAGTTGTATTATTCATTTTGTTTTTGTCCACATTTCAATTAGCATTTTTGATAGATGGACTTACATTAGTAAAAGAGAAAACATATCCATGTGAGCTATGTTAGGAATTGACCCTTCCTAACCAAGATCGGTGAGACACGAAATAACAAACAAGAAAGAAAATAATGAATTAAACAAATCATACACACAAGAACATAAGGATTTACGTGGTTCACTCCAGAATAGGTTACGTCCACGGCTGTTGTGATTTTCACTATGATCAGAAAAATATAACTTTCTCTTAACCTAAAAGAGACGCCCCCTCATCTATTTATAAGTATAGAATTAGGGTTACACGGAAGCACATGGGAAGGCCCCCCAAACCCCCCATTGGACCCAATGTTTGAGTGAACAGCAGGGTGAGTGAACAGTACAAATTAAGGTCCACCAACCCAACAAGCTAGAGGGTCAATCAACATCATAACCTAGGCCAATAGCAAAATAATGAGATCCAAGCTCCACAAGAGATAAATAAATCAACACTTCTAAAATAAGCGACCATTTCAGGAACTGATCTGTTCTTCACATTGCCTTTGCTTATATTATATGAGGAATTTGTCACATTTCAGTCTGGACTGTTATGTGGCTTTGAGAGGCCCTTTTCCAGAAAATATGATATTGGAAATTCTGTACCCTACAAAGCCAACGACTAATGAACTTTCGTGATGTATTGGCTTTACTTTTTGCAGTCCTCTATCTGCTATTCTGCTTAATAGAAATTTCCTCATAGTATGAAAGGGGGTAATACATAAGGAGAGAATTGGCAAATTCAGAATCTTGCTTATTAGATGGAGGATGCTGGATGGAATTAATCCGTTTCCTCAACATCAGACATGCATTATGAGGAACCTTTTAATGTACTTGGATCTTTTTTGTGGAAATAATTCTGAAAGCAGATGATGCAGGATGCAAACCTGCCAACTTGAGATTTTGTGTTTCTGAAATCATCTTCAACTTCTTAATGTTAATATGCATGATGTGATTTGCAGAAAATTTATGGCTTCTTTATGGATATCTTTTGTGGATTTGTAATTGATATACTGATCTATCAAATGCAGTCAAATCCAGTTCTTGAAGCATTTGGCAATGCAAAAACTGTTCGAAATAACAATTCCAGGTGAAATCTCTTAGTCATTCTATGAACCTGCACTCTTTCACATACATAGAAAAATGGTGCATTTTTCGAAATGTTGTTCTTAATAACACTAACTTGATTTTAATTATTGGTGCAGCCGCTTTGGTAAATTTGTTGAGCTTCAATTTGATAAGCATGGAAAAATTTCAGGAGCAGCCATCAGAACTTATCTTCTTGAGAGATCTCGTGTTTGCCAAATTTCAGACACAGAACGCAACTATCATTGCTTTTACCTTCTTTGTTCAGCACCACCAGAGGTAGGTTTTTTGCCAGATGTTCTTTCATATTTCAGATCCCTTGATGAAGGTCTCTTAAATTTATAGTCAATACATGCTTTTAATAGTTTCCAAATCTCATCAGGAAATTGAGAAATATAAGTTAGGAAGTCCTAAAACGTTTCGCTATCTGAATCAATCAAATTGCTATGAACTTGTTGGTGTAAGTGATGCTCATGATTATCTCGCCACTAGGAGAGCCATGGATATTGTTGGAGTCAGTCAGCAAGAACAGGTATTGCCTTGGATCCAAAAATATTTTTGCTGCATCCATTTTAGCTCAATAGAGTAAAATTGGGGACAACTTCTCTGTTTCTCTCAGGATGCAATTTTCAGAGTTGTGGCTGCAATTCTTCATCTAGGTAACATTGAATTTGCCAAGGGAATAGAAATTGATTCATCTATTCTGAAAGATGACAAATCAAAATTTCATCTCCAAACAACAGCAGAACTTCTGATGTGAGACTAGATCATTGACATTTTCATGGTTTGATATCTTCCTTTTGGTGGTTGATCCTGTACAAGTTAATTTAATTCTTGTTTCAGGTGTAATGCTGTTGCACTTGAAGATGCACTACTAAAGCGAGTAATGATCACCCCAGAAGAAGTTATTAAGAGAACTCTTGATCCTGTTGGTGCAACATTTAGCAGGGATGGCTTGGCTAAGACAATGTATTCCCGCTTGTTTGACTGGTAAGATAAGATTGTTTGGATTATTGCTTTCACTCATATGGTTGTTTCTCAGGAGGTTTTTTGTTGGTGGGAATAACAAAAAAGTTTTTTTGAGGTGCTGATATGATGCTAAGGCTGCCTGATTTTTATTATATTCAGGTTGGTTGATAAAATTAATGTTTCAATTGGGCAAGATCCTAACTCGAAATCTTTGATTGGGGTTCTCGACATCTATGGTTTTGAAAGCTTTAAGACTAATAGGTAAGGGTCAGTATTTAGAGAAGTATGATCTGATAGTGAAATTAGCTATTCAATTATTTTAACTGAAGGTTTAATATATTCATGGGCACAGTTTTGAGCAATTTTGTATTAATTTCACAAATGAGAAGCTGCAGCAACATTTCAACCAGGTAAATGTTCATATTATTTTATAATATATTCAAATCCACTTTCTCAACTTACTGTCGAAGGTTGTGGTGTCATTCAGCATGTGTTCAAGATGGAGCAAGAAGAGTACATAGAAGAGGAGATCGACTGGAGCTACATAGAATTTGTTGACAATCAAGATGTCTTGGATCTTATCGAAAAGGTTCCCTTCTTTAATCTAGTCCCTTGGCTTGGCATTCAATGAACTCATGTACTCTTGTTTTGTAAGATATATTTCTGCTCTGGACCTAGTCTATAGGCAAGGAACTTTACATAGGGTATCACTGCCTGCCTTAAAAGGACTTAAGCAGAATTCATCCAGTTCTAGTGTTTCCAAAGACACCAGCCTAGTGGGCGACAACTTGGCCACAAGGGCCATTCTTCATTTAATTGGTAGGACACCATAAAATATATTTGTATGTAGAAATGTTGAAATCTAGGCTATTTTCTTTTTGGATATATTTTGGCAGATGCATATTTCAATACTTGTCATTATTATCTGAAACTGAATAAGAAAATGAATAAGGTTCAACCGTTATTAAAGATGAACGGAATGCATTTTGCCAGATAAAGAGCAAATTGTTTATCCAACAAAGGGAGCTTGCCGGTAACATGAACCTTTCCTTCACACTGAAACAGGTTTTCATGCAAAGCCCTTCTCAAAAGTATAAAGCAGCTGTTTGGTGTAGCTTCTTATAATTGAAAGTCCTTCGTGTAAAAGGACTTTGTAGGGAGAACTTCATTTATGAAAAGATGTATGTTTGGTGAATGGTTTGTTTGGAAGTCCTTTGATGTTGGTCTAATTTAAAACAACCAAACATCATGTTTGTGGGGCCCAACATTTAAGATAAATATCAAACATGACCTTGATGTCTTTTTATATATACATGTAAATATATATTTCTAAATTAACAAACGTATATTGTAATGTACAGAAAAAAGTCAAAAGATATGAAACTAACAATAAGGATATTAGGGGTATTACTGGCAGTTTATTACACAATAAGGATAGTATGGAGAATACAAAATTTTCACTTAATCTCACCAAACATACCAAAAATAAAAAATAATAATAATAACAATAACAATAAATAAATAAAATAAAAGGACTTCTATTGTCTGAAAAGAAGTCCCCCCTAACTACATTCTCTTGCAGCCACCCTGGTATGATAGCCTTGGATGACGGGGAGATAATTGCTATAATAAGAGGACTAATTTGATTCAAACTGTAGTAGTAGCACTGACATGAATGAATTATGGCAAGCAGTTTTGCAACCTTTGAGTGCTTTAACTACAACTTTCTTCTACTATGTTGTTGACCAAGAAAGTTGTGAAGTCACTTTTAAGAGGCATATTACATAAAAATACTTTAATTGCTTTGTATTTTAAGATGAGGTGGAAATCCATTCTCCATTCTATTTAGGATTTTTTGTACCTTTACATTAGATCCTTGGAGGGTTTTACAGAATCTGATTGTAGAATTGAATCGAGGATCATAATATCCTAATGAAAAAGAAAAATTACATAATAATTTAATTTGAATAAACATTTCTTAAAAAATATACACAAAATAAGCCTAAATTATTCTAAAAAGAAGTGGAGATATTATGAAAAATATAATGGTTAGTGTAAAATGTAAATACAATATTATACAATAGATTTTTTTTTTCTTTTGCATTTCGTAAAAAAATAAGGTGGAGAAGAAGCATTTTATAACAGAACACTTGGCACTATTCAACAATGTATAAAAAGAGAAGGAAAAGTATTTAATAAAGTTGGATTGGAAAATCGATTGAAAATTTAAAAGAGTGACTCCAACTATAAGGCTTGTCGTTAGCATCACTAGTAGTGCAAGTTTGAGTCACGGAAACAACCTCTCTAGAAATAGGGGTAATGTATACATCTTGCCCTCCTAGACCCTGCTTAGGCTAAGTTTGTTCTTTTGACGAGTTAGTTTTATGAATTACTGCAATTATTGCAATATTTGAATGTCTATTTCTCTAGTTTGTTTTTCTTAATCTATTTGATTCAGTCACTTATTCTTTATTCATTTGGACCATATAAAATTAATATTTATGCTACAAACATAAGTGTTATAAAAAAATAACCCATATAATATGAAACAAGGCTTACAAATTAGATTGGTTAGGACCAGATTGGGATTCAATGATTCTATAAGATCTAATTCTCAGGATCGAAAGATCCTACCTTTAAGGAATTTTCTACACGATCATAAGATCTTGATCGAAATTTTGATAGCCATGTTTGTACCAGAAAAGTATATTTTAGTTTCAGATAAGTGCATGTATGTCCTTACTAACATCATTTGGGAAAATGAAAATTTGGTAGATTTAGCGAACATAGATAATCCCAATAAGCAAAATAATCGTATACGACTTTATGATATATGCCCGGCAGCGTGCCTTGTTTGAAGCTTTTTATCCTTTTGCTGATATAGTCATATTATGTATTCTTTGTTTGAGGTTTTTATCATATGGATACTATCCCAAGGTAGACATTTTCTCTATAGTACAAATCCTTACAATAGCAGATTGCCATATAAGGATTCATGTTCACGTACTTATAATTTAGGTACTAGAATGATTACATTGAAGTTCATTGATCAGTGTATCAATCTTTAAGTAACTTTATTTATTCATATTGCTTTTGTAGAAACCTGGAGGGATCATTGCTTTGCTTGATGAAGCCTGGTAAGAAAACTTTTCTTCATTATGCATGCATGTATATATGTTATGTGTATGTTTGTATGCTAGGAATCATGGACATGCCTCATAGGGTCACCATGTCCATGTTTTACATGTGCAGGACATTGGTATTTCTTAGATAAATGGTTTGGCTACACGCGTTGGACATGCATCCAAAAGTGTGTTTTATTGTTTATTATGTAAATAATAATAATAAAATTCATATGCATTGGACATGAGGGGGACACTTGGATCTACCCCCAAGACACACGTGAGACACATCCAAGATCTTGGTGCAAGTTTGAAAAAAATATTATTGCTGCCCAATATTAAAGTGAAAAAGATGGATTTATACATTTTTATCTCTCCTCCGCTAAGCCTTTTTGATTTTTGAAACCCTAAAACCTAGCTGCTTCCAAATTATTTGTTAATGCTTAGGCTTCATAAAGGAGAGATTAGCATTGTTCTCTCTTCTTTTCCAACATATAAATGTAGAAAATGGAATATAATTTGTAATCGTTTTCATATAATAAATATACATTTGTTTTTCATGCAAAAATGAATTGTTTGTTATTACTTTGCCATGTATAGAAATACACTTCTTTATAATTATGTCTCTGTTGTGTTCCAGTCATAATTTTTGGAAATTGAAATGCCAACATGTCATTATATTCTTCTCATGTCCCATGTCCATAGTTTGTGTGTGTATATATATATATTAATATTTGCATGTGTTTACATAGTCATGCATGTATATGTCTGGTGTGCATGCACATGTATGCATAAGTTTATTATGCTTCTTGTTTGTCAAAGCTGAACTGACCTTTTCATCTGTTTAACGTATGGACTTTTCTGTTTCCAGCATGTTTCCAAAGTCAACTCATGAAACATTTTCACAAAAGCTTTATCAGACATTCAAACTTCACAAGCGTTTTATCAAGCCAAAATTATCTCTCACTGATTTCACCATTGCTCATTATGCTGGAGAGGTGAGTTAGATTCCAGTCTTTCTATGTTTTTCGTAGTTCAATGAAATGTGCTTAGCACGGGCTGGTGTTAAGCGGGAAAAACAAAATATATATGTGGGTTTGCTGTTGCATTAAAGCATTTTCATTCTTTTCTTTTTAGGTGGTATATCAATCTGACCAGTTTCTAGACAAAAACAAAGACTATCTTGTTCCTGAACATCAAGATTTGTTGTGTTCTTCCAAATGTTCTTTTGTAGCAGGCTTGTTCCCTCCACTTCCACGGGAAACAACTAAATCTTCTTCCAAGACTTCTAAGTTCTCATCTATTGGTTCTCGTTTTAAGGTGTCTTATCTTATATTGTCTATCTTACGGTTCCTGAGGATTTTCCTCTATAAATTGGTTATTGAAATGTAAATTTAATAAGGCTGTGCCATATATCATCAAGAATTTGACACATACTTTCTGCTATAAGATGTTTAAATTGATGTTTTAATTCAATTCATGCAGCTACAACTTCAGCAACTAATGGAAACACTAAATTCTACAGAGCCCCACTACATTAGATGTGTGAAGCCAAATAATCTCCTTAAACCGGCTATCTTTGAGAATGTCAACATCATGCAACAACTACGTTGTGGTGTGAGTACAATCTTGAATTTGGTAATGTACTTACTCTATGAATATTATATTTAAAACTTGTGTATTTCATGCTTGTTTTTGTCAATGTAGGGTGTTCTAGAGGCAATTAGAATCAGTTGTGCTGGATACCCTGCTCGTAAGACATTCTTTGAATTTCTAAATCGATTTGGCCTTCTTGCTCCCGACGTTTTGAAAGGGAAGTAAGTATTAGTTGATGTTCTAAACTGATAGAGATTGTAGTATTTGCTTAAAACATTGGGGGTGCTCAGTCAACTTGGAAGCTCAGACTGAGTTTATCATTTAACATGGATAGAATCTTATATCTAAACTTGTTTCATGTATGAGCAGTAATGATGAAAAGGCCGCATGCGAAAAGATTTTGGACAGGATGGGTCTTACAGGTTTTCAGGTAGTATAAAGTTGCATTTACATATTGATAAGCTGGTTATTTTGTGTGAACCAAAAACTTCAATCATAACAATCTCAGATTGTTCGTTTACTCCTGGTTTGCATATTGGCCTTGGCTAAATGCTTGCAGTTTATATAAAATAGGTGTTAGGAAACTTCTAATCTGATATTGATGTATGATTAGAATTGAGGTGTTAAAGGATTTTTTAGGCTAATTTAAGTGTGAGGTGGTTAAAACATTCAGGACTTTTAAATTTGAGAGGTATCCTTGTTAGGCATACACCTCGTGGGTTAAGTTTTAATCAAAAGTTTACTGTTACCACTTGTGCACGCTATGATCTCGAGGTATATCTCATTTGGCCATCTTTGATTATATATACACATTTTTTGTTCTTTTTTGAAGCAATTAACCATACTTTTATTGTAACAATTTTAAACTATCTTTCCCTTTTATTGTACTTACTTTTAGAACTCAGTTATGTTTCTTTGTTGAATTATGTTCTGGTACAGGTTATTTTCATTTTATTTAATTTGGATCAGATGTTAATAATGCCTTATTGTTATCTGTGCTATAGTGCTGCATAGAATTGTTTAAACACATATGTTCATCTTTCAGATAAGAATTTTAAAACATATATTCAAGTCATAGTCTTTTTTTTTTTTTTTTTTGAAACAATAAAAAAAATAGATAACTTCTTCTGCCTTGTGTTCTTGTGTCTCTATGGCACCGGGGGGAAGGGAGCAGGGTTTATATTGTTGTGCTTCATGCTTTCTCCTTAGGTTGCTTTATATATATAGCTAAAAAAAGGGTGTAATATCATTATGGCTTCTTGGTTTATATTCATCTGCTTTCTATATTCCTCTTAAATTAAAGTTTGTAAATGGTTTTGCAGGTAGGAAAAACAAAGGTTTTCTTAAGAGCCGGTCAGATGGCTGAGCTAGATGCACTGAGAGCAGAAAAGCGTAACATTGCAGCAAAGACTATTCAAAAGCAGAGTAGAACTCATATTACTCACAAACAGTTCATTGCTTTGCGGAAGGCTACTATATGCATACAATGTATATGGAGAGGTTTGTCAGCAAATCTTTGAGCAATGAAATCTTTCCCTTGCTAGAAGTACTGCCTTTTCCTGAAAGCATGTTCCCGAATGTATCAGCTGATGCACTTATTGGAAGGATATTTATCTTCTTCATACATGTAGTTTGTTGTTAATTTTATTCATTTCTCTTTTATTTCCTTGCACGATTGGACTTAGCTGCCTATTTTCTTGTTTTTTCATATATTATATATAAAGATCCACTATTTTTTTATTTGATTACGACTTTTAGGAAGACTTGCGCGCAAATTATATGAGAACATGAAAAGGGAGGCAGCTGCTCTTAAGATTCAGACAGATTTGCGTAGGCACTTGTCCAGATGGACCTATATCAGTCTTAAGTTCTCAGTGCTTGTCTTGCAGACGGGTTTGCGGGCTATGGCTGCTCGTAATCAATTCAGATGTAGAAAGCAGGCAAAGGCGTCAATTATTATTCAGGTTATTGAATAGTTGGTTCTGTATTGCTTGAAAGATTTAGCTTGATGCACATTATGTTTCCAAAGTGTGACTTTTACTTAAAAAGAAAGAGAAAAAAAAAAACTGCAGGCCTATTGGCGTGGTCATAGAGATTTTTCGTACTACAAGAAACTCAAGTGGGCATCAATTTTTACACAATGCAGATGGAGGGGGAGAATAGCCAGGAGAGAGCTTCGAAAACTAAAGATGGTAAGTAGCAGTGTTCTCATGCTATTGAAGTTGTACAACATGCACCTTGTCATTCTCTCAATTTCTGGGGCATCAGTGACAAACTACAAAGTTGTAAGAATAAGATATGATCAGATTGGTAAGGCTTATACACTGCTTAGAGCATGGGAGCATGATTAATTAATTTGGGGACATTTGAAGTGGCAATGATGAGCATCCATGCATTCTTAAGGCATCCATGTGATATATTTGTGATAAATGAAATCACAATAATTTTTGTCATAGGCATTCTCACTTAACAGGTAGACATTCTTGTTGGACACCAAAAATAGAGTTATCCATACATCTACACACTCACACAGACACACACCGACACACTGGCACACACCTAATTTAGTCAGGGCGTAGTCTGTGTGTTTATAGAGCATAGAAGTTAATAAATGGTATTGTTCCTACATGTCAGTGTAGAAGTTTGTATATCTAGCAATTCTCTAATATTTGAGTGCAAATGCAATATTTTTCAGGCCTCAAGAGAAACAGGGGCACTCATAGAAGCAAAGGACAAGCTGGAGAAACAGGTGGAAGAACTCACATGGCGTTTGCAGTTGGAAAAACGTTTGAGGGTAATATATATATATATATATATGTTATGCAAATGACAAGTACTATAACTTCAGCAGGACATGTAAAATTTGATCTATGACTTTTTTATGATGAGCATATAATCTGACTTCGGAAACCTCCTAAAAAGAAAAAGAGCTGTAACCCGAATATGTCTGTTCTACAGAAGTAAGCACTGCAGAAGTTTTCTTTACTGCTTAATAACTTCCATTTCCAATAGCTTGGACTGTGGTGATTATGCTATTTAACAGAAGTCATGCTACATGTTTTTTTGGCTTCCAACTAAAGTTTAAAATCACATGCACAGATTGATTTGGAAGAGGCAAAAGGGCAGGAGATTGCAAAGTTGCAAAACTCATTGCAAGCTATGCAAAGCAAAGTTGATGAAACTAATGCATTGCTTGTTAAGGAAAACGAGGCTTCACGGAAGGCATTTGGAGACGCATTATCTGTTGTCAAAGAAGCTCCACCGCTTGTCCAAGAAACTGAGAAGTTTGAGACTCTGGCTACAGAAGTGGAAAACTTGAAGGTTTATCTCATCACATATTTTTCCCCTTTCTTTTTCTTTCTTGTTGGTTGCCTTAAGCGCTACCTTTTTCAAGTGTGTCATCATTTCTTTGCACACCAATGAAGAGAAGCTGAGAAATTGATATCCCAGAGGGAGTGAAATTGAAAAACAAGAAGTTATAGAAAGCGATAAAGACTAAAGAATTTGAGGTCAACTGCAAATTATTTTTTTGTAAATATAAACAAATTTGAGTTAATTTTTTACATGTAATCTCATGGAATAGGGATTCATATGTTTGAGAGGTTCCATTCCAGTAGAAGATTCCTACAAGTAAGGTTGAACGATCATTTTGGGAAATGAGATTGTTTTATTTGCACAATGAGTTTTCTGGTTTAGCTTGTCCATTTTGTTGGCATGTCTCTCGTTACATACACAAATCTTCTGCTTCTTCTTCTTGTTAATATTTATTCAGTATTATTTTTTAGTTTATGAAACCTTGTCTAGCTTCTTCCAATTCTATTTCCTTAATATTTACCCTGGTTTTATGTTGCTTAGGCTTTATTGCAATCGGAGAAACAACGAGCCGATGATTCTGAAAGAAAATGTGCAGAAGCCCTCGAATCAAATGAAGAAATGCGTAAGAAGTTGGAAGAAACTGAAAGAAGAGTTCATCAACTTCAGGAATCTTTGAACAGGTAGCATTAGTGCATTAACTCTTTAGGTTGATATATATTCACAGTTTTGAAGCTTTGAAATTGGATATACAATTCATCAAAGTGCACATGAGCTAGATATATCAAAATGTTAGGTCAAATTAGGTACTTTATTGGTTACCATCAAGGATTCTGCCTTTATGTGGTTAAAATGGCATTATTTTCTTCTTTGATCTGATATCTATGAGATCCAAATGCTTCAAAATTTCTTTTGAGGTCTGTTTGAGCGACTGTATCCCTTCCATTCTTCTTCAGACTTTACAAAAGGAAAGGTATATTTTTTTTTTCTCTACGTGAGGAGTATTGTTGGTTGTTCCAATAATGTAGTTCTTGAGATTTCAAGTTTTATGGTTGTAAGTTGCTTGGTATATGTAATTGTAATCATAGTGGCAATATTGAATAGACTTAGTTTCCTATGGCTGGAGTTCACATTTTGATTCATTGGTAATGGAAATACCCTAACATTTTTTCTGTTCTTGTACTAATGTAAGATCAACCACCTGATGTACATATACCTGAAAGGTCAATGCAGAACTTGCTGACATTATGTAAGAAAATAGCAATTACAAGTTCTAAAAACACCAGAGGGCAGTTCAGCTTTCCGCAGTTCTCATGCTGGGGGGAGTTCTTAGAGTGGATTTGAGGTGGGAGCAGTCCAAGAAGCTTCCTTATGAATCTCCCATTTGTAGATGAGATTATTGCAATTTATGGATTTAGATGGGCCAAGTGACACATTGAAGGTGTATCTTTTTGTGTTTTCAGATGGTGTTTTTGTAACGTGTAAATGTTAGAAAGAGTGAGTTGATTCCAAGAGGGGAACCGACAAATTTGCCAAGTCCTTTTTTGCTATCTATTTGGAGAGGAATGAGGGAGGAAATTAGAATTATTTGATAGATCGGGAAGTGTTGTGTCGTACGTATCACATACACGAACACTTGACCAACACTAACACACTGACACGTCAATTTTCAAAAGTGCAGGACACTACATCTGGGACATTTTAAAAATTTATATTTTTATAAATATATTATGTTAAATATGTGAATAGTTTATTTTTATAAATATGATATGGCTTCCAACCATCTTAGCTCTGATACCTTGTGACATAATACAATGTAAAGAGAGAAAGATGCCATATTATTGTATATTATCCTCAACACCTACAATAGGAAAATAATTAACAAATTAATGCTAATTAAATAGAGAGGAACCCTAATGACTAAAAATAACAAAAGTACAAAAATACTTCTAAACAAAATATGACATATGAAAACATCCAAGATAATCTTTTTCACAAGTTCTGCTAAGTATTTTTTGGTAATCTGATAACTGCAAGGTCTGAGGTTCTACTTTTGGCAACAAGATGGTAAAATTGTTCATACTTTTATTTTTTATCCATTTGCCTTTTCATGTTTTTATCTGAAGGCAGATTTGTTTTTGTATTTTCTAACACTTGACAGATTAGTGCATTGAATTTCATCTGTTAGTCAAATTAATTCATATGGAGTGGACTTTGGTGGGATTGTTGCAAGGAAATTCTAGCAATGAAGTTGTGCTTCTACATAGATAGGTTTCAAATTAACAATCATGTACTGCTGCGTAAATTAGTAACTTGGTGGCATGTCTGAAAATATGTCTCTCTGTATGTCTTGTGGGGTTATGAGAACATAACCTTTCTAAAGCAAATTTAGTGTCCTTGGGATAGCAATAGTGCAATTTCAGTGAAACCTTTTCTTTGATCTCTTTGTCTTTTGCTTGTGGTCTTTTGTTTCCCCATACTTCTAAATTTTATCATTGCTTTTGTTGATGAAGAAATCGATAATTGCACATTTTCCTACATTTGGTCACTGGAGAACATATATTTTGAGTTAGGTCCGTATGTTTCATCTCTATTCTGGGATCAAGTTTGTAAATTCAGTCAAATGGAAAGATGCAGGAAAGAAAACAAAGAAACAAATCAACAAGAAAATGTAAAGAAGGATAGTGAAGAAAATGTTGAGTGTTAGGAGAAACAAACTATTTCAAACCATCTAGATACTTGAGATAGATATTTTAATTAATTTGTCGGAGTTCATTTGACTAATACTAGATATGATCTAGTGTGTCTCAGGATGGTATACTGCATATCGGACCAAGTCTCAGAGCTGAAAATGATCTTGTCTACCTCATCCAACTCGAGTTCAACTTCTGGATTCAATGCTAGAGATGATCGGATTGATGCATTGTCCGTTTCCTCTGACACTACATCCACCGACTCTGATTTTACTTTTCCAGCTCCTGCTTCAACTCCAGCAAACTTTTCTTCCCTCCATCCCCATGCTTTCCAGCTGATAGTTCAGGATCTTTCGGCGGCTGAAGTCTCAGGTCAGTCTAGTTTTCTTAGTGTCTCCTGTCTGCACTAGAAACTGTGTTTTTAGTTGATACCAAAAACATAATCCATCAGCTTGTTGTCTACTTGGTATAATACAAGTGATAATACAATAATTCCTTTGGGAATTCTCACTACCAGAAATGAGAAAATTAATTCAGCCACTCATTCTATTTTAGTGTTGATCTTTACCCATCACTTCATAGATAATATTAGCTATGTTTCAAAGTTGGATGTCAGTTTTGTTTCAATAGGACATGTTGAAAGTAACTATATTCTGTATATCTTTTTCTCTTGATGTTGCATTGTGCAGGAGCTGAAAACTGGGAAAGTGATCGGGAGGGGGCATTCGATGACTTCTTTTGATGGACCTTGCTCTTCCAATTTTTTGTATCTATGTTCCTGCTAGCTAGTTGTTAGTTCAATTAAATGGGGGCGCTTTGGCCATATACTGTAGGTACCTCACATCAATAGATTGTTACTTGTGCTTTATACAAAATGAGATTGATAATATCCTGACGTGTCATATTCTTCCTTCTATAGTTTACGGACTCACCCCTACCCCTTTAAAATCTGATATTCCATTTTTGCTTTAAGCCTAATGGACTTCTTAATTGATGCACAATGGGTATTGAGCCCGTATAATTTGGGATTGAAGACAGTGTTTCGTCTAGTCTGTTTTTCAGATGATCTTTTCACTACATGATTATATGTGGAATCAAGTGTAATAATCTTTGCAAAATAATTAACAATATTAGCCATGGTGATGATAGCTTATTCTCCACAAATAACATTTTGCATATAGCCTAGGCAATCAAAAGTTAACTCCTGATCAAAATTGAGAGAATCTAGATTATTACACTATTGGTGAATCTTGTGCAGGGACAAATAGAAAGGTCAAAAGTCCTGCCTTGGTTCAGCTTTAGAACGGAAATTGTTGGGGGTGCTTATGAAGAGTTCGAACAATCTCATTTTGCTCTAATTACTATTTCTTCCTAATATCATTCTGATACTACCCACCAAAATAGTGTGATATGTAGAAGCATACGGTGCCTTAAGGGACACATTGTCCATTTGCTGCCATCTTGCTGACTTTGTATGATGTGTCAAACATTCTGCTATTTGTTTGGGTTTTGGAATTAGGCATTAAGGATTTGATTTTGGTCCTTCCAAACTTATTTGTTCCTAGGTATACTGATTTCTAAAGAATAAAGTAGACAACTTGAATGATTCAATAAGCCAAGTTTTGCTCCTGTTCCATCTAGTTTCTTGCTCTCTGATTTCCTCGATTCTCCACATAATATTTAAATGCCTTTGTAAATCTCTCTCCATGGAAGAAAAGATGTTATTCCCCCTCCCACACTAGTACCAGTGGAAGGCTCACATAAAGCAGCATCGTCTGATTCCCTTTTCATCAGGTTCTCATCCTCCACTTCTTCTAGCTTTGGTAAGTCTTCGTTCTTTTTCATTGGTTCTAGTCTATTCTACTTAATAAACATTTATCTTTTAGTTTATATCCATCGTGCCTTGTTCTCTTCATTAAATTCTATGCTTGTGTTCCATATTCATCTACTTCGGTTGTTAAGTTGTCATGTTGGGAGAGAACTGTGGAAGGAAAGATTGAAATTTTAGAAGAATATATTCATCAGCATATATTTACCAAAATGTTTTAGACCTTGTTGGAGTCTAGGTTTCTGCAGCTGAGTGTTCAAATCAGATGGTACTTCTAATTTGTAAATCTCTAAGTTCATGGCAAGTGAATTCCATTGTCTGTGTGTCAACTATGGTGGCTTTGATTGCTGCAAATATCATGTCCAGGCAACTAATTTTTTAAAAGGCTAATGAGAAAATTGTAGTTGTGAATTGCGGTAAGCCCGGGTGTAGGTATCAAGAGATGCCTTGATCTACAAAGAAAAAACTCAAGCTGTATCTCCTTTGCTAGCAGTAACTCAAAGCCCACCAGTATTTTGCCCACAACTTACTTAGCTAAGAAAAAGGCGTACTTTGATGAATAAAGTAAGCTCAAGGATATACAGTCGAGTCTCTCTACAAGTAAATTTGAAGTACAACGGATAAAGTATAGTTTGCTTAGACAGGAGCAATATATATACTGGTCTTGCCTCATAGATCATCAAATCTGCTTTAGTATCTGAACTGTAGAAGCCTTATGGGGTGAATGGTTTGAGAATAGTTCATCATTTTAGCATTGGAATGTTTGAGGGAGTTGTCGTTGAAGAATAGTTTCGAGTTGTATCGGATTCTTGTTGGAACATTTGGAGTTGTTGATATCTTATTCACAAGGAACAGTGAAGGATATTATTGACTAATAATCTGTAAATTTTTGTCCTTTAGATACATATATATATATATAAGCATTTTATTACCAAAAAGAAGAATATAAAGTAAGGCTCAATGCATGAACTAAAAGAGCACCCAAGGGCACGGCCGAGTAAGCCAACCACCATACAAAGGCGATACATCCACGAAGTCTATAAAGAAAGCCACTCACAAGCCCGAGTGTCTAGGCAAAAAATTGAAGAAAAACACCCTTTCACAACCTGAGAGGGGTTGGTTCAGAAGAAACTTGTCATTTCAAGTGCAAAGAAAGAGCTCACCCCTCATAACCTGAGAGGATAGGTAACCACAAACAACCCACAAGATATTGGCTGAACTGGAACATTGGTGCTACAAGGCAACTGATGAGGTAATGATGTTTTGATTCTTGTAATTTGGTAATTTTTCTTCCCTTTTTTTTTCCCCCACACCCCCTACTAAAGAAAAGGGATATTTTCAGTGTGCAGGTTCAGCTTGGGATGAGCTCAAGCATACATGACAGGCTAATTTGCATCCCATGCTCGGAGTGCCCAAATGTTTCCAGCATTGTTTGTTGTGTCAATTACATTTAACAAAGGAATGTAAGTTTTCTGGAAATGTTTTTTTGGAAAACTCTCCCTTTTTAATCATCCAAAAGTAATAATTTGTAAATGTGATACTGATTTTTCTGTTCCCTGATTCAGATCATACATCAGAACTTGATGAAATAAGTCATGACCTGTGTTCAGTAAGTGGACAACTTCTAAAATTGTAAACAAATCATTTATTAAAGCTACACATCTTCCTTTCTTCTGAACTGGGTCCAATTTTTAATCATCCACAGGGTGCTTAGTATACAACAACTATCGAATCGGCATGATTTATTGGGATGACAAGTGTAGAACACATAGCCTTTCTTAAGTATCTGTTGCTTCCTTTAGCTTGGCTGGGCTTTCAATCATTCTATTATCTAATAATTTTTAGTGTAACATTGCAAAATGTGCCTCTGGTTGGTGTTTCCAGAAGTGGATATGAGAAGTGGTTAAGGAGGCAACAATGTTGCCGATGGTATATATTTCTCAAACTATGGTCAAACAACTTTGTGTCTGTTTTTATCTGGATGAAAATAGCTTAACATTTTCTACCACTGCAATCATGCATACCTCTTCCAACAGCCGTTGTGAATTTTTTTTTTCTTTTTTTTTCCTTTCTTTTTTTTCATTTTAGATGTTGATGGGTTGACCATGTTAGGAATTGATACACAAAACTGAGATTGGTTAGTGTTCAGTACTTATTAAGATTTGTAATATCCAATAGACCAGAACCTTAAAGAATGTTCGACTAGGGTGACTTCTACTTTGTGATATTTTGATTGACAGGAATATCCAACATGAGGGTTTGCTAATGACTGAAGATTCAAATAACGCTGTAGGCAGTTCTTTTTGGCCGGATGATGATTTTAGGTTAGAGATGAGATTAAATCACATGATTGTGTATTTCTGCTGTTTTCTTTTTATTCATGTTCTGTGTTTCTGATTTCTCGTTCTCCAATCATTGTGGATTTCATTTTACTGCTTTTTAATTTTGGTATTTTGCTCATGGGAGAGGCTTTTCTCTAGTCCTCCAATCTAAGTATGTGGACCATCACAAGTCCTATTTCGATATTTGAGTTATACAACTTGGTTGGACTATTTTTATTTTAGAGGGGACAAGTTGCTAGTGAAACACTATTGCTCTAGTTACTTGATTTTTGCAGAACAACAATAACTTGAATATCTTTAAAGAGAATGAGAAATCAGTGCTTTCACCCCATTTGAGTTGTGTTCATGTCTTTTCATATCTTGTAATTTTAATAATAATTTTTGTTATTTTTACCAACAATTCATCACAATGTTTTGCTCTTGATTATTCAAGCAACCATTTTTGAATCCAAAGCTCATTTTTATAAATAAAAAAAAAAAAAAGTAAAAGAAAGAAAAACAGATTTGACCGGAAAGGGAGATTCATTAAATACCATTCAAGGTGAAGACTTGATTCTTTTCTCAATAAAATTTAAAAATAAAAAATAAAAATTGAAGACTTGATTGAGGGGGCAAAGAAACTGAATTTAAGTAAATCAACCGGACTTGACATGGACCCATGGGGTCATCTAATGCCCAGCTGGGTCAACTCGTTTGATTCTTCATTGGCCTGAGTTTCAACTTTTTGTGAATCCTGATTGGGTGGGTCCACATGTATTTATTTATTAACCAGCATAAATGTAAATAAAAAGTCTTAACAAACCCATTTGCAAAATTTGTTGTTAGTGTTAACTAATTGATGGCAATAAAAAATGAATTACATAATCAATCGGAAAAAATAATGCTAGTTATACAGATCAAAGGATGTAGGCTTCGCACTGAAGAAACTACTCTATTTGCATTTTTTCACTAGTATTTTTTGTAGTTATTATAATTATTGATTTAATTGAACATTTTGGTAGTCGCATTACACATAAAATGATTTTTTTTTCTTTATAAAATGTAATAATTTCATGGCAATGAATATAAAACTTCAAATAGTTTAATTGTATGTGTAGTAATATCATTTTAACTTCTTTGCATGGTGTAACAAGCTTTATAATCAATCTGAGTCTCATTTGATTGCCAAGAGTGAAGAGTATTAAAGAAATAATACTCAAAAATTTTAAAAATTGATACTTAATTTGGGTTTTGATTTTTTTTATTTTATTTTAAACAAGAAGCAAAAAAGAAACAATGAATTCAGAGATCTAATAACTTCTTGCATTTAGTAAGACAAAAGAAGAAGAAGAAAAGTATCAAGAAATTTAAAACATTGCGAAATTTCAACTTTTGAATTTTTAATACATTCATTAATCTTACCATAGAATAATGAACAATGAAATCTCTTTCAAATTAATTTAAACCGTGACAAATACGCAGGCAATGAAGTGAAGAAGAATTTAATTAATTTGTAGCATCAATCTAGCTAGAAAATTAATCAAAGTAAATTAGGAGACCAATATATATATAATACTGTATATATGGTAAATGTTAAGCAGTGCTGATGTAGTTGTGTCCATGTTTCAACCTTTTAGCTGATTGTCCTTAACTGTAAATCCAACCCTCTTCCTCTTCAATTTCTACGTAGACTTTGTCAAAATCAAACCCTAATTATTATTAAATTATACCTTAAAATGCATAGCATTAACGCGTAAACCTCGAGACAAATCCAATACGATAACAAACTTCATTTACTTAATCCTCAATGTTTATTTTTTTGGTCTTAATCATCCTTTTCAACCACTTTGTGCCTTTTTGTCGATTGCTCCCACTGTTCAAGGAAAATTAATTAGAATTGTTATTAAATAATAGGGATTATAATATTATTATTGTTACCCGTGCATGGAATGGGTAAGATTTTTTTTTTAAATGATGGAAGCTGAGATAACAAATTTTAAGAGGTGACAAGGAACATAGTAATGTAATGTATGAATACAAATCATGATTAGTAATTTAATTGTAGAAGCTGAGGTGGCTTTCAGGTGTGAAAGATATTAGCCTGATGCTGACCTGTCATATATATGTATGTATATGTTGGATAATAAATATATATATATATATATATTAGAATAGAGATAAAAAGAGAAAATGGTATGTGATGTCTCAGTGCTGCCACTTTCCATGCATGTATATGTGGATTGCACTACACAGCAAGACATCTATAACAATTGGGATTAAAACCTACTCTTATGAATAATTTATTATTTATGGCCTGCAAGAGAGAGAGAGAGATTATAATTGGAATGTTAGCAGGACCTGTAGCTTTTTTTATTTTGGAGTATCCAGATGAAGCAACCACAATGAGTCAAATGAGAGTTTGTTTGTTTTGTTCCCTATCTAAATGCAGTTCCTTTCTTTCTCAAAATGAAAAAACAAAAAAAACAAAAAAAAAGGGTAGTTGTTAAGTTAAAAAACAATGTACTTTGGTTCGAATTGACCATGTGAGATAGTTGTATCTGGAATTTCGTGCATTTAAATTTTTCTAACAATATAAGATTTTTAAATGATACCCACAAAACTTGCATATATCAAGATCCAAGGCCATCAATGGTTGCAAACGAGCTCCAGCGAAGCTTTGTTTGAGCTAGGATTGTAAATGAGCCATCTTACGTTTTATTATTGGCAATTTTGTTTGATAAGAATTTCTTTAAGATATTGATTTTCTTTCAAAATTAGAATTACTTTTGGATTTCTATAAATAATTAGATTTCTTTCAAAATTAGGATTACTTTTGGATTTTCTATAAATAGTTGGTTTTCTCTCAAAACTATTTAATTCCTCCAGATCTTCTTTTTGGTTCTTAAAGTTTATATCTAGGGATATTTTGTTAGTTTTCTTTGATATTTTATTGAGTATTCAACTCATGGTTTCAAGAGAGTATATCAAAGGTTTTGTTTGTTATACACAAGAGAGAGAGAGTTGTTCTTCGGTGGATTCTAAAAAATTCGAGCATGAAGCTTCGGTGGATTCTGGAGTGGCTCATCGTAAAGACAATTCCGAGGTGAAGACGGGGTTGGAAGAGGCACATAGAGGTTGGTTCAATTAGGCATGGATTCGCTAAGTAATTGAGAGTATACCTGTGTAATTCCTTTAAATCTTCTTAGTGGATTGTTTTGTGGCTGTTGCTTGTGATTTTTTAATCATAGTTGAAGGTGTCCAATTGTGGTTTTTCCACGTAAAATTGTTGTGTCGATTTGTCTTTTATTGTTTGATTGGGATTGTTATATTCTGCTTAAAATTGGTACATAATCACAAATCAACATCTAGGGTTTCTAGATTTTTCAATTGGTATCAGAGCAGGTCGTTCTATTTTTTTTTCAAAAAAATTCTTTTAGAACGAGATCTTGTTTGATTTGTGATAATGGATTCAATTCGTGAGGGAAATTCTGTGGTTCAACCACCCCTACTTGACGAATCCTCGGGGAATGAAGATGAAGAACTTCAGCAAGCATATCAAAAGTTGTATAAAGAGTCTCTTAACTCATTCAAATTGAATGACAAACTCATAAATAAACTCAAAACATGTGAAATAAATAAACAAATTAACATAAGTCAAGTTTTCTCACCCAAACCGCTTTAGTATGAACAAAATTACGAGAATTGCAGTTCTTGGGTGTTGTCTTAACGTTGTGGTTCCCTTCCCTTTCAATGAGAACCCATCTTGACATGGTTTCCAACTTCCTATTCATAGGTCTAGGCAAATACACTCTCCCATGCAACTTATAACAATAAGGGCGAATATGACCATGCATACCACAATGATGACAAATAAAAACAGGATGTATAGGGTGTATCTTTTTTACTTTTACCTTACCAACTCTAGGAAGTTTGAGAAATCCATCCTCATGTTGAATTTTTTGTTTTTCTTTTCCTTGAGTTCTTATATCATGAAATGTGGAAGTGTCACGACCCAAACCCGGCCCTATGGGTTTAGCATCAGAATCGCCAAGAATCCGAGATTATCAAGGCCTCTGTAGCGAATCTGATCAATCAGTAGGCTGGCGGAAGCCAAAACAGTAAGTAACTAGTGTCCATAGAGCTGTGAAAATCTGTATGTCAAAAACATTTTATGCATTCATACGCTTTTAAAACAAGACACTCTATACAATCATATCTGAGACATTCAAGACGGGGACTCAATCCTCGATATGATGCAGATCAAACAAATCTATACAAAAAGTACAACAAGACAAAACAAGAGGAGACTAGTGGGGACACAAAAACACCCCAAGCCATGGCATGGCGTCTCGGAACCTCGCAGTGAGGCACATTGGCTGGCTTGACAAAACTGGGGACTAACCCACGCTCCTAGCTCGGGGCGGGCTGCTGAGAACCTACATATGTATATAACAGTGAGCTAAAGCCCGATGAATAACATAAAAGCGTAAAGAGGTTATGAATGAATGTCCTACAAAGAATGAAATCAGTTCATTTAAACAAGAGTTCGCCTTGCAAGATTTCAGTCAAATCATATGTGGTACATCCAATAGCCTATAAACAAGAGGGTCCAAAAGGACCGAGTCTTATGCACTCCAACAAGAATGATGGCCAATCATTCAAGAAATATGGTTCCACAAGGAAACCGACAGAGCTCAGAATACCAATAACAAGAGGTGCTAAGGGTGCCACAACAGCTCAGAAATAGGACATACATTCATTCAAGAATAATATCGATTCAAGAACAGTTGCAAAGCAGTATTCAAAAGATAACCATTTTGAACATATCTTTACACATCTGTTACTCACAGAGATTAGGCTTATAGCAGCTAGAGCGCGTCCCCGAGAGCCAACCCTAAACAGTAAACAGAATAGAACACACACTAAGTCTACAGTTGGAAAGGATGATAATTAAAACCCTAAATTCCCTCGGTGTGGTTCTATGCTTAATCCTCATTAAGATGTCTTAAACTAGGCCTAAGAATGCCTAGGATGCGATGAGGATGCAAAAATACAGTTGGAAGGCACTTTTCAAAAGTTGCTGAAAACAGGGGTCTCGCTCGAGCGAGCCTTCCTTCGCTCGAGCGAGGTTGCAAAAACAAAGGCTTCGCTCGAGCGAACAATCCTTCGCTCGAGCGATCTGATGAAACAAAGAAAATATCGATGCTCAATTTTACGCGATGCTTCGCTTCGATGCTCGCTTCGAGCGAGCTTCCAAAATCAAAGGGTTCGCCGAGCGAGCCTCCTTCGCCGAGCGGTCCGATGAAACAAGAAAAGTATCGATGTTCGATTTTACGCCGAGCCACCAATCCTTCGCCGAGCGGGCTCGAGGAAAACGTTGGTCGCCGAGCGAGAATCTTCGCTCGAGCGAAGAAGCCAAATCTGGAATTTCCAGATTTGCCTTCCTAGCTCAAACCAAGCATTCTCACCTCAATTCTCGACCTCTTGGGCTCAAATTCTGGAGAATACATCCCAAAACAATGTATAACAAGTTTCAAAAGCCAATTTATGAATTCAAGCCCCAAAGGTGAGTCAATTAAATCCATTTCCAAAACCCATTTTCAAGAACAAGTTTACAACATGCAATGCATGAGCTTTAAACCAAATTCAAGTTTCAATCTTGCTCTATTGAGCTCCAATCTTTGAAAACAATGCGGAAAACATGGATTATGATAAAAACATGGACATGCATGTATGATTCTCCAAGAATTTAACTTCAAAACATGCCAAATGACCATGCATGCAACATTCAAGCTTCAATTCACTTTTTATGAGCAAATTCATGCCTTGACTTCTCTATAACCATGATTCATGCAAGATTAAGCTCAAACACTAAAATAAGAAGATGAATTCCTTACCTAGAGTGTTGAATTCTTGCCTAGAAGTTCAATTCATGCACATACACTTCAATCTTCAAGTTCTTCTAGCAATACTTCAAGGTTTTCAAGCCAAATCACAAATTCTCTCTTGCTCCCTCTCTTGGTCGACTATGGTGAAGAAAAATGGGCTGAGGAATGTTTTGATTAAGTGTAAAATAGGCTCAAGTCATAAGATTAACAAGACCCACTCAATGGCAAATTTGGTAATTAAGTCAAACTCGACAATTAACTTATTTTAATCCAATTTAATCATTCCTAATAAATTTTCAGATAAAATACCATAAAATCACAAATATTCTCCTGATTACAAAACACTAAACGGTTTCTAAATCGGCCGCCGATAAGGCCTTCAATCAACAGCTTAAACACATAAACACAAACAGATGATAAATCAATTAAACAGATAAAAATGCAATTCAATAGGTTAACTCATTCAATTTTTCTTTTCATTCATTCTCCTATTCAAGAGTTCATCCATTCACTTATCGGTCCTCATCGATTCGGTTTAGCATGAATCGGTATATAATTGATTGGTTATCTGATGTCGATGCGAGGTTGTTACGCCTCCTCCTTATAAGGAGTTTAGTCCTCTAAACTCGAGTTACCTTCACCGAAGAAAACAGGTTCAAAGGAACAAATCCGGATATCGCCTAGTCATGTCATCTTCCTTTCCCAAGTGGCATACACACCACCATGGTTACGCCAATCAACTTTTACTAGCGGAATCTCTTTGTTTCTCGGTTTCTTGATCCGCGGTTTACAAATCAGATAGGCCGCTCGTAAGTGTAGTCATCGCTCAACACGACACGGGTAGGCTCAATCACATGAAACGGATCTCAAGATAGTCTCTCAACATCGAAATGTGGAAGACGTTATGCATGTGCTCCATTTCAGAGGAAGTGCAACTTGATACGCCACCGGATTGATTTTCTCAATAACTGACACGGTCCGACATATCTCGGTGCTAACTTGCCTTTGACTCAAAGCGAAGTCGGCCTTTCATTGGTGTCACTTTCACAAACACGTGATCACCCACTTCATATTCTCTATCCCGCCTTCGACATCTCAGATAACTTTTTCGGCTTCACTGTGCGGTTTTCGCCTCAGATCAATTTCACTTTCTCGCCGTCTCATATACAATCTCGCCCAAGCAACGGCCCATCTCCAACTTCGCCCCAGATTGAGATCTACACTTTCGCCATACAATGCCTCGAAGGCGCCATCCGATACTCGAATGGTAGTCATTGTTAGAAGTAATTGACCAAATGGCGATGACTTTCCCAATTTCCTGAAAATCAAGGACACACATTCTCGAGATCCTCTAGAGTCTGGATAGTCCTTTCGACCGCCATCTGTGCGAGGATGATAGGCACTACTCACCTCAATTCAAGACTCCAATGCAATCAGAGGCTCGCCAGAACCTCGATGTAAACTTGAATCCTCGCGAAACAATAGATCTGAGCACTCCATGCAATCTCACAATTTCATCAATATAGATAACAGCCAATTTGTCCGCATTATAGATTGTCTTGACAGGTAAGAAGTGTGCAGATTTAGTCAGTCTATCAACAATAACCCAAATAGAGTCCATACCTTTCCTGGAGCGCGGTAATCCGACGATAAAATCCATCGTGATATGCTCCCATTTCCACTCTGGTATGGGTAAGGGTTGCAGTAATCCGGCAGGTCGTTGATGTTCAGCTTTGACCTGTTGACAATGAAGACATTTGGACACAAAGTCGGCAATTTCTTTCTTCATTCCCGGCCACCAGAAATTCTGTTTCAAATCTTGGTACATTTTCGTATTCCCCGGGTGAATCGAAAACTTCGAACTGTGGCCTTCCTGCAGAACTCTTCCTTTCAATTCAGTGTCACTCGGTACACACAGTCTATCTTGAAATTTCAGAACATTATTGTCAAATTTGAACCCCGGTCTCGGTTTTGAATCTCTTTCTTCAATAATTTTCTTCAAGTAATCATCCAGTTGTTGTTTCTCTTTAATTTCTTCAATCAAGGCTGGTTGAGCAGTAATGGCAGCTATTGTTCCACCTTGTTCCTTCAAAACAACTTCAATTTCAGACTTTTCCAGATCAAGAAGCAACTCTTTCTGTCCAGTCAACAAACAGGCTAAGTTGGCAATTGACTTTCGGCTCAATGCATCGGCAACGGTATTGGCTTTTCCCGGATGATACAATATCTGTAGGTCATAATCTTTGATCAGTTCCAACCATCTCCGTTGTCTCATATTCAGTTCCTTCTGAGTGAAAAAGTACTTCAGGCTCTTGTGGTCAGTATACACTTCACATGTTGCTCCATACAAATAGTGACGCCAAATTTTCAATGCAAAAACTACTGCAGCAAGTTCTAGGTCATGGGTCGGGTAGTTCTTTTCATGCGGTCTCAACTGTCGGGAAGCATAAGCAATAACTCTCCCATTCTGCATTAAAACACACCCCAAACCCTTATGAGAAGCATCACTAAACACAGTATAACCATCCGTACCTGAAGGTAGAGTCAAGATCGGTGCAGTCACAAGTCGGGTTTTCAGTTCTTGAAATCTCGATTCCCTTTGGTCGATCGATCAAATGATATCCCTTCGTGTCAATCGAGTCGGTAAGGCAATCTTAGAGAAATCTTTGACAAACCTTCTGTAGTATCCAGCCAATCCCAAAAAGCTTCGGACTTCAGTTACATTGGTTGGTCTAGGCCAGTTTACTACGGCTTCAATTTTCTGCGGATCAACAGAAATTCCATTTTTGCTAACAACATGTCCCAAAAACATAACATGGTCAAGCCAGAATTCACATTTAGACAGTTTAGCATATAATTTTTGTTCTCTTAAAGTCTGCAGGGCAAGTCTCAGATGCTGTTCATGTTCTTCTACAGTCTTAGAATATATCAATATGTCATCAATAAATACCACAATGAAATCATCAAGGTACGGTTTAAAAATTCTGTTCATAAGGTCCATAAATGCAGCAGGGGCATTCGTGACTCCGAATGGCATAACTAGAAATTCATAATGGCCATACCTCGTTCTAAAAGCAGTTTTGGCAATATCTTCCGGTTTTACTTTCAGTTGGTGATACCCCGATCTGAGATCAATCTTGGAAAACACTTGTGCACCCTGTAACTGGTCAAATAAATCGTCAATACGCGGTAATGGGTATTTATTCTTCTGATTACCTTGTTCAATTCGGAAATCAATACACGCCTCGATGAGCCATCTTTCTTCTTCACAAACAAAACAGTGCACCCCACGGCAAATCTTGGGCACGATAAAGTTCTTGTCTAACAGTTCCTGCAATTGTACCTTCAGTTCTTTCAGTTCGGTTGGAGCCATTCTGTAGGGAGCTTTAGATAACGGCCGTACCCAGACTACATCAACGATAACTCAATCTCCTGTCAATCAAATCCTGGTAGATCCTCCGAAATACATCCGGGAATTCTCTAACTATAGGAATGCAATTCACATCGGTTTTAACATTATCAAGAGGTATACAACAAGATGAATAACGATATCCCTTACACCCCTTTCTAATCGGTTTGATGCTTTTACGGAAGAAATCGACACGGAGGAGGTACTACTCGACTCCACTAAACACAAATTCGGCAAACCCGTGGACGAAAACAACTTGCTTGGTCACACAATCAATAGTAGCATGATATTTTTGTAACCCCATCCCCAATATCACATCAAAATGATCGATATTCAATGGCGAAATCAATAAGCAGATGCATATCCCCAACAATAATCTCACAAGCGGGATACATATATGCACATGTCATAGATCCCCAACGGTGATGATCTGACTAACAAGTAGTTCATGGGTTCTAAGGGTCTATTCAATTTTCGTGAGAAAGCATGTGACACATAAGAATGTGTAGACCCCGAATCAATCAATACATATGCATTTTGAGCACAAATAGAGAGGATACCTGACACAACGGTCTCAGTATTCTGAACGTCTCCCGGTACTAGGGCGAATACTCGGCCCTGCCTCATAGGCTCTTTCCCGGTAGTTTTGGGGTTAGGCTTTGGTGCTACATTTGATGCTGCTGCGCTTGGTGCAGCTTTACTACTAGCTGGTGGAGCTGAAGGGCAGTCTTTAATCCTGTGGCCCACTTTGCCACATCTAAAACAAGCTCCAGAAATCTGATAGCAAACTCCCTTGTGCTTGTTGCCACATATAGAGCACGGTGGAGTAAACCCACTCCCTTGGTGAAATGGTCATCGACCTGATTCATTTCTTGTTGGCTGGGTTATGCTTGCCTTTCTTAAATTTGAAACCCTGCCTTTTCCCTTGCCACTCAGTTGTTGGTGTTTCAGATTGTTTCACTGCTGCAATATTTATCTCGGCCATCAAAGCCCGGTCAAGAACACCCACAAAGGTTGGCATTTTCAAAACACTTATTCGATCCTGTATAGCAGCATTGAGGCCGCCTTGAATCTCTGGCCTTCTTGTAATCGGTATCCACCATGTGGGCATACCTAGCAAGTTCAAGAATTGCTTCTCATACTCGGCATGACGCGTCTTGCCTGTCTCGCTTGTTCAAACTTCGGTTACCTTTACGTCACGATGCCTTTGCGGAAAATATTTTTCAAAGAAGGACTCCTTGAATCGAGCCCAAGTCATTACGGTGTTAGCATCACGGGTCAACATCCACCACCTTCTAGCTTCTTCCTGCAGGGTAAAGGTGGCTAACAATACCTTGTGTGCTTCTGAGCACGGAAACACTTCGAACAGCTTTTCAGTTTCAAGGACCCATGCTTCAGCCTTTAGCGGTTCTAAGCCTCCCTGAAAGGACGGCGGTTTCATCTTGCTGAACTTATGAGTCAATGCAATGATATCCACCTCATTAACATTCACATTCTGTACATTTGGTGCATTACATTCGGTTGCAGGAGGAGGAGGTGGCTGTTGGTTACATTGTCGGTCGATCTTCCAATTACAGTTCCATCATTTGTTCAAGTCGCCATTCGCCTCGAGAGGATGATGCTTGATTTCATTTGCATTATCCATTTCACTATAAAGCGATTATAGCTTATCATTATAAACGGTTGTACAATTAAACAGTTTAACATTTATTCAGTCAGTCATAAGCACACACTTTTCAAATTCATGAGATGCCCTAATTGCTATTCTAGGACACCCTATAGCTCATTTGGACACGTGTGTGCGGTATAACTCGTAGTTAAGTATCGCCTGATACCACTGTCACGACCCA
This sequence comes from Camellia lanceoleosa, assembly GCA_025200525.1. Lineage (NCBI taxonomy): Eukaryota > Viridiplantae > Streptophyta > Magnoliopsida > Ericales > Theaceae > Camellia > Camellia lanceoleosa. The sequence continues at coordinate 25,390,916 of CM045768.1, forward strand.
AACCCGCCCTATGGGTTTAGCATCAGAATCGCCAAGAATCCGAGATTACCAAGGCCTCTGAAACGATGTCTGATCAATCAGTCTGGCGGAAGCCAAAACAGTAAGTAACTAGTGTCCATAGAGCTATGAAAATTTGTATGTCAAAAACATTTTATGCATTCATACAGTTTAAAACAGTACACTCTATACAATCATATCTGAGACATTCAAGACGGGACTCAATCCTCGATAACAAGATCAAGCAGTCTATACAAAAAGTACAACAGTACAAAACAGTAGGAGACTAGTGGGGACACAAAAACACCCCAAGCCATGGCATGGCGTCTCGGAACCTCGCAGTGAGGCACATTGGCTGGCTTGACAAAACTGGGGACTAACCCACGCTCCTAGCTCCGGTCGGGCTGCTGAGGACCTACATATATATATAACAGTGAGCTAAAGCCCGATGAATAACATAAAGCGTAAAGAGGTTATGAATGAATGTCCTTAAAGAATGAAATCAGTTCATTTAAACAAGAGTTCGCCTTGCAAGATTTCGATCAAACGGTCATATGTGGTACATCCAATAGCCTATAAACGAGGGTCCAAAAGGACCGAGTCTTAACACCAACAAGAATGATGGCCAATCATTCAGTAAACAGTATGGTTCCACAAGGGAACCGACAGAGCTCTGTAACAGTAACAGTCAATGCTAAGGATGCCACAATACAGTTCAGAATACAGGACATACATTCATTCAGTAAATAATATCAGTTCAGTAAACAGTTCGGTAAACAGTATTCAAAAGATAACCATTTTGAACATATCTTTACACATCTGTTACTCACAGTGATTAGGCTTATAGCAGCTAGAGCGCGTCCCCGAGAGCCAACCCTAAACAGTAAACAGAATAGAACACACACTAAGTCTAGGTTGGAAAGGATGATAATTAAAACCCTAAATTCCTCGGTGTGGTTCTATGCTTAATCCTCATTAAGATGTCTTAAACTAGGCCTAAGAATGCCTAGGATGCGATGAGGATGCAAAAATACAGTTGGAAGGCACTTTTCAAAAGTTCGAAAGCAGGGTCTCGCTTCGGCGAGCCTTCCTTCGCCGGCGAGGTTGCAAAAACAAAGGCTTCGCCGGCGAACAATCCTTCGCCGGCGATCCGATGAAACAATAAAAATCTTGGATGCTCAATTTTACGCAGCGATGCTCGCCGATGCTAGCTCGGCGAGCTTCCAAAATCAAAGGGTTCGCCGGCGAGCCTCCCTTCGCCGGCGATTCGATGAAACAAAGAAAATCTTGGATGTTCGATTTTTACGCCGAGCCACCAATCCTTCGCCGCTCGGCGGGGCTCGAGGAAAACGTTGGTCGCCGGCGAGGAATCTTCGCTGAAGCGAAGAAGCCAACTGAATTTCAGATTTGCCTTCCTAGCTCAAACCAAGCATTCTCACCTCAATTCTCGACCTCTTGGGCTCAAATTCTGGAGAATACATCCCAAAACAATGTATAACAAGTTTCAAAAGCCAATTTATGAATTCAAGCCCCAAAGGTGAGTCAATTAAATCCATTTCCAAAACCCATTTTCAAGAACAAGTTTACAACATGCAATGCATGAGCTTTAAACCAAATTCAAGTTTCAATCTTGCTCTATTGAGCTCCAATCTTTGAAAACAATGCGGAAAACATGGATTATGATAAAAACATGGACATGCATGTATGATTCTCCAAGAATTTAACTTCAAAACATGCCAAATGACCATGCATGCAACATTCAAGCTTCAATTCACTTTTTATGAGCAAATTCATGCCTTGACTTCTCTATAACCATGATTCATGCAAGATTAAGCTCAAACACTAAAATAAGAAGATGAATTCCTTACCTAGAGTGTTGAATTCTTGCCTAGAAGTTCAATTCATGCACATACACTTCAATCTTCAAGTTCTTCTAGCAATACTTCAAGGTTTTCAAGCCAAATCACAAATTCTCTCTTGCTCCCTCTCTTGGTCGACTATGGTGAAGAAAAATGGGCTGAGGAATGTTTTGATTAAGTGTAAAATAGGCTCAAGTCATAAGATTAACAAGACCCACTCAATGGCAAATTTGGTAATTAAGTCAAACTCGACAATTAACTTATTTTAATCCAATTTAATCATTCCTAATAAATTTTCAGATAAAATACCATAAAATCACAAATATTCTCCTGATTACAAAACACTAAACGGTTTCTAAATCGGCCGCCGATAAGGCCTTCAATCAACAGCTTAAACACATAAACACAAACAGATGATAAATCAATTAAACAGATAAAAATGCAATTCAATAGGTTAACTCATTCAATTTCGTTCTCAGTTTCATTCGGTCTATTCAGTAGTTCATCCAGTTCACTTATCAGTCCTCATCAGTTCAGTTTAGCGATGTCGATATATAATTCAAAGGTTATTATCTGATGTCGACGAGGGTTATTCTGAGAAGCCTTCTGTTTTTGCTCTTTCTTACCACCAAAGCCAATGCCACTCTTGTCAGAACAAATTTGTTGAGACCCAATGAGAAAAAAATTTGTGCTTGTTCGTTTTCTGACATGTTTTGTTTTCTAAAAAAAAATAAAATAAAATAAAAATATGTACATGTTCGTTTTTTGTCTTGCTTTAATTAAGGAAAAAATGAAAAAAAAAATCCAAAAAAATTTTCTTAGTAGGGTTTTGCAAACTTGAATTTTTTTTTTTTTTGAGATGTCCTTGGTGCATATTGGAATTGATAAGAATATACGTTACATGTTAATATGTGTGTACTTTCTGTGGTCATTACTCATTTTGGAGTGTGTGTTTTTTTATTAATATGTCTCATTCTGTACACACTCTTGGATTAGCAAATATCGGAGTCTTCCGCCTTAGTGATTATTTTTTCTCTGTGGACTTCTGGCATTGTATCTTTTGCTTTTCTAGAGGAATTGACCTATACTAGCATATCATGGGTGATGTTGAGTCTCTTAACCATCTTTCATTTTTTTGCATCTCCATGACTTTCCCCTCTATTTTTGTAGTCCAGACATGAGGAAAATGCTACCTCAAAGTCACCAACCAAGCCATCCTTATTATATCCATGCTTCTCAGGTTCGGTTTCTATACTCTTGAGCGTGTCAGCCGCCAATGAGTGTGCAAAAGAAAAAATGTGCAGAAGAAAGAAAAGAAAAAAAAAATGTGCAAAAGAAAGAAAAGAAAAAAATGTGAAAAAAAAAAAGAAGAAAAAAGACTCATTGATTGAGGGGGAGTCTCTGTCTTTACTCACCAAATACCCCTTGATTCCTAGTGGTTTGACTTTCCTTAGTTGTGCTTAGATTCTCTTGTCGGAGGTCCAGCTATCAGATCACTACTAGGATTTGAATCTCGTGTTTGTCGAACTCCAAGAGTCACACACACACTTTTCTCATGGGATCTATGCTTTTCACATAATGCATCACTTTCTTTTATGAGGAATTTTCTAAAGGTTGTGCATATTGTGTTTTCAAGTAATTGTGCTTCTTGGATAATCTTGTGTGTTTCAAGGTACAAATCTGAAATTTCTTGCTTGCTCCACCATATTATTTTTGTCGTTTTTTTTCTTGTTCATTGTTTTTAGTAAGGGGGAGTTTGGTTTATCATTGCAAGAGTTTGTTAGCATGAACACTTTGTTTTGTTTGGTACGGAAAATTGGCATTAGTTGGTTTGCATGTTACTTTGCATTGGCTTCTTTATTGTTAAAGCTTCCTTTATCAATTCGTGAAAAAAAAAAAAAAGGGGATTAATGTTGTCCGGTATGTCTTAGGATTTCATGTATTTATGTCATGTGTCAGGTGCATAAGTCTTAGTTTTCATCTATCCATGCTACATGTTCTTAAAATCTTCAAGCCGCATCTATTCATGTTTTCCATCTCATGCTTCAAGATAATCTTGTCATATGTTTATTGCTTTTTCATATACTCTTGTGGTACTAATAATTGTTTTGGAGATTGTGGCATTAATAGTTATTTTGCAGATCTTGACTGTTAGAAAGAAGTTTGCGTTTGTTGGCTGTAATGGGTTGAGGTGATTAGGATTTTATTTGTTAGGTGTGTTTTGTCACGGCATTGCCAAAGGGGGAGATTGTTAGGTTTTATTATTGGCAATCCCGTTTGACAAGAATTTTTTTAAGAAATTGATTTTCTTCCAAAACTAGGATTCCTTTTGGATTTCTATAAGTAATTGGATTTCTTCCAAAACTAGGATTACTTTTGGATTTTCTATAAATAGTTGGTTTTCTCCCAAAACTATTTAATTCTTCCAGATCTTCTTTTTGGTTCTTAAGGTTTATATCTGGGGATATTTTGTTAGTTTTCTTTCATGTTTTATTGAGTATTCAACTCATGGTTTCAAGAGAGTACATCAAAGGTTTTGTTTGTTATACACAAGAGAGAGAGAGAGAGTTGTTCTTCGGTGGATTCTGAAGAATTCGAGCTTGAAGCTTCGGTGGATTCTGGAGTGGCTCATCGTAAAGACAATTCTGAGGTGAAGACGGGGTTGGAAGAGGCACATAGAGGTTGGTTCAATTAGGCGTAGATTCGCTAAGTAATTGAGAGTATACCTATGTAATTTCTTTAAATCTTCTTAGTGGATTATTTTGTGGCTGTTGCCTGTGATTTTTTAATCACAATTGGAGGTGTCCAATTGTAATTTTTCTACGTAAAATCGTTGTGTCGATTTGTCTTTTATTGTTTGATTAGGATTGTTATATTCTGTTTAAAATTGATACATAATCACAAATCAACATCTAGGGTTTCTAGATTTTTCAAGCCATATTGAGTTTTTTTTTTTTTTTTTTTTTTTTTTTGGGTTTCCTAAGGTATCTCCAGGCTTCGCCTAAGACTAAGAAAATTTGTTGCATCCATAAGGGCTCGAACCCGAGACCACTTGCTTAAGTGACTAGAGGTGCTTCCACTCAAGCCAACCTTAGTTGATAGCCAAATTGAGTTTTAGAGTGTTTGAGCTTGGCACTGCTTGAGCTCCAATTGAGCTTAAATAATTAAGTTCAAGCTCAATTCAACCTCAATCACAACTCAGCTCAATAACTTAAACAAGTCAAGCTTAAATTTAAAACGAAAAAAATAATTTAAAATTATATACCATGCGCATGAAAAGAGAGAAAAATATGGGTAAAATATAAAAAGACACATAATTAAGTTTCATCAATCACATATATAAATTTACATAAATACAAAGCATAAGTAAATATATATATTTAATATATTATTAAAAATGAAACTTGGTTTACATAAGGTTATGTTTGTGAGATTAATCAAGCCAAGCCAGGTTTTAATTATTAAACTACTCTAAAAATTTGACATAGACTTATTCATTTAATAATTGAATAGAACTTAAATTGTTTATAAACAACTTGATTTGTTCACAATCAAATTTAAGTTTGAAGTTTTTCATTAATATTGTTGTTAATGTTTGCCAAGAGTAAGGGGAAGGTGTTTTTATATATTTTGTTTTGGAAAGTTGGTAAAAAGATGACTTTTGACTTTTTACCAAGCTTTTTGGCTTTTTTGGAAGTGATTTGGGAAGTTGGTAAAAAACTGGCTTTTTACTTTTTAGTTTAATATTTATTTATGGTGTCAAATCAAATTAAAATGATCAAAATACCCTTACCCAACATAAGAGATTTATTTTTTTATTTTTTTTTTCATAGGCCCTAATTTGTAATTTTACGGCTGCGTTTTTGGCACTTGCCAAATGGCTTTTCTGGCATTTTTGGCAGCTACGTTTTTAAACATTTTGTCCAAAAACGTGACTTTTTACCATGTTCTCAAAATGGCACTGCATCATTAATTACATGTCTATATGGCATTTTACTTTTTCATTGTTTATTAGTAGTGAGATAATATAGTTTTTTTATTTTATTTTTTTTTAATATAAAAAATATGTAGCGTAAGAAACAGATACAAACTGATTTTGATGCATCTGAGATCATTGCCTTGTTCATCATAAGTCGTCTTACAAAATTTTCTGTGTCTACTAATTAAAATTGTAACCAAACAGACCTTAATCACAATCTCCAAGCAAATTAAATTATTAGTAAGTGACGCGTATACCTTGCTCTTGCTGTGATCACTGATCATGATATTGATTGTGGTGATACCAAGGATCTCATGTCCCTAAATTTTTCGGTCCTCCTATCTTAAATCACTCACAACTATTGGATCATATGAGAATTTCAATATTTGATCTTAAGACATATTCAATAATTGTAAGTGATTTGGGACAGGGATACAGGAATATTGAGCATCTCCAAGGGGATAGTTAAACAAGGCTTGTTAGGTATTTTAGCTAATGTAAGTCTAATTTTGAGCTCCAATGGGCTAGCTATTGGACTAGCTACTTTACCATCCTATTTTTTTGGTGGCTACAATTGAAGAGCCCTAGAGGCTCTCCAAATAATTATGTATGTATATATTTTAGATTTTTGTATATTTATGTCTTGGATTTTGGATTTTATATATTATATATGTGTGTGTGTATGTAGTAATTTTATATGTTCTTTCAATTTTGTTTGATAAATTACGGAATAACTTATTTTGTATTTTGTATTTTTTTTTCTCATTCTATAGGTTTTTTATATTTGTATGAGCAAATTTATTATTATTGCAAATTTATATTAGTAAAATATTAATAATTAGTATTTTTTTATTTTAAAAATTAATTAAGTTAGTTTAAATGATTAGCTAAAATAAAGAGCGTGGTTGGAGAACACAATAGCTAAAGTAATTAGGTAAAATAAAGAGTGTACTTTTTTTGTACTTTAGCTAGTAAAAAGTAGAGAGTGTGGTTGGAGTTGCTCTTAGAAACAGGGGATCATTGGACGTACTACTGTATTCCCCATTTCACATGTAATTAAAAAGCAATTAATAGGTTTAAATGAAGACAACATATAACTACAAAATTGCAACATTGTGTTCTCTTTCCTCGTCCCATGTTGGAAGGAAGGTTCCCACATCTTTCCTTATCAACATGAATTATGATGGCTAGTTGTGCTGAGATTAGAGTCTGCTTTTTCTGTTATGATTTTTGTTATAATAATTTTTATTATGTTTGTTTTATTTTATCACAACAAAATAAGTTATAATTCAATGATTCGAGTTAAAATTGAATTACAATAACTTTAAGATCATCCACCTAAAAACGAAGTAATTTTTTTTTTTTTTTTTTAAACATAAAATTGTTGGATCACCGCAACAAGATTATTGTAGAGAAATCTATTGTAGAGAATCTTGATCTGACTAATAATGCTAATAGTGCCAATAAATATATCAAGTGAGAGAGAGAGCTTAAATATGAGTCACACCACTTGACATGAGATCACTTAAATATTGTGCGTAGTTGATAAATTTTTATTTTTTATCTATGTTTATGTTTAAGACAATGTGCTAATTTTTGAAGAAGAAATGATATATTTCGCAGATTATATAACTTTTTTTTTTTTTATCAGCAAAAAACACTTTATTGATAAGAAAGCATACATTACATATGAAAAAACATCAAAAAAGAAAGGAGGTGCAAAAAGCATCAAAGTACGCCCCCACAATCCCAACTAAGTTTGCACTAAGGAGGATACCCAATCATTTGCTAGCACCACCGAAGGTTATATAACTTGATATATTTTGGCAACAAATGTTATGGGTATATAAAAACCTATGATATTTTAAAAAATAATAGAATCAATTTATGTAAAATGAAAAGTCACCTAAATAATAAAGAGTTCTAGTGAAATATTTACTAATATTTTCTGGTGATAATACCTTAAGATTGAACCATTTCGTTGGATACCATTTAAATAAGTTCACGAGTGTCCTTAGCATTGTTGTGTGGGTTGAGTAAAAAAGAACCAAACCATATGAAAGTTAAGAAGATTCACTAAGGTTGACGTGTGTAATAGATATGCCTATATTATATTATATTATATTATATTATATTATATACATAAAATTGGAAGAAAGAGATGACAAAACGACCACGGTAACTAAGAAAATAAACCTAGATGAAAGCTACTAGAGATCGAATTTAAGTTATATGGGAGACAGTTCAAAGAAAGAAAACATAGATTATATAAAAATTATATTTTTAATAGATAAAATTGTAATATATACTTTGAAAGCGTGTACTTTATACGGAGATCTCCAATCGCTAGATTTAAATAATTAAAACTAAGTTGATTGTGTAATCTCGTTCTTAACCAGCATTATTTATTGTCTCATAATTAAGATCACTTTATGTCATAATTAATCTCACTTTACCAACCATACTTTGATTTAACTATCACCTTAAATCATAATCAATTCTACATTCATTTATAACCAAAATTACTTTGAATTATGACTACATATATTTGTTTGTAACATAAATTAATTAGAATTTTTTTAAAAAAATGCTAAATGCATAGAAATAAGGGGCATGCACTAATAAATCCCAAATTTATATCTTATAACCCATTTGGTCCTATGAATTTTCTTATAAACCGTTAGGTCCTATCCCAATGTTAATGACCATTGAACATCATCGACATCAAACATCAAAACATCAAATATCAAATTTATGAGTAACATCATCGAAATAATATCAAACATCATTATCAAAACAATATCAAACATCAAACATCAAAACATCATACAACATCATCAAAACAACATCAAAAATAACGATTAAATAATTTTTCAAATAACGATTAAACATCAAAATAAAGGTTAAACAATTTTTTAAATAATGATTAAACATCAAAATAACAATTAAAATAACATTAAACATCAAAAATAACGATTATTCATCAAACATTAAATATTAAGATTATTCATCAAATATCAAACGTTATTCATCAAACATCAAACATCATCTCACATCAAACATTATTCATCCAATATCGTATTCATTAATCTAACATCAGATTCATTGATGTTTGTAGGTGTTTCAACATCAAATTTATTTTAAAAAAATTGAAACTATTTCTCGAGATCAATCGTTAAATACATTAGAACATCAGATTTTGTGGGTATTTTCGAAATTATATGGTCTAATAAATTGATCCCATCAATTGGGTTCTCTCTCTGTGTCTCAATCATTCAAAAGTCTATGAAGACTTAGACCATCACCACCACTGCGCTGCACTGTTTGTTTGTTTCAGAAATGGCTTCTTCAATCTCCGATGAAGTAACCCATGATTTCTCTATCCTAGGCCTTCGAGTTTACAAAGACGGCCAAGTCGACAGATTCAAAGGCACCGATGCAGTCCCTCCCTCAAATCCAACATCAAACATGGTTGTATATATTGCATCTACAGGAGATCCTCAAATCCTCCTCCTCTTGATCCGCCATCGAATTCCCTCTCTCTGGCTCTCTCTCTCTCTAGATCAGATCCAAATTACAATGACAAATATTTCACAAAAACCTCAAAATTAGGGTTTCGAATCGATTCTGACGCTTGCATATAAATATAAGTATATATGTATAGATCAAAATTCACAACACAAATGAAATTCGATTATACATAAATATATATACATATACGCCCGTGATCTAGCAAAGTTTGTTGTAGAATCAACCTGAAAAAAGATCAGAAGCAACGAACTACTGATCTGAATTCGAAACCCTAAGAAAGGAATATATATGCATACACATAAACGTATATATATATGATCCCAATTGTAACGTTTTATGTTGTTTTGACGATGATAATATTGTTTTGACGATGATGATGTTAGATATTTAATGGTCATTAACATTGAGATAGGACCTAATGGTTCAAAAGAAAATTCATAGGACTAAATGGTTTAACTTTCTACCACATAGGATTTACTGGTAATTTTTTCTAAAAATAAACATAGAAAATATACTGTAATTGAAATTCATCATAAGTGTGGTGTTAACCATACTTAAGGTTCTATTTGATTAGAAATAAATAAATAATAAAAAGTGAAAATAGTAGAAAGTGAAATAAAAGAAAAATATATATATTATCTTCTATAAATTTAATTAGGCTGAAAATTTTATAAGAAAATAAGAATTCTAATTATAGGTATCATAACAAATTTAAACTTTTTTTTGTATTTTTCTGTATTTTTTTGAAAGAAAGTATAAGCTTAGTTAACATACTATTATAAACTTCACAAGAAAATTAACTTTCACCACTTTTATGCTGAACAAACTTAGAAATTTTTTTTTTTATTTTTTTTTCACTTTCTACCATTTTATTCTAACCAAACTGAGCCTTACAGTAATATGTCTTCTGTACAAGTTTGTGTGTTCTATTTATGTACTCTTGGCATTGTTTGTTTAAAAAATGATTCATTGGTAGCCGGCTAACAGAATGAATCTATCAACAAACTTCTAAGACCTTGTCTGGGTTGCCCCCCCTCCCCCACACCTTCACTACTGAAGTCACTATGACGATGCCTCTCTATGCCCTTTACTTGTCTCTTGTCTCTTGTCTCTTGTCTCTTGTCTCTCTCTCTCTCCTTTCTTTTCATCTCTCCTTCTCCCTCACACCCCCCCAACCTTCTCTCTCTCTCTCTCTCTCTCTCTCTCAAGTTCTTAAGACCTTTGGCTTTGCCATGGAAGCCATTCAAGATCAAGAAGACTCAATGAATTCATCAAACAGTTGTGAAGAAGTTGATCAGCCAGAGCAAGACAATATTAACAACGATGTGGGCATTCGCCGGTCCTATGAGTGCGTGTTTTGCAAGCGAGGCTTCACCACCGCGCAAGCCTTAGGCGGTCACATGAACATCCATAGGAAAGATAGAGCTGCCAAGACTAGGCCACCTGCTTTGATTTCACATAAGCATCATCATCAAGAGATTTATGGAAATCCCATGATCTACCAGCAAATTTCAAGCTACCAACCGCGCTACTCTTATGTGCCTCGTGAGGAAGCACAGGTTGATTATCGAACATATATTCCAGCTTCAACATCGGCTGCAAGACCCGCATATGACTTCTATGATCAAAACCCTCATCGCTTCAATCCATTTGGAGATGATTGGAGGATGAGTTTGAGCTTGCAATTTGGTCCAGTGCCAGATGAAGAGAGGAATAGAGTTGTTGGAAGTGATGATCAAGAAGATGATGAATTAGATTTGGAGCTTAGGCTTGGAGGGCCACAATAATAATCCAGACAAGTACTTTATGCTAGACACACATATATGGGTTTTTTTATATATGATAAGTTCTTTTTTTGGAGAGTTTGTAAAGCTATGTGTTGCTTACAAGCTTTCGATAGTACTTGTCCAAAAACACCATTTTACATGTTTCTTATAAAATGGTAATTTTTGCATATAGGCCTATCTTTATAGGCAATTATATTTCAAAGGCGATGAATGAAGAAGTGTTGTATGGTTTGAAATTCAGCGAAGGAAGATCGTATCCACCAGTGAATCATCTCTTTCCAGCACCGGATTTTTGAGGTAGTTGTGTTCATGTTCTATCTTAATATATATTTAACCCTATTTTTGTTAGTGTTGTAAGAGATGTTCTTTTTTGTATTGTATTCCCTGCAATCTATTATATTTTTATTATTTAGTTGTGCAAGTAGTACTTCTGCTTATGCTTAACTAAAATAAATTTGTTTACTATAGCATTGTTTTCATTTTTGGAAGCTGAATTTCTCTTATGGTAACCAAATTCCATGTCATTGGTTTGAAGAATTGCCTGAACTAGCAGCAGGTTCTCCGTCAAAAACCCTAGTTTTTAGAAAAAGGATTGGAGGAAAGTACAATTCAAGAAAATCAAGACAAACCCAAAGAAAACATTCTTTCCCACAGTTCTTTTTGTAAAAATTAACATTAAAGTTTGATTAGGTTAATAGGTGGTTTTTATCAGAGAAAAATTATGATGTTCCAGCTTTGGAGTACTAAGCAGCACAACTCCATATATAACAAACACGGCTTGTAGGGAAGAACACGATGCAACCGGTTGTTGATCCAATTATCAAATGTGGTAATCGTTTATGCACATATTAATTTGGTGGCATTTAAAGGAAATGGGAGTGGATTGTTATTTAATTAATTATTTCAGCTTCAAACTATATTTCAGATAACAATATTGGCTCTTATGGGAGTAATTATACTATACTGGTACATAAATTTGAAGGAAACCCTATTGATTCTATACTGCAGGGGTCAAAAGATTAGATGATAACATTGGGGGCTCTGGTTCTAGTTTGGGTTGTAATTGAGGAATACTTCTAGAGTGATTGCATTGCCTTGTACCATATTAGGATCACACATTGTTCTATTATATGGATGGACCTAACCTAGGAGCCAAAACTGTTTTGATTAATACTCAATATTAAATGGGAGAACATCCAAGTTTCTTATATTTCTCTTTTTCTTTTTTTCTTTCTGGTTGTTACTTGTTTTAAACACTCAGACCATATTACTTGAGTTACTCTCAAAAGTAATATAACATGAGCATGAGCATGAGAACCATATATAGTTTCTTTGGTAAGATAATAAGAAACAAACTGAACACTTGAGTTTTGGCTAGACAGCCATACGTGCCGTTTGTATTCGACTTTGTATGCCCAAAAAAAAAAGAAAAAAGAGAAGAAACCAATGCAAGCAAGTTTTTGCAAAGATTTTTATTCACATTCAGCTTGGTTATGTACAATTTGTTGGTTCTCTTACGTTGTGTTTGGTTGAAAGATTTGGAAAAGAAAGGAAAAAAGTGTGTGAAACTATGTAAAATATGATTGCACCTACCTTTTTCCTTTCTCTTTCCAAATCTATTCCCAAATGTCCCAACCAAACACAGCGTTAGACGTTAGGTTATCTTGATTAATAATCTTCTACTAATTCCTCATTTTAGTTCATAATTAGTTTCCTCAACTTATATTATACCCCATATCCTTCAAGAGAAAAATTTAGAACACAGTAATATATTTTGATCTTTTGAATTACTTTACCTGTTATTTTATCTGTTATGAAGATTGCACTTTTACAATTTACAGGCAATATAATTTACGGTATGTTTGCTGGAATTTGGAAACAAAAGTAGCTAGCTAGGGTAGGCATATGTGTGATATAAGGATTAGATAAGACATTCATATTTGTCTTCGGATGTTTTAAGGTAGTGCAAGTGCATATATATGTTTCTATATAGCAACAGTCCTTTCCCTTCAATTGGAGGAACCAAAATTGCATGCACACCATGCTCATGAATCATGATGAGCTCCTCCAAAAATCAAAATGGGAACAATGAGATTGTTTGTTTTTTATGAATAATCAGCACATATATACTTGTTGATTTGCTGTAATATTATGAGAATTCAAGTACAAAATTCCAAGTTTCCATTTTATTGCCACATGTACGTTGGGGCTGGTAATGGCATGTGTGTGTACTAGACAAATACATTGGCTCAATGCTAAAGATCTTTTAGCATATGGTTAGTTTGGAAAGCAACCTCGGTTTCATATAGGTTGTTTTGTATATGAATTGGCGAACGCAGAAATTTGGTGATGAGGGGCCAAACTATGGGTATAAACTACAAAATTTATTTCATTATTTTGTCGCATTTTTACAAAAATTTTGTAGGTATGTTTGTACTAAAATATTTACTTTTACCGGCATAAATTTTGAACATTATCATTAAATTTTCTATTAAAAAGTATCAAAACAAGATTATAAAATATTTTTACATATTAGACAAAATATAAAGATAGTAACATATAAATGCTTTTTCCACATTGAGCATAGTCATATTGACTCGTAACTAATATCAACTATTCATAACTAGTTTATCAAAAAAAAAATTACATTCATAATTAAAAATCATTTTAATCAGAATCAAAACCACCACAATAAGTCGTAATAAACATCACTCTCCACCACAATAAGTCGTAATAAACATCACTCTCAAACAAAATTAAACATCACTCTAGCTAAAGGTTTCAAACAAAACTTCAGCCAAAAAAAAAAAGGTTAGAACTTGGGGGGGCCATCTCTTTGGAAATTATAGATTTACAAATAAATATAGCGTATAGCATTTTTCAAATGGATGTATGGCCCCCCTAGCCACCCATTGTGTCCGCCAATTATGAAGCAAACCTTGACTTGGCCTTGAACTACAGCTGTGTGCAACACATCATCCAGGATAGGCTCAGACAGATGTGTTTATTTTCGACTGCATTGCAATGGCTTTTTAAATTCATCAACTGTTTTGCCGTGTCGGATCTGGCTTTGCCTTTGGATGTGACTAACAGTTTTTTGTTTTGTTTTTTTTCTTCTTCTTAGAAGGTTAAAGTTATATAGGGAAGGATCTTATTTTGTATAAATTGTCTACTTAAATAAAATAAATAATTCATATTGAACAATCATTTTAAATTTCGGAATAAGAACATATTGGAATTTATAGAAATTCATAATAAAATAAAATTAGTAAAAGAAAGCAAAATGAAACCCGTGTAATACCACAGTGTCCTTAAAACAGATTAACCGCCTCACCGTAGGTGCTGAGGAATGTCGACTTCTATCTCCCAAGATCAGGGCCGCTCCTGAGATTTAGGGGGCCCAAGGCGACCTTCGAAAATGGAGTCTTTCTTACATTAAAAAAAAAAAAAGTTGATGAATAAAACGATAAGTTACAACAACTTTTTTATTTGTTTGTAGTCACAAAAAAATTTACTTACAACAACTTCTTCATCAACCAAACATGAACTTTCTATTTGTTTCTTGCTACCAAAAAAATTATTAAGCACTCCCGATTGAGATTAAATAAAATTTTCTAATTTTTGCTTCTTTTTTCTTTTTTCACATCCAAAAATATACTTCCTAGGAGGCATGACTACTCTATATAATCACAAATCCACAAATTTTCTAATTTTCTAATTTTCAGAAACTTTCTAATGTTTATACTTCCAGAAATTTTCTAATATACTAATGTTTATTTTCTTTCAATGACCCACGTTCTTAGCCTCGGTGGGTATTATAAATTATGATATATATGATGAACCTCATAAACCCAAACAACAGTGTCTAATACACCACAAAATAGACTAGAGAAAATATATATGGTTTAGACCGGCTAACGCAGAAGCACCTTCTGTTAGCTTTGACGAACTGACAATGGTAACACTTTCTCACACAGGAAGAAATTATAAGAGGAGACTAACTTGACTATAATTCGAAAGCAAAATTTGAACCTTCCAGCTATGAAGGCTGGCAATTAATGCCCAAGGGAGATGGACCTCATTTTATACACAATGGATGAGAAAAGAGAAACCTTCCAACTATGAAGGCTGGCAACTAATGCCCATGAAGGCTAGCAACCAATACTCATTACTCTTGGAGTAATGGACCAATTGATGGGGATTCAATGTGTGAGTTACACACACTATAATATACATATTTGTATATCTGCGGCAGACCTAGCCCAAAAAGATTAGGTTGGTGGACTACCAATCCGACCCAACCCAGCCCAAACCAAACCTAACTTAAGCCTCAAACCTCAAGCCTCAAGTCCAAACCCAAGATCCAAGATCCACGGATCACGGATCACGGACCCAGACCTAGCCCAATACGGGCGCGTGCGTGCGTGTGGCAATTTTTCCATCACCAACTTGGACCATAGTCTTGACCCAAACTCATCCTTGAAATATCCATAACTCCCTTCATTCGGAAAATTTTGGATGTCCTAAAGGGCTCATGCCCTTCTCATAATCTTGAGGTTTACACACTCATCAAAGTTTTTCTCTACAATCAATATGGAGTTGGTAGTTATACACAATTCCTAATACCTCATTCATGAGGCCATCTTTATGAGACAATTTCTCATTCTATTCTCAATGATTTTTTGTCATTCTTTTTGTGGTGTAAAAACCTTATTACAAAGAATCTAAATCCATTTAGTCTCACCTCAACCAATGGTTATGACCTACTTTAATTTCACATTAAAGTTACCAAAAAATAATTTTTTCCAACAATCCCCCATATGAATAAAAATTGACCGAATAAGGAAACGGACAACGTTTACAACAAAGACTCGGAAAGAGAGCACACAGACTAACCCTACATTAGAAAATGTAGTTGTTGGTCTTGAACCTTTCGTAGTAAAAGCCTATCGGATTTATTAACTGACTAGTGAACATGATGTCTTGAACTATTCTGTCGTTTGTGTAAACTGAAACAATAGACCTCACAAAAGAGTTAGTCCAACCATTGTTTTTGTTCTCACTAGTGTGTCCGGTATGACCCTAGAACACTGGCCTAATTCAGTGAGTGTTTTTAAAGAATTCAACCTCACCAATTCTTAAAGAAGCTGCCCCACTTCGCATTCACATAAGTGACCTATATAAGGTATTTCATTATACCACGATTGATTAATCATATCACTTAGGTCATTAAACGAATTAACTTAACTTTCCACCCCCACAGGGTATCAGTGTACAAAGGAATGGACAAAAGGTTTTACCTCTTCAGTGACTCACCCGTTACACAAAATTAGGTTCCCTTTTAACCTAGATCTTGGGATCTCCAATCAACTAGATTGGGTTTTCCGTTCCGATAACATTACCAAAGGTCTCAACCCCATTCTTCTTGAGGACGTTTCTACTAACTCTCAAGTTAACCCTTTGATTAGCGAATCTGCAATATTGTCCTTAGACTTTACATAATCTAAAGAGACAACTCCATTAGAGAGTAGTTGTCGTATGGAATTATGTCTACGATAGATATATCTAGACTTTTCATTATACAGATAACTCTGTGTCTGTCCAATCGCCGTTTGGCTATCACAATGAATATATATAGCAGGCATAGGTTTCAGCCAACGTGGAATATCCTCAACGAACTGGTGAAGTCATTCAGTTTCTTTAGTTGCTTTATCCAAAGCAATAAATTCAGATTCCGTCGTTGATCTTGATATACATGTTTGCTTGGAAGACTTCCAAGATAAGACTTCCCCTCTGAGGGTAAACACATAACCACTAGTGGATTTGGAGTCATTTATATCAGATATCCAATTAGCGTCACTATACCCTTCTAGTATTGTTAGGTATCTGCTATAATGTAGCCTATAATCCCCGAGTGTAGCACAAAGAACTTAACACCTGCATAATGCCCCTCCAATGAGTGGTATTCAGATTACTCGTGTATCTACTAAGCCTGCTAACAGAGTAGGTTATATCCGGCCTTGTACAACTCATCAGATACATCAAACTTCCAATGACCTTTATATTCTAGCTGAAAGACACTCTCACCATTATTCTTGATCAAAATGTAGACTCACGTCTACTGGTGTTCTAAACACACTTGTATCTAATTTATTAAATTTCTCAAGTTTCTTCTCAACATAATGAGATTGAGAAAGAACAATACCAATTGATGTTCTGGTAATCTTAATACCTAAAATGACATCTGTAAATGCCATATCTTTCATGTCAAACTTAGAGTTTAACAATCTCTTGGTAGTTTGAACTATTTCATCATTACTACCAATAATGAGTATTTCATATATATATAAACACAAAATGGCATAACCCTTGTCAGTATCTTTAACATATACGCATTTGTTACACTCATTGATTCTAAACTCATTTGACAACATAGCTTTGTCAAACTTCTCATGCCATCGTTGTCAAACTTCTCATGCCATTACTTAGGCACTTGTTTCAAACCATATAATGATTTGACAAACTTACAGATTTTCTTATTTTGTCACTTCCACGCTTAGTTATTCTTATTCATCACAAAGGTTAGACGTCCATACTTTTTGTTTGTACATCCCAAAGACTATTTATTTAGTTTTGTATTTGTTTTCCCAATTCCTTTTGCATAGGCATTCCTATAAAGAAGGTTAGCAAAAAAACACAAGAAAATACAAGACAAACAATCTAAAGAAACTTGAAACCATATAGCAAATTATTTAATAATAAAATTAACTAATTAAAATGCTAGGTGAGTCACAACAATAAACCTTAAGAGTTACAAAATAAACCTATAACTCTACGAATCAAATTAAAAAATTAATAGTCATAAGTTATGAATGAAATTAATTCACAATAAACATTTAAAGTTATAACTCTAAATAAATAAATTAAATTAATAGGTAAGCGTTACATGAAATATAATTTACAATAAACATGCAAATAACTCTAGCAATTATCATGTAAATAAATATAAACAAGTTACAAAAAATAAAATTTATAACTCCACAATTAAATTAAAAAATTTAATTACGAAGAGTTACATATGAACTTATAACACATTAAGGCCAATTTTGGCATCCTTAAAAAAATCCGAAAAGTTAAAAAGTCACTATCTTATTTAAATCACATCATCTTATTTAAGTTACATCACCTCTCTAACACATCACTTCAAATCCAACCCAAATCCAACTCATATTTCATAAAAAGTCAAAAAGTACACTTATTTAGTATTCCCAAACTTGGCCTAAACATGATTAACATGTAACTAAATAATTCTAGAAATTTTAAAACACGCCAATCATCCTAAAAATGTAAGATCTAATAAACATATTATGACATTTGAAACATGTACGCCATGGTAGGAAATTATGAATGATACTCATAAAATAAAATTATACATAGGTAACAGTAGGCAATTAGGATGAAAACAGTAGCATTCAATCTATATGAATTTCATGGTCCAATCATGACAATAATAGAAGTTCTGGGAAATTACATATGAAATTACAAATTATGAGCTTGTGATAAAACAAAACTACATAGTAATTTACATTGGAAAAAAAACCAGTAGACTAATCTAAATACAAATTACATAAGAAATAGTGGTAAATTAAATAGAATGTCTAATCAAAACATTTACACAGTGGGCTACAAGCTTGGCGAATTGATAATAGCAACACTCTTTCACACTGGAAGATAATTATAGGAGGAGATTGACTTGACTATAATCTGAGAACAAAATTTCTCATAATGGGAGAGAGAGGATGAACTATCTACAGTAGACCTGGCCCACAAAGATTAGGTTGGTAGACCACCAATCCAGCCTAGCCCAAACCTAACCCAAACCCAATATCCACGGACCCGGCCCGATCCGGGCGGGAGGCTCACGCGTGCGTGGTAATTTTTCCATAATCAACTTGGACCATAGTCTTAGTCCAAGTCCATCCTTGAAGCATCCATGACTTCCTTCTTTCAGAAAATTTGAACGCCCCAAAGGACTCATACCCTTCTAATAATCTTGAGGTTTATATATCCATCAAAGTTTTCCTCTATAATCAATGTGAGATTGGTAATTATATACAATTTTCAATACCTCATTCATGAGACCATCTTTATGAGACAATTTCTCATTCAATTTTCAATGGTTTTTTGTCATTCTTTTTGTGATGTAAAAACCTTGTTACAAAAAATCTAAACCCATTTAATCTCACCTTAACCAATGGTTGGGACCTACTTTATTAAAGTTACCAAAAAAACTATTTTTTCCAACATCTTAACCATGGATGCTGCAGGCACAATATCCCTTCAAAATTTGTTGTCAAGTTGCTAGAAAGTAAGTTAATTGTACCTGTAGCTCCCTTCTAAAATAAACTTCTATTTCAATATGATCTTTTTTAGAGAAGCACAAGAACAGTCTTCCAAGTCTATAACCAATTGAGAGAGTCATTTTCCCAACCTGTATACTTTTGTAATGCAACAAAACTAGTGTGAAATACTATATATTATGATATGAAAAAATAAAATATAAACGGTAGCTAGCTTATAACTATACTATCCAATACCCAATCTACGAGCAAACGATTGGCCGTTATTTGAATTTTTTTCCTTATCCATCAAATGTCATACTTTTGAGAAGAAAAAGTTGAACAATGCACATTCTATTGAGGTGTAAGAATTCAATTGAAGGCAAAATAGCTGATTTTAATCGGATCAAGCCATCTAATAACACAGTTCCTTCTTTGAAGAATGCAACAGGGAAAAAAATAAGATTAAATAAATTTCCAAGACACCCATCCAAAGCACCAGTGGTCTAGTGGTAGAATAGTACCCTGCCACGGTACAGACCCGGGTTCGATTCCCGGCTGGTGCATTGATTATGATATTTTTCACACTAGTCTTCTCAAAACCTTTTAATTATTTTTTTTAACAAGAATCAAATTATGTGAAAAAACTTGAAAGATTAGTTTCAACTAAAACTTTCTATTTTATTTTAACAAGAGTCAAATTATGTTAAAAAACCTTTAATGCCAAGATTTGTTTGAACTAAAACTTGCTAATATTTTATTGCTCAACTTGATTAAGCACACTGGGATTTATAATATACACAATTGGCAAATTGCTCAGAAAGGGTTACTCTATTTTAAAGCCCATTAATTTCACAATTTTAACTTAAAGGTGGTTTTGGATGATCTAAATAAATACATTTTTTGATTTTTTGTAAAATATTGGTTGGCTATTAGTTAGATTTAAAATGATATGGTAAAAAAATGATGTGACTTAAATAAAATGATAACTTAAATAGAATAGTGACTTTTTAACTTTTTTAGAGTATCCCAAACAAGGTATTAGTCAACTCACCACGTTACTCATTGGGATTTTAAAAATTACTAAACGCCAATAAAATGATTTTTTTTTTTTATTTTTAATCTAAACAAAAGTTGCATACCACAAATATATATATATATATATATATTTAATGAAATAAAATAAAGAACCCATAAGCACCCATAAACTGTACCAAACAACCAATACAATAAGGCTTGTGTTGTTGAATTGCTGAGAACTGTGTTTTTGTGACATCAAACAAATCAATTCTAACCTAACCCAACCCAACCCATATTTGATTAATTTTTGTAACTAAACAATTGTGCCATAATTCTGATTAGTACTATTATTACTAGCTACCTAATACTACAGAAAAACCAGAAACAAGCCCTAGCAAAATTTTCTCAAATGCATTTCTTGAGAACTAAAATGACATTCCCATCAAAAGTCAAATGCAGAACAAACCTGTGACATGGCTTAATACTCAAAATCGTAAGCGTATATAAGTTACATCAGAAGAACATAGTTTGATTGGTAAATTCTAAGCACTATAAGACTTGCAGAATCTATGATTGCTGCTTCTCACTGAATGTTATACACTAAGTGACACGAATAAGAAGTACAACCATGATGAATATACATGTCATTACAAATATCAGAAGCCATGTAAAACACGTAGTCTTGAAACTCTTCGAGTATATATCCATAGCACGTACATTGGCACGACCAGTGCTTGCCAAGCTCTGTTCAACCGCCTGCTCTGTTGAATCAAGTATCTGCACTCAAATTACAATTGCACTATAAGGTTCGTTGACCATGTATTAGAATACATCTAATATGCTAGTTATTAGACATCCTAGTTATAAGAAATCTCTATAATACAAGTATTGTCAACTGTCCAAGCTACTAGGATACATTGCACTGTATACCTCAAGACAACAATCAGAATCAAAGTAAATTAAAACTGTTACATTTTGGGAACTTACTTTTTCAGTGTTTTGTAGGGATTGACTCATCATGAGACTGCTCTCTTTAAGTTGCTGTGCCAACCCAACCATTTCATCTGTCAAATCATCTTGAAGTTTTCTGATAGAGGAAGGAATAAGAATTAGCAATAATGAAGTATCTGCGGTAATAATTACAAATGATATCTAGGTCAAGTAGAATGCAATCCTAAAAAAGAACGATGAAAGTTCATTTCCCCTAAAAGAAATTAAATTGTGGATAATCTAGATAAAACAAGGATATGGCTGTAGGAAATTAATGTATAGATATTATTGATTGATTAATAATGTTCTTACAAGAGCTCTCTCTTTTATAGAGAAAAATGGGATACAATGGAGCCATAATGGAGCACTATACCATAATGGATCACTAACTATATCACTAACTATATGGGGCACTAACTATAGCACTAACTAAAGCACTAACTAATGGAGCACTAACTAATGTGGAGTAGGTGGAGTATTTGTAGGTGGAGTAGGTAGAAATTGTAGATGGAGTAGGTAGAAATTGTTACATAGAAATTGTTACATTCAACAGCCCCCCTCAAACTCAAGGGGGTTAGGAACTAACCAACTTGAGTTTGGAGAGAGTAACAAAACAGGAAAAAAATAATCTGACAAATAAAATAAAAGTGGATAGGAGACACTGTATGGTCGTGTCAGACCGTTGTAGAAGACCGTATGGTTATGGCAGACCGATGTAGAAGACAGTTTATGGGGTCATGTCGGACCGTTGTAGAAGATAGTTTATGGGGTCATATCGGACCGATGTAGAAAACAGTTTACGGGATCATGTCGGACCGTTGTAGAAAACAGTTTACGGGGTCATGTCGGACCGTTGTAGAAAACAGTTTACTGGGTCATGTCGGACCGTTGTAGAAGAGAACCGAAATCAATGTCGGAACAGTTTACCGAGTCTTGTCGGACCCATATAGGAGCTAACCGGAATCAATGTCGGGACAGTTTACAGAGTCTTGTCGGACCCATATAGGAGCTAACCGGAATCAAAGTCGGGACAGTTTACAGAGTCTTGTCGGACCCATAAAAGTCGCACCCTCAAAAGGCGTGCCCAATCTTATCAAAAGGCGTGCCATTAAAAGGCGTGCCATCAAAAAGCGTGCCATCAAAAGGCGTGCCATCAAAAGATGTGCCCGACAGCCATCAAAAAGCGAGCCATCAAAAGGCGCGCCGATTTGTCGTCTGGCGTTGAGAGGCGCGTAAGGCGCGTGTCTGCCTTGCCTATTTAAACCAAGGCGAGGCTGCCGCTAATGCATAACAAACCAGTTGAAAAAACTCTTCGTTCTCTCTGTAACACTTCTGAGAGAGATACTCTGTAACACGCTACAACCAACCCTAAATATGGCCTCTTCTTCCCGTTCAGCTACCCAGAACATAGCCTCTTCGTCCCGTGGTCTCACTCTCTTTCCCGACCTCAACGAGTCCACAAGAGAGATGGCCGGGGCAGGTGCCCTTGAACCTGGACCAAGCGCCCCTGGTTTTGCGCCTTTGAACTTTCCGATGCTGTCTGTGGAGCAAAGAATGGCTGCACAATCGGATATTGAGGCGAATTATTACACACTGAAGTCATGTGTTGAGATCATGACTGCGGTCTCAAACCTGTCGCACCAGCTTCAGAGTAGGACAAATGAGGTGCAGCGATTAAACATTTAATCCAGCTCTGCTCTGTGGCATGTATAAGGATGCCCGGCAGAGATATGTGGGTCAAGGCGTAAAATAAGGAACTGAAGCGAAGGCCACCGTGATGCTCGATTTGGAGGGCATACATGTGATGGTTGAGGAGCAACGGAAGTAAATGTGCACGGAGGCAAAGACGTAAGAAGACCCAAGACAAAGGCAAAAAGAAGAGAACAGCTGAAGAGGTGAAAAAATAAGGCCAGTTTTTGTTGTGGTGGTTGTGGGTTGTGGTTGATGATTGTTTGGTATGTGTAAAATGGTGATCGAGTTTGATCCCTGGCATGAATGAAATAAAGTTAGTGTGCAAATCTGAATGGTATGAATTTGATTTGAAAACAAAATTAAAGCTAATCTCATGGAGAAACTAATTGGTAGCCAGTTCCTGGAATGTTCTGGGGCATTTCTCTCGACAGGAAACTGTTTCTGTCCCCTAGGCCTCTTCAACTTGTGGTCCATTGCTGCTGCATTCTAGGAGGTGCATACGCCGGTCTTGTTCCCTGACCATGTAACATTTGGTCCCTGAATTTTTTAAAAGTCGAAAGGAATTGCTTTCCCTCAGCATTCGGTTCCCATGGAGGATAGCTACTTTGAAAGCTCAAGAATGATTTCTCCATTTTCCCCTGGGAACTCCTCTGAATGCGTGGCGAATTGTATGGTGAACCATAGTTGGTATTTCCATGATTTTGGAAGTCAAAGACACTAAAGCTGCATACGTGACCAACACCTTCAACATTTACTGTGAAATCTGCAATGAATTGTAGAATGTCATCCACTCGCTCTGGGACAACGAATAAGAGCAAGTAGGGAGTGAGAAAGATTGACGCCATCTCCTCTAGTAGCATCATTCCAGTGTACTGGATTAGAGTTGCAAACTCCATGCAGACAATCTCCGTATTTTCTTTCCCACGCCATCTCTTTGGCATATAGTGTGTATGCTGGACTACCAGAGACATCGCACCTTGTGGGTCAGGACCAGAAGCTCATCTGTCACTGCAGCCCGGCTAATAGCTGTTATAGCTCCAAAAACAGCAGCGTACCAGAACAAGTTGCGACCAAAGATATGGCCTTCCAGTAGAGATTCTTCCAGAAATGCAATGATGATCAGAATAGCAGCAAAGCCTCCAGAAACAAAAGAGATGAACTTTGCAATGATTGTTATAATAGGAGAGGGGAAGGTAGGATATGGTCCAGCAAATGCAGATGCTGAAGAAGGTAACTGTGTAACACCATATGGGGAACCTGCTCCAACAGAGTGTGGAGCCAGAGTAGCAAGGGAAGACCTGACCAAGTAGGGAGCAACCAGCATGTTTGAGAGAGAGAGAAGAAAGAGACTGGGATTTGATCAAATGGGGAAGATGTTGTCCCAGATGGGTTTGTAGAGAATGAAAAAACTAGAACTAAACACAGAAGGGGATGATCCAAATATAGGTGAACTTGATGTGTATTGATAGAGATTACAGCGGAATAGGTTGAGGTCCGGCGGACGGCCAAGGCAAGGTTGCCGCCCGCCGGTAAGGCGAAGAACACCAAGAGCTTAACCTATAGCTCTGATACCATGTAGGAAATTAATGTATAGATATTATTGATTGATTAATAATGTTCTTACAAGAGCTCTCTTTTATAGAGAGAAATGGGATACAATGGAGCCATAATGGAGCACTATACCATAATGGATCACTAACTATATGGGGCACTAACTATAGCACTAACTAATGGAGCACTAACTAATATGGAGTAGGTGGAGTATTTGTAGGTGGAGTAGGTAGAAATTGTAGGTGGAGTAGGTAGAAATTGTTACATAGAAATTGTTACATTCAACAATGGCAAAGGCAGGTTAGGTTACCGACTGTTAAACTGCAATGACGTAATACATATGTAATGTACATAAAATTATATACATCAATAAATAGAAATTATACACATCAATAAATAGAAAGAGACGTGTCTACATCAATCAGGAAACAAATAGGTATTTTCTTGCTCTCACTCTCTTATTATGCTCTAGTACTTCAACTTAGTTCAACAATGAGTTAAGATGTGGAAAATACCTGTGCTTGTCAATATGAGTCCGTGCCGCAGCATCCAATTTGACAGGCGCTGAATGATCAGCCTGAACACTATCACGAGGTCTATCTTCAATGTTTGATGGAGCGCTGTTTAATCAAAAAATGAAACAAAGTAAGACCAAACACATATCACCAAAAAAGCCATAGTAAAGAAACCATAGCTCCTTACACAAATCTCCTCCTCAATTCTGGAGAAATGGGAATAGAACTTTCTCCTACTGCTTTCAAAGGGCTTTCTTTGACAGAAGTAACAGAAATAGGCTGCAGAGTTTCTGGCAAAACTGACTCTGACTGGAAGTTTTCAAAGAGAAAAGTTAGATGGAAATGAAATACCCATATACGATGCATGAATTTGTAATTCAAAATCAGAGAAATGGAACAGTTTCATAATGCTGGGGATCTGAACTAAAACCCGTGTTCATTCAAGTGTACTTTACTAAAACTTAGAAAAACCTGAATATTATTTGTTTAACATGCAAAATTGCCAATACAAAACAAAGCTGAAGTATACACGCACCACAGGGGCAGCCAATTTGGCAGCAAGGGCTTCAATCTTCTCTGAATAATCATTCACCTGAGCTTTTGAAACTCTATATAAACAGTCACAGAAAAAAAAAAAAAAAAAAAAAAAAAGAATTCACAATGTTAATAAATTGAGTAACTTAGAACAATTCCTCCACATGAACATCACTAGCAGATCATGTATAGAAAAATATGAAATTATGCACATTATGAGTCTAATATCTATTTATCAAGAAAAATATATTTACACATCAACACTTCGTGAAGTTCAAAAAAAAATGACGACTTAGAATATTCAGGTACCAATATCAATTTTGTTATATCTATCAAGATATCTACAATCTTTGAAAACTAAGATATCCCTTTTTTACAAATATTTTACTCCTTGATCAGACCTGCCTACATTATTATTATTTTTTTTTTGTCATTGCATTGATGTCTTTATATTGAATATTTTTAGATTTCTTCTATGGCTTTAGTTTCTTGAAATGGTTCTAGCTTTCAGTTCTTCAAATGAATTACATGTCTGATGCTATAAAAGGCCAGCACAATAATCCGAAGGAGCTATATCTACCTAAGAAGGCCTCAAATGAAGAAATCAATACACAATCATTCCTCATAAAATGGCTTTAGACAGCCTTCACCAATTATCTCCAGTGCTTATAATGCATTATTTACAATTTCCCTTCAATCTTAGGCTCTATTTGGTTCATTGGAATGAAAGGGAATGGAATGGAAATGTGATTCCTTAAATTTTCCTACAGAATGATAATTCCCTTAAAATGGTGTAACATGAATCCATTTATAATGCATTTATCGTTATTATTTTAGTCTAACCAAACATGAGAATGAATATTTTGATGGAATGATCATTCTATTCCACTCTATTGCTGTGAACCAAACACTACTATAATACTTACATAATTCATGATTGAAATTGCAACATCAAAGATCATCATTTTGAAAAAGATACACAAAGAAAAACTTTTTGAATTTACCAGGAGAGTGAAACATCGGGTCCCTCTAGAAGGATATGTAAAAAGCAATTCAAAATGTTCACGACAATTATATGACGGACATGACAGTGTGCAGTGTGCAGCGCCTCTCTAATAATCCAATAGTACAAAGAAAAAAAAATAAAACTTTGAAAGAAAAGAGTACAAACCTTGGTAATCCATCTGAGGTTCTCTCTTCAGCTAGTTGTTCTAATTGTTCTCTTAGTGTAGCAACATACTGCAACGATGCAAATATATAATAAGTATGGCATGAATTCGTAAACAAAAAAACAACAAACCAAATTCTTTTGCCAGATCAATAACAAAAAATATATATATATATAACAGTCAATGCACAATGCCAATCAATTAAGGCATTTTAACATGCTCTAAAACCATTTAAAAAATAATAACAGAAACATCTCCCAAGAAGGGAGAGTTGTAACTGAGTAAAAATCTATATATACATAAACATGCGCGCACATATATAGAGAAGATAGAGCACACAAACCATTCCCAAATCAACAGTTTGAGTTGAAAGATCCGTAGACGTACATGTATAAGCTTTGCTTGATTTTGTTGATGAGATGCAGCAGCAAGCAACCTCCTCAAGTTTATTTCTGTTTGACTGATCCCCATTTTCAAAATCCTAAAACATTGGATTAAAGCTCATATCACTATTGACAGAATCATCGAAAAATAATTTCCAAATAAAGAACAAACTAATATAAGAGGAAAAGATAAAAATTCTACATTAGCAACTCTAATACTGTACAAGGCATTTTTATTTTGCCTAACTACTGTAGCTAGTGTGTATTTAGCTACACATTGAAACTATTTTTTTCTTTGTAATTAACTTTCCCAAATTTCAAAAGAAAATTGTTGTACCCAAAATAAAAAATGCTACCTTTTCTCATGGCACCACTTAGGCACCTAGTGCTGAAATGGATGTTGACAATTTTTTTTGGAAAAAAAGGGCGATAAAAATCAATCTAATCCCCTCACTGAAGAAGAGACTGGGATTCTACTTTCAAGGCTAGATAAAATCTGGGAGCAAGAAATTCTACATTGGCATCAAGGGTCAATTGGATAGAGTTAGGGGATAAAAATACTCAATCCTTTCATCTCACTAGTCTAGGATAAAATGGTGACAAATAGTGAAGCTTAAAGATTATGAGCAAATCGAAAGCGGAAAAAGTAATCATAACAAATTCTCAGAAAACAAAATTTAAAAATAAATAAAAAAAAGTCACCAGTCCAATTCGATCTCGATCTCGATCTCGGTGGGGAGGTGGGTTTGGGTGGATGGGATCTGAGCAGTTGCAGAGACAGAAGGAGAAGATCTGAGAGAGAGAGAGAGAGAGTTACGTACATGGTTGGAGAGAGAGTTGAGAGGTGTGTTATCATAAATTAAAAATAGTAATAATAATTAATGAGAAAATTTAGATATAATTAGAAAAATGGGATAAAATGAAGAGAATACCTTTTGAATGAAAGCTTGGGATGTTACAGAGAAGGTAAGGGATTGAGCAAGTCTGTGTCCCCAAAAAAACCCCGATGAACCGAGCCCAGAATTTCCATTGTTTGGCAATTTCGCCTTTTTTATTAAAATAACTAAAAGATTTAAAAACCAAAACAAAAAATTTAAAAAGTCAATTCTCAAATGATAATTTATTTATAATTTCAATGAATTTTATTTTTACTATCTAAAATATATCACTTATATAATTTTTTTTAGATGGGATAGAAGAGAATTTTTTAAAGGTCCTTAGTATTAAGATTTTATAGCATAAAAAATATATTTTTTATATTAGTTGGGATTCCTCAACATTTTTTCAAAGAAATTTAAAAATCAAAAAAATTTCACTAAGTGTATTTGTGTATTCATATTTGGAATTTCTCCGGATACATGAAAATGCCCTTGGAATTTTGTGGGTTCATGTTTAGAATTTTCTGGGCATTTTTACTAAAATTTCTCTAGACACTTCACAATCCCACAGTGATCACAGCTAAAGAAAACTTACAAAATTACAAACAATGACCACAACTAGAGAAAATTCACACAGTGATCACAGCTAGATAAAATTCACACAATTCCCACATCTAGGGAAAATTCATACAGACAAAGAAATCTCATACAATTAGAGAAAATTCATATAGCCAGAGAAATCTCATACAACTAGAGAAAATTCACACAGTTCTTACATCCAGAGAAAATTCACACACTCCAAAAAAAATTCATACAGCTAAAAAAAATTCACACAGTTCCCACATCTAAAAAAAATTCATACAGTCAGAGAAAATTTACACAACCAGAGAAAATTCACACAATTCCCACATCCAAAGAAAATGCATACAGCCAGAAAAAATCCACACAATTCCCACATCTAGAGAAAATTCATACAACCAAAGAAAATTCACAGAGTTCCCATATCTAGAGAAAATTCATACAACTAGAGAAAATTCACACAGTTTCCACATCTAAAGAAAATTCATACAGCCAGAGAAAATTTACACAATCCAGAGAAGATTCAATTTGATTCCTAAGCTGCGCTACCAATGGAATCGGCGCGATTCACCCGAGCCACATCTCCATATCTTACATCGATGACGTCGGCAATTCATTCAACAAACTCACCAGAGAAGTCGCCTCCTTTACCTCCTAGAGCCACCGCTTCACGCTATCCGACACCATTGTTGACAGCGACGTTGTGCAGTGGTTCTCTTTATCACCGTTGCTTATTTTGCTGCCATTTTCTTCATCTTATTCCAACATCAATTGTGATGAGTTTAGTGCTTTTGGGACCCAATTACTGTTGTAGATTTAGCTGTTGTTGCTTTGGTTTGTATATATATATATTTGTTCTTGGTGGGTTTGGAAAATAATTTGATGAATATCTGATTTCATGATCCAAATTTTGAGGATTTATTCAATGAAGATAGATGAATTTTCCGATCAAGTTCTAAAAGAGTGAGAGGTTTGGTGTGAGAAGAGAGATGAGAGAGAATGAGAGAGTGAGTGATATATATGGATATGGGTGAGGGGCCTTAGGCTATTAAAAAAAAAATTATTGTAGACTCTCCCATTACTAAAAGTTGGAGGGGAATGTTATATCAATTTTCCCGAAATTATATGATTGTTACTAAATAATTCTTTGAACATATGTATAAAACATTTAGAAGAATTTCAAAAAGAAAAATATTTGGGACCCCTTTTTGGGGAGACCCCCACCACCCCTACAGTGATGTGGACCAATGATGTGTTTGTATTTTATTTTTTTTCTCTTTCTTACTTGGACCAATCACAAGTGAGTGGGGTTGTGGGGGTGATATTTTTGTAGGGGTCTGAATCATTACTGTTTCAAAAAATAGAAAGTAGACAAAATAATTTGAATAAATTACAAATACATCTTTTGAGATTTGTTTAAAGTACAAATTATTCCTGTGATTTGAAAAATTATAAATACTCCATTGTCAGAATTTTTTATTTAACATAATTAATTAAAAAAATGAAATTCATAATTGTTCTCCTATACAATAATAAAATTATTTCAATTGTTAATTGAAACATGTTTCTATCATCATTAAAAACTGTTAATTGACTTGATAATTTATTAATAAAATGTATGATAGTAGAATGTAATTTCCAAAACCACATGAGGCGATTTGTATTTTAATCAAATCTTAGAGATATATTTGTAATTTATCTAAATAATTTTAAAATAATAAAAGTACAAATGATTGATGCAAGAAAGACTTGTACTTTAATTATTTTGATATATTTTTTTCTATTTTTCACTTTTTTGATATTCTTCCTAAATATTTTGTTGTTTTTATTATTACAATTTTATTTGGTTACAAAAATAAATAAGGATTGGATTGGAAAGTGATTTTTTAATATTTTTTTGATTAAAATATTAGGTGAAAAAATTAAAATGTTCAGGAATAATTCTTTTGAATGTTTTCTTCATCTTAAGATTGATCTAATAATTTATAAACACTATGGTCCACACCCCTTAAAGAGTGTGCACCATGTGTGCCTTATAATTTAAATTTAAAAAAATGACATAATTTAAATTTTCTAAGTCATAACTCAAAAAAAAAAAATTATAACTAAACACAACATTAGGCATAATCAAAGACTTCATAAGTTATAACTAAAATAATATCATAATTAAACAAGAAAATTGGTTATAATTAAAGAAGAAAATGACATAATTAAGAATATATATAGTACACTATTTTCAAAGAGGGTATATTAAAATTTCCCTATATAAATAAGAATAATGGAGAAAAAGCACTCTATTTGATTTCAATTTTTAAAATTCACTTTTCAGAAATTTTTACTTTTTCATTTTTCATATTTTTTTGTTTTCAATGAATTTTTTATATATATTTTAAGCAATTTTTTTTAAAAAAATTTTAGACACACCTAACATAAATATATTTAAAGAGTATAATATTTGTGAAAAAAATCTTTAAAAAATTCACTAAATACCAAAAATATAAATAAAAAAAATGAAAATTCAGTAAATTTTTTTATATTTTTGTGTATTTATTCATTTTTAAAAATATTTTAGTATTTATATACATTTAAGTAAGTTGCATCTAAAAAAGTAAAAAAAAAATTACTTAAAATTATAAAAATATTCATTAAAAATAAAAAAATACGAAAAATAAAAAAATTAATTTAAAAAAAATTAAATTTAAAAAATTGAAACCAAACCTATTATTTTATTTTTTTAACACGCTAATATAATCCGTCGATATGATAGCTTCTAATAATCAAGCTGAACACGGAAGCCTAGCCCATTACTCATCAATGAGCCCTAACACCGCCTTAATTGTATATTATTTTGTCTCTAGTTTAGTTTTAGAATTATAATTTGAGTGTAAAGTTATGATTTAAGTGTGGAATTATGAGGTGAGTTTTGAAAAGATTTTTTTTTTTTTTTTAGGGAAAATTAGTTTAAGGTCACTCTCTCACTTTTAGTAATGTATAAGATCCACAATATTATTTTATAATATCTAAGGTTCCTCAATTTGACACTCTCAAATCAAACCTCTTTCTCTTTCTCTCTGTCTTCCTTATTTCAACTCTCTCTCCCTCTCTCTCTCTAAATCCAAACCTCACTTCACTCCCTTCAATGGCCGCTCTAGATTTCGCTGGAATTCATCATCGTCATCGCCTTCTCCAACTCTCTCTTCACCATCAAGTGCAGCTCAAAGCATCCTTTTCCATGTACGATTTCATCAATATCGGAATCGAAGCGTACCGCGACAAGAAAACAACCCAATGGTGGAAATGAACGACGATACCACTTCTCAGAAACAGAGCCATTTGTGAATGGTGGTTTGGAGTTGAGATCGTAGTCCAAAAGGCTTTGAGTATCAATTTCCATTGGCAACACCAGTAGTCAAACAAGCCCTAGAAATTCACGAAAATATATACATATATATATAAATATACAGAGAGGGAGACAAGGTGTTGGTTGTCATAGTGGAGCTTCAGAGAGTTGATTAGAAATCATAGCTTAGGTATTGTAGTAGTTATCACTCTCCCAATATGAATCAAAATCAACAACAAATTTTTTAATTATCACTCTAACTTTACCATTTTGAAATGAATTGAAAGGTTGCCTTGGAAAACACACACTCGAAAAGTGTGAGAACCTAAAAATTGACTCAAATTTGATTAAAAACTTTATTTGCTTTGCTATGGACTACTTCAGCGACAAACTCAAATTCAAGCATAAATATTCTCTGGAAAGTCCAGAGAAATCCAAAGAAATTCTCTAGATCGATCGATACAGAAGCGAGGCTAGCAGCAGCAGTAGCAATGGAACCAATAGAGAGCAAAAGCTTTGTTGTTGATGTTGGCCGTCAAGAAGCTCTTGCGGTTATTGTAGATCCGGTGCTCACTCCAGTATTTCTCACGTTCACTTTCTCCAATTCTCTTTCTATTTTTATTTCTATTCCTGTGTTTTTCTAGATTGATCAATTTCTTTTTAGGCATAACAATGTTTGTGTTGAAATTGAAACATTGAATAAGCTATTTTTTTCTTTTTTTTTGCTTGTTTGTTCATCTTGAGTTGTTTCATTGAATTATTGATACAGAAAGGTAGCTTCTTTTTTGTTTACACCCAAAAAAAGAAAGGTAGCTTTTTGGTGGGTTTTGTAAAGGATGTTATTTTGAAGGACGCAATTAAGGCATATTCACAAACACATAATCGAAAATGATACACATAAGTTGAATTTTTCTAATTTGAACTTAAGCTACTATGCTTATTTGAAAGTAATAAATATTTTTTCCCCCTCAATTCTAAGTTTATCTTGGTCACTCAATTGTTTGTTTTGCTGTGTTTGGCCAAATAAATGAGTCAACCACCTGTGCATCATGGTTCAAGGAAGCAAGTGATGAGCTTAATAGGTGGTGTAGATGTTGAATTTGAAAACATCCTTGTGTATCTTTGTGATTATGTTTCTCTGCCATGTGTAATTATGATGTGTGTTTGTGTATGTCTGTTTTGGATCAAATGCACCTCCAAAGAAAATCAAGGAAGCAGCATGGTAGAGAAAATCAAAGAAGTAACCTAACAGAGAAAATTAAAGAAGCAACATGGCAGAGAAAATCAAAGAAGTAACATAGCAGAGAAAATTAAAGAAGCAACATGACAAAGAAAATTAAAGAAGCAACATGATAGAGAAAATTAAAGAAGTAACATGACAGAGAAAATTAAAGAAGTAACCTGAAAGAGAAAATTGAAGAAGCAACATGGCAGAGAAAATCAAAAAAGTAACTTGGCAGAGAAATCAAAGAAGCAACATGGCAGAGAAAATTAAAGAAGAAACATGGCAGAGAAACTCAAAGAAGCAACCTGGCAGAGAAAATTAAAGAAGCACCATGGCAGAGAAAATCAAAGAAGCAACCTAGTAGAGAAAATTAAAGAAGTGTAACAACCCCGATCCACGATTAATATTAATCCGTAATTGATTATGCCTGACAAAAATTAAGAAGAAATTCTGAGCCGATTATATGTGCATTGCATCATTTTGTGTCTGTATCTGTTTGAAGTAGAAAGATCTGTTCATGTTTTAGTTCCAATTTGCGAATTAAAAGCTTTATCGGCGTCCGAATCAGAAATTGACTTGATTTATGTGCTAATTAGGATTTATAGAATTTTATGGTAGGTTTAATTAAAATTCGGTTCGGAGCGATTAAATTTGATTAAAATAATGTCATTTGATTAGTTTAGTTAAATTACTACTTACAAGGCCATTTTGACCCCACTAAGGTTATGTTTTCATTTCACTCTTCCATTTCCTTGATGCCCAACGTGAGGGAGAGAGAGAGTTGGAAGGAAAAATTGAATTCATCTAGAGATTAGCTTGAAGAGTTAGAGGAATTGAAGGAGAATTGCATGTTTAAGCTCTCACACTTGGAATTCAAGACTTAAGGTAGGAAATTCATTCTTTTAATTGTGGATTTAAGTTGTTCATGCATGAATTCAAGTAAATTGAGCTATAAGATATGAGAATCAAGCTTAAGGAGTAGGGAAGTAGATCAATCCATACATGCATGCATGTTTCATAGCATTTTGAAGATTGATTTTCAAGAATTCCTTCATGCATGTGTTGAGTTCACTTTAATTTTGGAAACACAATGAGTTTCATGTTATTTAGTAGCATTTGATCATGTTTTGAAGGGCCTTAGTTCAAAAATGTACATGCATGTTATGTTTATGAATTGATTTTGAGTTTAAAGTTGAATTTTTGTACAATTGACAAGCCTTTGGGCCATGATTTCTTGTTATAATTCTTTAAACATGTTGTATTATGAGTTTTCATGTATTTCCTTAAGTTTTGGCCCAGAAAAATGAGTTTTGGATGCTTCAAAAGTTGAGTTTGAGCTTGGTGAGCGAATCTGGAATTTCCAGAAATTTGATCCATGCTCGAGTGGGGAACTTCACGCTCGAGCGTGAACTCTGAGTACATGCACTTCCGCTGGAGCAACGATGGTTACGCTCGAGCGTGAAATGCATATACCCAAGAGTTCTTGTGTTTTGCAGTTTGCTTGAGCGAGGGAATCTACGTTCGATCGAAGGTCTGAGTCTCACTGCTTGAGCGAGGGAATCTACATTCGATCGAAGGTCTAAGTCTCACGCTCGAGCATGGGTCGAGCGTCCATCGAGCATGAAAAACATGCAACCAGTACTTTTTCAAGAGTTTACAGTCCGCTCGAGCGGGGAAAGTCACGCTCAAGCGGAGATTCATTGTCTGCATGTCCGCTTGAGCGAGGAAAGCCACGCTCGAGCGTGGCCTTATTTTCAGCAAGTTTTAAGAAATGTTTTCCAATGTATTATTGCATCCTCATTCCATCCTAGGCATTCTTAGGCCATGTTTAAGACTCCATAATGAGGATTAAAAGTTAGAAACACACTAAGAGCAAACAACATAAGTTATGTACAATTTGAACGTGTGTTTCAAGTGTGTATCTGTTATGTGTCATGTAGGTCACGTGCCGCGTACCGTTTGACCAATTTGCTCCGTCTGTTTGTCTCAAGGCCAACTGTGAGTAATAACATAGTAAAGCTATGTTCAGCCTTATTTATTTTCTATATGATGAAATAAGAATTGTTTTCTGAAATGTTATGTTCTGTACAATGAATGATTGTCCAATTTCTGATATGTATTCGTGACATCCTTAGTATTATGTGATATGTGTTGGTTGTTACCCGATATCGGAGGTTCCATCATAGAACTTAATCTGTCTGCACTCTATTACCCGTACCGGAGGCTCCATCATGGGGCTTAGTGTGCTTATTCTCTGTTACCCGAATCCGGAAGTTCCTTTATGGAACTGGTTATTCGTAACCCTCACGTGTCTGCATCTGTTCTATATCTGCTCTGTTAGTGCTTATGGAGGTATCACGTATACTTACGCATGACTTATGATTTTTGTATATGATCTGGACAAATTATGAATTTGATACGAAACTGAATTATGAATTCTGAATCTGTACGGACTCATTCATTGAAACCCCTTTATTCTGTTATTGTTCATTCAGCTTTCGCTCACAGTTTATATTATGTATGTAGGTGAGCCGGCGCATGATTAAGGCCAGAGTTGACGGCCTTCATTTCTGTTTTTTTCAGCTAACCGTTGTGCCTCCCGAGGAGGTTCCGATTGAAGTCTAGTTACATGGCTATTTTTGTACATATGTTACTCTTTGTCTGTTTTGTACAGTTGGGTCTTAGATATTACACTTTTGTAAATGTTATGTAATTATGATATCCTTTGACCGACACGTTCATGTATATACAAGTTTTGAAATATTACGTCCCATGTTTATCGACACAGCTCATTAGACTATTTATGTTTTGTACATTTGCTTCCGCAGCTCCTTATCATATGCTTATATGTTAAGAGGCCTTTGGTAGTCCACGAATTACTGACCGATTATGATGCTAAACTAACAGGGGCGGGTTTGGGTCGTGACAAGAAGCAATATGGCAGAAAAAATCAAATAAGCAACATGGCAGAGAAAATCAAATAAGCAACCTGACAGAGAAAACTAAAGAAGTAAGATGGTAGAGAAAATCAAATAAGCAACTTGGTAAAGAAAATTAAAGAAGCAGCATGGTAGAGAAAATTAAAAAAAAAACTTGGCAGAGAAAATTATAGAAGCAACATGGTGGAGAAAATTAAAGAAGCAACCTGGCAGATAAAATTAAAGAAGCAACATAGCAGAGAAAATCAGAGAAGCAACTTGCTAGAGAAAATTAAAAAAGCAACATAGCAGAGAAAATTAAAGAAGCAACATGGCAGAGAAAATCAAGGAAGCAACCTAGTAGAGAAATTAAAGAAAGTAACATGGCAGAGAAAATCAAAGAAATAACATGATAGAGAAAATTAAAGAAGCAACATAACAGAGAAATTCAAAGAAGCAACCTGGTAGAGAAAATTATACATGGCATAGAAAATCACACAACTAGTCAGAGAAAACAAAGAAGCAATATGCTAGAGAAAATTGTATATGTTAGAGAAAATTACACATGACAGATAAAATTCAACGTACTAGAGAAAATTACACTAGGATTTTACTTGATGGTACTCAGTTCGATTCGAGTCGTAATAGGGGAACACCGTTTAAGTTCACGCATGGCCAAGGTAAGGGTTTCGTATTCTTTTCCTTATTTGATAGATCGTTATTGATTGTTCAACCAGAAAAGATTGTGAGGGGGAATTTCTCTGGGTTTGGAGAGGGGGAAATTTCTCTGGAGAGAAGGGAAGGCTAGGAAGGCCAGAGAAATTTCCAAAATTTCTCTGGAGTGGGAAATTTCTCTGAGGCTAGAGAAGGAAAATTTTTCTGGAAAGAAGGGAAGGTCAGAGAAATTTATCTGGGTTGGATAGAATTTCTCTAGCAAGTCTAGAGAAATTCTCTGGATGAAATTTCTCTAGATCAGATTGAGGAACCATAGACATCATGAAAATATGAGATGTCCTTTATGCTATAAAATCTTAATATCAGGAAGCTTAAAAAAAAAACCCTTTTTTTTTTATTATGAGTTTCGAAAAGAATTTTTGAATTTTGAATTTTGAAAAGAGTTTGAGATGTATTTTGAGTTTTGAGTTTTGAGTTTTTGAATTTTAAGTTATATTTTGAAATTTTTTGGATTTATTTTTTTAATATTTAAAAATGTTTAAGAAAATTTTATTTTTTATTTTAAATATATAATATTTATTTATTTTTTATTTAAATATTTTATTTTATTTTATAAATATTTTAATTATTTTAATATTTTAAATTCAAAACACAACTCCATATTCAAATCGTAACTAAACACAGAACTCAAAACTTAATTTATTTTTATTTTTTTCAAAACTCATAACAACTCTTTTCAAAATTTTATTAATACAAATTTAAAAAAAATATTTTTCATTCTGTCCTTTAAAATTATATTATATTATATATTTTTTTGAGAAAATATTTTTTTCAAAAAATAATGTTTTTATTTTTATTTTTTCAAAAATAAAATTTATTTTTTAAAGTGTTGGCCAAATAATTTATTATGATTTAGATATATATGGCGATCTAAATTTTTTTAAAATTATAAAATAAGTAAATATTTTAAAAAGTAAAAAATTAAAAAATATTAAAAAATATATTTATAAAATAAGATTTTAAAAATGAAAATTATATATGAAAATAAAAAATTTACATTTTTAAATATTTAAAAAAATTTAAAAAAATACAACACACAAATTGTGAAATACAGTGCATATTAAAATAAATAAATAACTATTTAAAATAAATATTTACCTTAAAAAATAAAATTAAGAAAATATTTAAATATTTTAAAAAATAAATTCAAAATATTTTAAAATACAACTCAAGACTCAAAAACACTCAAAATTCTTTTCAAAACTTATAATCAAACAATTTTTTTCTTTTCAAAACTCATAATTCAACACGTGATTTATGCTCAAATCATAATTTTAAAAAATAAAATAGAAAATATTTTTTTGAATTTTTTTAAAAAATAAAATTTTGAAAAGAGTTTAATTTGAGTTTTGACAAAAATTTTGAATTAAATTTTGAGTTGTGTGTTCCCTTATAAATTTTAAAAATAATTTTTGAATTTATTTTTGAATTATTTGTTTAATAATAAATTATAATTTTTTTATAAAATTTTTATTTATTTATTAGAATCACAATTTCAAATGAGACAAACGCAGGCTTTATTCTGCGTTTCTTATACGCCATTACAGAGTTTGTATATAACGAGCGTTGAACCTTAGTGCTCATTCTATCTGATGATCATCGTCGAAGAGGATATTGTAAAACCCATCTTCTCCTGTAATCATTGAAGCTAGGGTTTGGTTTGGTGAGGAAATATCAGATTTCGATTCTAAAAAAAAAACAAATTTACTAGTAGATCAATTTGATTGTTGCGAAGAAGTCTTAAATGGAGAGTTCATTCACGGCATCTCTTGAGACGGAGAAGTTTCTATGCGATCGATTGTTGGACCAAAACCAACCCATTTCGGAGCGCTTCAGAGCCCTCTTCTCTCTTCGCAACCTCCGTGGCCCTTGCCCTCGCAACGCCCTCATTGCCGGTTATCTCTCTTTCTCTCTATACACGCACACAAGATTTGAGTGTTCGATTATATGCTTTTGCGTTTCTAAGTGGGATTTTTGGAAAAGTTAAATTTCAGTTGTGTAAATTATGCTTCTTAAAGTTCCATCATTTGGTGGTGATTAGTGCAGTGAGTTTTATGAAGTTTGAATAGAACAATTATAATTAACTTGCATCTTGAACTGGTTCAAGACTCAAATTTTGAATATGCGCATTGCTTTAGTTGTTTGGTTTTATTTATCTTCTTTGTGTATCTAAATAATTTCAACCCAATTGGGAAGGAAACATAATCCACACAACGCTGATTTTTTGTTTTTATTTTTTCCACTGTGAAATATATTCGTAATTTCTAATTGTTGAATTTGTTCAGCAAAAGTATGATGGATTGTGTTTTGTTGCTAAAATTTGCGGTCAGTTGGTTTCCAGGTAAATGTAAAACTTGTCTTTTCTACTCGGTAAGGGTTGTTGGGGCCTACTCGGTAAGGGTTGTTTGTGAATAAACTCGAACTTTTCTTGGTATGTACATTTTATAAGGGCAGTTTGTACGTTGTATGTTTTGCAAATCCATTTGCAGTGCAATGATTAAAATTAACCTGTTGGTCTAATCAATTTCCTGATGAATTTCACACATGCGAGGCCCAAAATATGTAAAGTAACAATTATCCTCCGGATAATCTTACTCCCATTCTTTAATGTCTAGTTGTTTTTGTACCCACTTGAATTTTTCAAATAAAACCATTATGTACTTGGATTGACACCTATTTATGAACTGTTTCTTCTATCGTATGTGTTTCACCTGTTTGTTTATTTTTCTGTAGTGTGCATGATGTTTGCTGAAGTAGATTAAGTTTTTAGAAAAGAGATTGATTAATAAATTGTTTAAATAACACTACAAGTACTCATGATTTGCTTCCTCTTGCAGCAACAAGAGATTCCTCAAATCTGCTCGCTCATGAGGCTGCATTTGCATTGGGTCAGATGCAAGATAGTGATGCTATCCCTGCTTTAGAAGCGGTTCTTAATGATCATTCTTTGCATCCCATTGTTCGCCATGAGGTATTATGCTGTTATCTTTTGTTGTTTTATATTTTAGAATGCCCTTTCTGCAATAATTTTTGCTTGTTTTTGTATGCCTTATGAATGCCCAGGCTGCAGAAGCTCTTGGTGCAATTGGTTTAGAGACCAATATTCCTCTTTTAAAGAACAGTTTGGTTTCGGATCCAGCTCAGGAGGTTCGTGAAACATGTGAATTGGCTCTTAGTCGAATTGAGGAATTGAAGAATGTCCAGTTTCGTGATGGATCATCTATGGTGGAATCATCACGCTTTTTGTCGGTTGACCCTGCTGCACCTGCTTCTTGTTCCTCTGTTGATCAATTAAGGTTTGTCTAGTATAATTAATAGGTCAGCTAGCAAGGTTTACCAAGTAGCATTCACTGATTAGTTGACTGAATTTCACTGGTTTCTCAGGGAAATTCTGTTGGATGAAGAAAAGAGCAT
Source organism: Camellia lanceoleosa (assembly GCA_025200525.1). Classification (NCBI taxonomy): domain Eukaryota; kingdom Viridiplantae; phylum Streptophyta; class Magnoliopsida; order Ericales; family Theaceae; genus Camellia; species Camellia lanceoleosa. The sequence continues at coordinate 25,431,351 of CM045768.1, forward strand.
GTACGAGCGCTATGCAGCTCTTTTTGCTCTTAGGAACCATGGGGGAGACAAAGCTATCACTGCTATAATTGATTCGTTAGGTGCAAAGAGTGCTCTCCTGCGGCATGAGGTTGGTTAAAAATCATTTGATTTATTTTCTTTTATGCTTAATTAAGCATTATATAATTGTGTAACTTTTTTCATTTATTGCAATTTGCAAAATAATGGCAAGAAACAAGAATAAAATGAAGAAAGTTTGTTTTGAGTGGGCTGCAGGCATTACTTGAATAAGAGGAGGGAGTTTGTGTTGAGGGAAAAAAAATATATCATCAAAATAATTTAAGTTCATGTTTGATGATGTCTTACTTGGGATGCAATGGAACTTGGAAGCACCAATGGGTCAATAGATTGGGGAGAATAAGAAAAAGCAGCATGACTTAAAGATTGTTAATACTAATATGAGAAGTCGTTTGGAGGTTGTAGTTCTTTTTTCATTTCATTTTGTTGAGGAAATGAAACCAAGTTATCTCTTTATTTTAATTTTAGAATACCCAAATCCAATTCACTTTTCATGTTAGGGTTGCCAGTTAGTTTCAAGTGTTTGTAGGTAAATGGGAGTGGCAACGCTTTGGGACTGGTTTTATTTTATTTTTGGACATTCCTTTCTGTGTTGACCTTTTTCCTGATTTTGTTGTTGAGAAAAACTGTTCTACGTGTAATTGCTTTTATCAGTTATAATTTACTACATATTTTTCAGCATTATATTGGATAGATACGTTGTATACATGGTGGCAGTTGTATATATGGCATTTATGTGGTTGTTAATCATGTTCACAACGGTATCCAAATTGATTATGGTAAATGTTGGTTTAAAAAAATGTTTCTCAAAACGCCTACTCACTTTCCATCTGGCTTATATTGCTCAACACCCCACCTTTGAATATGGTTTTGTTTTGCCTTTCTGGCAGGTTGCTTATGTCTTGGGCCAATTGCAAAACAAGACTGCTTCAGATGCACTTTCCAGGATAATTAGGGATATAAATGAGCACCCAATGGTTAGACATGAAGCTGCAGAAGCTCTTGGTTCTATTGCAGGTTTGTTAAGTTCTTGAAAACAGTATCAGTGAAAAAAGGCAAAAAAAAAAAAGGTATATTGTGTTTGCTATATAGTAATAACAAACATGACATGTAATTATATAAGATTTTTCTTGGCTGCTAGAACATATGAATAGTGGGTGTCATAGGTGCCGCCTAAAGTTGCCTTATTTGAGTGGATGGTGGAATAAACACTTGTCAATAACAACCTGACTGGTACGTGACAAATTCATGTGTATTGGTGAATGTGAAAGTAAGATGGGGAATCAGTTAATTGTCTTCTTGTTCAATATGTTAAAGTTGTGGGAGGGCTAAAGTGGGAAGAGAAGTAAAAAGACTTTGTGTGTGCACACGCGTGCTTGTGTATGCGCATTTGTGTTTGATGTGATGATCCATTTGGAATGAGCTAAACTAGAGGACTTTTGACAGGTTGGTTCTCGGGTATGATTGAACCAAATTTTGAACATTCAAGAGACTTTTCAGTAAAGCATATGTATAGAACTTTTGATTTTTTTGTTTTGTTTTGTTTTGATTGTTCTGAGGTGCAGATTTACAAAATATTATCAAATATTATACGGATTGTGAATGATGATACTTATTGGAGATGGATATTGGTCGGGTTGGATTGTATTCTGTAATTTCTTGGTCCTATAAATATACGAAGGCAATTATCAGAATCTGTGGATGTTATTTTCATAAAGCTGTCAGTATTTAGAACTAGAGTTTGGTGAGGTTTCCCTTTCATCTACATGCCCTAGTTGTGGTTGTAAATTGTAGTGGCTGTAAACATATACTATATCAGACCTGCAGCTTTCCATTGTCATACTAATTTAAGGTTCGCTTTCTAAGCTTCATATTGTTATTTTCATAGATGACCAATGTGTCGCACTTCTTGAGGAATTTGCCAAGGATCCTGAGCCTCTTGTCTCCCAGAGCTGTGAAGTTGCTCTGTGCATGCTTGAATTTGAGAGATCAGGCAAATCATTCGAGGTAATTCAAAAGAAGCATCATAACATTTTTTGCTTGTTTGAATTTTTTATTTTTATTTTTTTGGGGTCAAATGACTAACAGAATATGTTTTGTGCAGTACTTCTTTATGCAGATACCTCAAGTTGAGGAAGTTTCATAGTAAATCTGGTTCATTGCAATTTGCAGTTAGTCTGGTTATTTTATCTGCCAGCCTGTGGAAGAAATAAGCTAGCTCCAATATGAAGATTATCTATGTTACAACAGTCAGCGCCTTAGAGGCATACAATATGTAATTTGTTAAGTCCGAGTTTGAGAGACCAATCATCATATCATGAGGTGAACTTAATGAAACCTTAGAAAAGTTACACATAGGAACACATTTTTGATCAGTTTGTCCTGTGGCACTTCTTGTACCTTTACAAGATGTCAATGATTGATAAAACCATTTATGACCAGTGCAATTATTTTCACTGCAGAGCCATTTTTTAATGTTTCTTATTTTGCTTCGACTATTGACAGTGATGGATCATCAAGATTGTGTTTTCTTGAATTTGACAGTGGTTGAGAAGTATGTGTATTGTGTATTTCTTCTCCCCTCAAGCATGAGGATAGGAAATACTATTCTTACAAAAAAATTATCAAATAATGTGGGCTGGTACTATTTTAGTAAGCACTATTTTAAAATAATGAGTATACATATTTTTTGGTTTATTTATAGTTTACTTTGATGAATAATTGGCTAACTTTGTATCTTTTAAAGTTATATCATTAAGAACAATGAAAGTGGTTCTCTCATTTTGGAGACTTCAACAACAGCAAAGCTCTTGACAGTCTGCTGATGATCAGTAGTAATGTTTGCCTTTAGCTCAAATGTACTCATTTTTTGATTTTTTGAAGGCCTCTTGACAGTCTGCTGATGATCAGTAGTAATGTTTGCCTTTAGCTCAAATGTATTCATTTTTTGATTTTTTGAAGGCCCTAAAGCTTTCATTCGGCCTCCAGCTTTAAGGTAGTTTATTTGTTTTTGTGGGTTCATCTTTTTCTAATTATTTGTGTATTTTTTTTTTAGGATAAATTACAAACACACCTTCTGAGGCTTATTTAAATTATAAGTTATTCCTTGTGGTTCTAAAAATTATATTATGCTCTCTAAGGTTTCTAATTTCATAACAAATAGGTTCTTTTCTCAATATATCATCAAGTTAATTAACAGTTTTTTAATAATGTTAAAATTTTATTTTAATTAATAATTCAGATAATTTTATTATTATATAGGTGAATAGTGAGAAATTTTACTTTTTTAATTAATTTTGTTATATAAAAAATTCTGACAGTGAGGTATTTATAATTTTTTAAATCATAAGGGATAATTTGTGTTTTAAGCAAATCTTAAAGGGTGTATTTGTAATTTATTTATTTTTTTTAGATACATTTGAACTAGATGACCCTGAAAGTAAAAAATAGAAAATTTCATTAGAAAATGTATTAAAGATGAAAAAGTAGACTTCAGAGACCTTTTTAAATTGTTTTTTTTGTTCTTTTTTTTTTTATAATTATTAAAACCTTTTTTTTTTTAAAACAAATTTTAGAGGCCGTCTAATCAAATATCCTCAAAATGGAAAAAAATAAAAAATAAAAAAAATGAACATTTTAAAATTTTTTGTTGTACTATAAGTGAAATACTTTTGAAAAGTTACTATTCTAGTAGGTTATTTTAGTTTTTGATTGTTTTAGCAGATTAAAATTTTTATGTTTGAGAAGATAGTTAGATTTTTTTTATAGTTGAATGTGATGTTTGTAAGAAAAAAAATGAAATAATTATGGATTTAATATGACATTTTATCTTATTAGTTATTTTAACTTATTTTATCTTCTTCTTTTTTTTTTCTTTTTTTTTAATTTTATAGATTTTAGACACACAAAAAAAAAAAAAAAAAAAAAAAAAAAAAAAAAAAAAAAACTAAAATTCAACTTGCCAAACACCCCCATAGACTTGCATCAATTGGGTTTGTGAGAATGATTTAAAGATTTCTTCTTTTATTTTTTACTTTTATAATATGGATTCTATTGAGAGTCAGACTTAAAATAACCAAGTTCATAATTTGTTTCAATTGAGTGAGTGTGATTGAAGTGCAAAATTTCATATGTGCTTTTAGAATTAGATTAATTATTTAGTTTTGGAATTAGGCCAAACCACATGGAGGAATAACCCAGGAAAGACATCAACCAAAGGTTTCAGAAGGGGGTGGGTGTCCGTCCGAGTCCCGAATTAAAGCATGCCATAGAAAATTACTACTAATAAATATTTGAAAATATTAAAAAAGTAATCGATTTTAGAATATATATATTTTATATCAGATTTACAACTTCAGACCTATATATTTATATATTTATAAATTTACTCATAATAATGTAGTATGAGAATAAATAAGTGTACTTATTTAAAAAATATCAAACAAATTTTAAGGGGCTGTTTGACATGTGTTAAAATAGCACATATTATTTTAGCACATTATTCTATTTAAGTCACAATTATCTTATTTGAATCATGTCACATCTCGATTACATCATTTCAGACATAACTCATACTTTATATTTTTTTTTATAAAAAATTAAAAAATATATTTATTTAAATCATTTCAAATAACAAATAAAAGGTTCACACATGTTTCGCAAACATTAATCTTAAGGGCAAATTATCTCCACCTCCCTTGAGGTTTAACAAAATCATAGATTCTCCCCTGATGTTTCAAAAATTACATCCCGTTCCATTGCAATTAACGCGGTTAACGGATATCATAAATTGAGTAAAATGTCCTTTTGACAAATAAGGGCAAATTACCTACACACCCTTGAGATTTAGCTAAGTTACAGATTTCCCATAAAGTTTAGTTAAATTATCATTTTAAAATAAATTATGAAATGCAAAATTAAAATGGAAAAACAATTATCACACTACAAAAAATTAAGATTTTAGAGACCAAAATTTACGGATAAATTTTTTTTTAGGGGATCAAACACTTTTTGTTGCAAAAATTGTCATTATTTTTAGCAATAAAAATTGAACATTAGTGATTAATTATTATCTTTTTTATAGCAATTTTTTTGTCTAAAAAAATAAACCATTTTAAGACCAAATTATTTTGTCCCTAAAAGTGTATTTATTATTAATATTTTCAAAATTTTATCGCTAAAAACCTTATTTTTGACTTTTTAGAGCGACTTTTTAGCGACTATTCTCATGATGATAGAAATTAGTCCATAAATATTTTTTGCAACAAAATTTTTACTTTTAGAGATCAAAAAAATTGGTCTCTAAAACTCTTATATATTGTAATGTCAAATGGTAAAAGCATCGTAAAAATAACAAATCTATATAATAAAGCAGGAGGGTTTTTTGAAAATGTGTTAAAATATCTTATAGATACATTTTGTTTCAAGGGTTAAGATTAATTCCCAAATTCATTAAGGGTTAAGATTTCTTTAATTCTCACTCACCCACCTTCTCTTCGCCCTCTTTTTGTTCACCCATGCAATCTCTCTCTCTGTCTCCTGTCCACATTTATTCCTCTTTTCTTTTTATTTTTTTATTTTTTATTTTCCTTCCTATTTATTTGTTTATTTGTTTATTTTTTTTTTATCTTTTTTGCTTACATAATTTATTTACACTATGCCTTTAGGCACGACCACACCTTAGTAACTAAATAAGTTAAAAATACAAGAAATGACTTGTCAAAAAAAATTTAGAATATGCTTGGTTTGATTTTTAAAATTTTATTTTTAATTTTATTTTTAATTTTAAAATTAATTTGGTTAAGAAATAAAACATAAAAAATAATTATTATTTTTATATAATTTTATCTTTTGAGTGGTTAGAAATAATTTTTACAAGTTAAATATATTTTTTCATATTATTTTTATTAAATTAGTTTTTATTTTATTTTTTAAAATTCTGAATTTTTTTTTTCTAAACAACAAATCAAACATGGTTCCACCAATTAAAATTTTTTTTTTCCATCTAACGTAATTCTTTTGTAAATTTTGTTGATTTATCAAATGAATTTCAACAGGGACAATATCGTCCATCAATTTTATATTTGGTGATGTTAGCTAAGAGCATCTATAGTGGGATGGCTAAAAAAATGTGTTAAGATCTGTGTTATATGACAAAAAGTGATAAAAGTTGAGTTAAAAAAATATGTGTTAAGAGTTTGTTAATTTTAAAGAGTGAGTGGTGGTGCAATGAATGTGTTAAGAATATATATATGTATATATAATAAATAAAATAAATAAATAATTTAATTTAATCAAAAAATTCAAGCCCAAAATTAAATTTCAAGCCAAATAAAAAATTTTCAACAAGTAAAAAAAAAAAAAAATAGTTAACTGGCAGTCAACCGATCAAACCCAATTTTATTTATTTATTTATTTTTCCTTTTCTTGAAGGACCTGGACGTCTAGGGTGGACTTATAGCAGGACGTTCGAGGGGATTTCCAGTGGGATGTCCGGGGAGACTTCCGGCCAAACGTTCGGGAGGACTTCTCTAGGCTCACATCTCTCTCTCTTCGTTAGCTAAAACGTTGGCCACAGTTAACACACAAGTTAATAGATGACACTAATACACAACACTAACACACCTATTGCAGCACTTAACAGTGTTTTGAGCTGACAAAAAACTAACATGTGACGCTAACATACTCACTAATGCATCCATTGTGGATGTTCTAACAATTCTTAATGTTTAGTTAACGGTAAGAGTTAAATTGTTATGCAAATATAAATCTCAGGGGCGAGATGTAATTTCTAAAACTTCAAGAGGAATTTATAAATTAGCTAAACCTCAAGAGAGGTGTAAATAATTTACCCTAATATTAATTAATGACTACGGAGGTGTTTGTTTTGGTTTTTTTGAGCCAACTTATAATTTCTAACTTTGGAAAAGCTATTTTGAATTGTTTGGTTATATTTTAAACAGTTTCTGATTCTAACAATTTATTTTAATTCAAAAAAATTGATTCTGAGAAACTGCTCACCCCTTATTTTTTATTATCAGTTTCTGCTGTGGATATGTTAATTTATGGTTATATTTTTAGATTTTTTTTTATTTTTTATTTTTTTAAAAATAAAAAAAAGACCCAAATGGATTATAGATTATTATTATTATTTTTTATGAGAAATATAGACAAGTAGTAAATAACAAAAAATAAGAATTAATTGAAAAATCTATTTTACAACTTATTTAATAAATACTATTTAACAATTTAAATCTATAATCTGATAGTTATACCAAATAAATTAACAATTTTAAATTAAAATTATAATTTATAATGTTAAGTTATAATCAACAATTTGTTTTAATAAGTATATCAAACGAAGTCTACGTGGAGGTGTTGGGGTTGGGTCACGCTCAAGAGCAGCCCGATCAATGATTGCCGCCTTTCTTGAGCCCATACAAGGCACAGGTTGTGTTGGGTATACCTCCTTATTGGAGTGTGGGATCCAATTGGTTTTGGAAAAAGAGTTTTAATTTGGCTTGGTTTAAGTATAATATATTTTTATATATTATATTTGTGGAGGCCCAATCCAATTTGGATACAATTAGGGTTTGATTACAAAACTCTAGATTCACAATATATACATATATATTGTTTGGTTCTTCAAAAAGGGATGGCGGCTACAACATATTTAATTATTTGGTGAGCTTGGTTTTAGTGGATAGAGCAGCAGGTTTTGATCAAAATTTTGTGGGTTCTTTGTGAGTAATTTTGATGTTGTTACAGTCTCTGTTTTGAAGATATTTGGTTCGTTATTTTGGGTCTTCTTCAACTTTGGTTCTGAAGATTTTGGTTCATCTATTTGGTGAGGTCTTTCCTCTTGTTTATTTGTGATTATTTGGAATTCATCTAAGGGTGGTTTTGTGAGACCATTAGTGACTCGTTTGTAATCGTTTGAAACTTATTTGGTTGATAGTGAAATCGGATTTCGATCCCGTGGACGTACCTCACATTGAGGGAACCACGTAAAAATTCTTGTGTTGCCTTCGATTTAATTTTTCCGCATTAGTTTTTATTCCCATTGATTGATTTACTTGTGGAAATCATCGATTTTCCTTAACAACTGGTATCAGAGCTTACAGTTTATTTGGGTTTATTTATTTATGTAAATCAATGGAGGGGAATGTGGGTCGCATGTCTAGCTTCAATGGAAGTAATTGGGTAACTTGGAAAACTAAAATGGAGGACCTATTATTTTGTAAAGACTTGTATGGACCCATTGAGGGTGATAGTGGCAAACCTGCTGATATGAAAGATGATGAGTGGAAGAGGCTTAATCGAAAAGCTGTTGGTGTTATCCGTCAATGGATTGATGACAGTGTGTTTCATCATGTTGCTACTGAAACTTCGGCACATGATTTATGGAAAAAATTAGAGAGTCTTTATGATAGAAAATCAGCCACAAATAAAGCCTTTATGTTTCGTAAGTTGGTTAATTTAAAATATAAAGAGGGCAGCCCTATTGCGGAACATCTGAATGAAATAAAGAGTATTGTTAACCAACTTACTTCTATGAAAATTATTTTTGATGATGAGTTACAGGCTTTGATGTTACTTAGTTCTTTGCCCGAAAGTTGGGAGACTTTGATTGTGACGGTTAGTAATTCGGCGCCCGATGGAGTTGTTACAATGGGCCAAGTCACTAGTAGCCTGTTGAATGAAGAAACCAGAAGAAAATCAGCGGGTTCCTCTCATTCGGAAGCATTTGTTGTGAGAAGCCGAAGCAAAACAAGGGGGAGGAGTAAAACTCCTCATGGTCGTGATCAAAGCTGTGACAAGTCAAGAGATGGTTCTTTTTCAAAGAAAGACGTTGAGTGTTATTATTGCCATGAGAAAGGACACATGAAGCGGGAATGCCGAAAGCTCAAGAATAAGGAGAAAAGGCGTGACAAAAGTGTGGATAAAAAGCAAGAAGACACAACAGCAGTTACTACCGATGATCTTATGGTCGTTTGTGAAGATGATTGTATCAATTTTGTGGGCCAAGAGAGTCATTGGGTGATTGATTCTGGTGCTTCTTTTCATGTGACTTCTCGAGTTAATTTCTTCACTACCTACATTGCAGGAGATTATAGTTCTGTTCGAATGGGTAATGAAGGTTTGTCCAAGATTATCGGCATGGGTGATGTTTGTTTGGAAACAAATTTGGACTGCAAGTTGTTGCTTAAAGATGTGAGACATGTTCCCGACATTCGCCTCAATTTGATCTCTACTGGGAAGCTAGATGATGAAGGCTTCAATAACAAATTTGGTGATGGAATATGGAAGCTCACAAAGGGTTCTTTGGTGGTGGCTAAGTGCAAGAAGACTCATACACTTTATTCGATGCAAGGAAAAATTTGTAAAGGTGTTGTCAATGCACTTGAAGATGATACTTCTACTAAATTGTGGCACAGGCAACTTGGGCACATGAGTGAAAAGGGGCTACAAGTTTTGTTCAAGAAAGAGCTTCTACCCGGTTTGAAAGGTACACATCTTAAAATTTGTGTTCATTGTTTGGCGGGTAAACAACATAGAGTTTCTTTTCATAAAAATGTTGCTTCTAGAAAAGAAAAGGTTTTGGAGTTGATTCATTCGGATGTTTGTGGTCCTTTAAAATTTAGAACACATAGTGGTGCACTTTATTTTGTTACTTTCATTGATGATTATTCAAGGAAAGTTTGGGCTTTTCTACTAAAAACTAAAGATTAAGTTCTAGAAGTATTTAAGCATTTTCAGGCCATGGTTAAAAGAGAAACAGGGCAGCAATTGAAGTGCATCCGAACAGACAATGGTGGTGAATACATTGGGCCATTTGATGAGTATTGTCGCAGCCAAGGTATTCGGCACCAAAAGACAGTTAAGAAGACTCCTCAACAAAATGGCGTTGCCGAGAGGATGAACCGCACCATTGTGGAAAGAACAAGGTGTTTGCTTTCACAAGCTAAATTGCCAAGATCCTTTTGGGGTGAGGCAATGAGTACAGTGGTTGACGTGATCAATTTGCCTCATTGCTATCCTTTGAATGGTGATGTTCCTGAAAGAGTTTGGACTGGCAAAGATGTGTCTTATGAGCACTTGAGAGTATTTGGTTGCTGAGCTTTTGTTCACATTTCAAAGGATGAGAGGTCCAAGCTTGATAGTAAGTCGAGACAATGCATTTTTCTTGGCTATGAGCGTGATGAGTTCGGGTATAGATTGTGGGATCCGGTCGACGAGAAAGTCATTCGAAACCGTGATGTTGTGTTTCTTGAAGACCAAACAATTGAAGACTTTGGCAAAGGTGATCAACCGGAGCCAAAAACTAGTAATCTTATTCACATAGATTCATCTCCTTCATCTTCAGTTGATGATGAAAATGGGGGAGATGTGCAGCCACCTATTGAAGATGTAGAGAATGATGCTAATCCTAATGAAGTTGAGCTAGAAATTGAGGAAGAGCATCCAACTCAAGAGCCACCACCACAACATGAGTTGAGGAAATCTACAAGGGACCGACAACCTTTAAGAAAGTATCCTCCCAATGAATTTGTGTTGATTTCTGATCAAGGGGAGCCGGAGAGCTACCAAGAAGCAATTGAGCATGCAAAGAAAGGTGATTGGAAAAAGGTCATGGAAGAGGAGATGAACTCCTTACTTGAAAATCACACATTTGACTTAGTGAAATTGCCTAAGGGAAGGAAAATTCTGAAAAATAAGTGGGTTTTCAAATTGAAGAATGATAGGAAGAATCTGAGGTACAAAGCACGTCTTGTTGTGAAAGGCTTTGGGCAAAAGAAAGGTATTGACTTTGATGAGATTTTCTCACCAGTTGTAAAGATGTCTTTTATTCGGATTGTACTTGGCATAGCTGTAAGTATGAACCTTGAAGTTGAGCAACTTGATGTGAAGACCGCATTTCTTCATGGTGATCTTGAAGAAGAAATTTACATGGAGCAACCAGAAAGTTTTGTGGAGAAAGGGAAAGAGAAATTTGTTTGCAAATTGAAGAAAAGTTTGTATGGTCTCAAGCAAGCTCCGCGGCAATGGTACAAAAAATTTGATTCTTTCATGATGAATAATGGTTTTTCTAAAACCACTTCGAACCATTGTGTGCTTGTGAAAAATTTTCCGAATGGTAAATTTATTATTCTTTTGTTTTATGTTGATGACATGTTAATTATGGGTCAAGATTCTACCATGATTAACAAGTTGAAGTTAGAGTTGAGTAAATCTTTTGCTATGAAAGATTTGGGACCGGCAAAGCAAATACTTGGTATGAAAATTGTTTGTGATCGCAAAGAGGGACTGATTTGGTTGTCTCAAGAAAGCTACATTGAGAAAGTTCTTGAGAGGTTCAACATGAATAAAGCAATGCCGGTTGGTTGTCCACTTGCAGGTCATTTCAAACTTAGTTCGAATCAATGTCCTACAAGTGAGAAAGACAAAGAAGAGATATTGAAAATTCCTTATGCTTCATCAGTTGGTTCTTTGATGTACGCCATGGTTTGTACAAGGCCGGATATTGCTCACGTCGTTGGTATGGTGAGTCGGTTTCTTTCTAATCCGGGTAAAGAACATTGGGCAGTGGTAAAATGGATTCTAAGATATCTTCGAAGGACTTCGAAGGTGTGTTTATGTTTTGGGGATGGTAAGCCGATGCTTGATGGGTTCACAGATTCTGACATGGCTGGTGATGTTGATTCTAGGAAATCTACTTCGGGGTATTTGATGACTTTTGCAGGGGGAGCTGTGGCATGGCAATCTAAATTACAGAAATGTGTTGCTCTCTCAACTACCGAAACTGAATTTATTGCCATTACGGAAGCTTGCAAAGAAGAGTTATGGTTGAAGAAATTTTTTCAAGAGTTGGGTTTGAAGCAAGAAAAGTATGTGCTTTATTGTGATAGTCAAAGTGCTATTCAATTGAGTAAAAATTCTACCTTTCATTCGAGATCGAAACACATTGATATGAGATACCATTGGATTCGTGATGTGTTAGACTCGAAATTGTTACAACTCGAAAAGGTTCACACGGATGATAATATTTCGGATATGTTGACTAAGACTTTGTCGAGGGATAAACATTTGAAGTGTCGAACTTTGGCAGGTATGGTTGATGTCTCCACCTAAGTCGGTAGAGGGAGAATTGTTGGGTATACCTCCTTATTGGAGTGTGGGACCCAATTGGTTTTGGAAAAAGAGTTTTAATTTGGCTTGGTTTAGGTATAATATATTTTTATGTATTATATTTGCGGAGGCCCAATCCAATTTGGATACAATTAGGGTTTGATTACAAAACCCTAGATTCACAATATATACATATATATTGTTTGGTTCTTCAAAAAGGGATAGCGGCTACAACATATTTAATTATTTGGTGAGCTTGGTTTTAGTGGATAGAGCAGCAGGTTTTGATCAAAATTTTGTGGGTTCTTTGTGAGTAATTTTGATGCTGTTACAGTCTCTGTTTTGAAGATAGTTTGGTTCGTTATTTTGGGTCTTCTTCAACTTTGGTTCTGAAGATTTTGGTTCATCTATTTGGTGAGGTCTTTCCTCTTGTTTATTTGTGATTATTTGGAATTCACCTAAGGGTGGTTTTGTGAGACCATTAGTGTCTCGTTTGTAATCGTTTGGAACTTATTTAGTTGATAGTGAAATTGGATTTCGATCCCCTGGACGTACCTCACATTGAGGGAACTACGTAAAAATTCTTGTGTTGCCTTTGATTTAATTTTTTCGTATTAGTTTTTATTCCCATTGATTGATTTACTTGTGGGAATCATCGATTTCCCCTAACAGGTTGCAATTGAGATACAGTTCCGATTCATAGCTCGAAATTAGCGTGGCTCAAATGGCCCGACATCAAAACGACGTCGTTTTGATATATATATATATATATATATTTTTTCTTTTTTTCTGCGTTTTTCTGATGAAGAAAAAGAAGAAAATGAAGAAGAAGAAGAAGGGTTTGCTGCGCTAGGTCGGCAAATCTTATTCATCATCTTCATCAACATCAACAAATTACAACAACATCATCATCATCATCATCAACAAATTTTTTTTTTTGATGAACTAATCTTCAAATCCATATCAAATCCAGATCAACTAAAAAAAAAAAAAAGTTTGAAAGAGGAGATCGGGCCGTCGATCGCTGCCACCATCACCGACCATCACTGTCGATCGCCACTTCTCTTCTCTCTCTCTCTCTCTCTCCTCTTCTCTTCTCTTCCCTCTTTGTCTGTGTTCGAAAGAATGAAAAGAAAAGAAAGAAAGAAAGAAAGAAAGAAGAAGAAAGAAAAAAAAAAAAAAAACTGCCTAAAACGACGTCATTTTAGACAATTCGGGCCATTCGAGCCAGGTGAAATTCGAGCTACGAGTCATTTTTCATTGAGATAGCCCAATCCACGCCACTCGAGAGAGAGAGATAGAGAGTGACAAGACCAGTGTCGAATTCTAAAGAAGCTTACAAGAGATGCCTTGTTTGGCAAACGTGTTTATTTATTTATTCATTTATTTTTAGGTTAAAATTTACAATTTTTTTTTTTAATAATTAATAAGATAAAATGTCACATTAAATTTATAATTATTTTATTTTATTTTCATAAATATCATATTCAATTATAAAAAAAATCTAATAATCTTCTCAAATATAAATATTTTAATTTATTAAAATTTTTAAAAATTAAAATAATCTGTTAAAGTGGATATTTGGGAAGTGAGTTTTTTTTATAGGTTTTTTTAGTTATAGGATATTATTTGAGAATTTTTTTTTTTTTGTGTTTAGGAAGATAATTGAGTTTTTTTTGTGTGGTTGAATGTGATATTTGTAAAAGAAAAAATAAAATGATTATAGGGTTTGATATGATATTTTTTTTGGATTAATTTTTTTTAGTTTTGTAACTAATTTGTCTTTTAGTTAAAAAAAAAAAAAAAAAAACCAAAACACAAATTTTCCAAACACCGCCAAAATAGTCAAATTTTCTAAACGAGGTCAATATTCATCATCAATCAATAATCAACGCCAACGTTTAGGTTTTTTTTTTTTTAAATTTTTATTTTATTAAATTTAAGTAAAGATTTATATTAAAAGTTTTAAGACGTTAAATTTTTAATTTTTATTAAATAATCTGTTGATTGAGAGGGCAATTTAAAAAATGTTCGAACAACCGACCTGCTTAATGTTAATTTTTTTTAAAATTTGAGTGTCCACTCAATTAATGGGACAATCATTTATTCAATTGTTTACTAATAATCACTTACAATTTAGTAAAAAATTAAACAGTTTCTTAATTTAATAAAAAAAAATAACATTCTTTTATTTGATACACCAAACTATTGAAACATCAATTTTTATTAAATTTAAAATTGATAGTAAAAGATTTGAGTGGGTGTATGGTTGAAGATGGTGCGACTCCCTACACGTACGAATGGCGAAGCCGTGGAAAGCTGAATATGCCAAGCCCGCGAGATCGTCGTGCAATGCAAAAGCTGCAAGAACAACATCGACAAAGAGAGGCTCAGGCTCAGGCTCAGGCTTGGGAAGATGGTTCAATCCACCCAATTCGACGCCTTTCATGCCTGTATTGTATGTTCATCTTCAATCCCCCACCCCTCCCATGACTATCTCGTGTGGGAAATTTTGTTCGATTTCTTTCACATTTTTCTATTCCTCTTATTGTATGTATGTTTCTTCTTTACGGTTGTGATGATTACCTGAAGCATACTTGACGTTGATGCCCAGTTTATGGAACATATGGGCATTGTAAAGATTTTTTTAAAAATTTTAAAAATTTTTTTTTAAAATTTTTAAAATTTTTTTTGCTTAACCACTCTTTTATGTAAATTTTTATTTTTTCTGCTAACTGTGTACTCATCTTTGGTTCTTCGTTGAGTTGTTCTTTGGCATGCTTGACAGCAATAAGCTTCAAAGTGGTCTCATTGTCAATTGCAACCTAATTTCTTTACAAAGCCAACACCTTATGTTGGCTCTGTTTGATGGAGTTTTTTTAAGTTAAAAACTGATAATCATAAAGCGGAAGCAAAAAGCACTGCTACCAAGCTTTCAAATAATCAGTTTTTTTTTTTTCAATTTATTTAATCTATTTCTGCCTAAGAAGATATGAACAGAAACTGCACCAAATAGACTGATACAGACTCCCAATTCAAAATAAGCTATGATCATCCAAAAACTGTAACAAACAGTCCCGTTATAGCGAAGGTTTATCACTTCCAATGCTTTAGATACTTTAATGTTGGGTTTGGTTGGAAGATTCGTGAATGTATTTGGAAAGGGAAATAGAAAAAGGCCAAATCTTGGCTTCCCAAATACCCAGAAGCCAAGGTTTGGCTTTTTGGGGTTAAAATCCACAAAAAATAAAATAGGCTAAAATAGTTAATAAGACAAAATGTCACATCAAATCCATAATTATTTCACTTTTTCTCTCACAAACATTACATTTAACTTTAAAAAAAATTCAACTCTTTTCCCAAACACAAATATTTTAGCCTACTAAAATAGCCAAAAATTAAAATAGTCTACTAAAATAACCAACTTCCCAAACGAGGCTAAAATATACTTACATTTCACTTAGTTTTACGCATCTTTTTCCTTTTCTTTTCTAAATCTCTCCTCAAATTATGGAAAAGGTATGTGAAAGTAGATGAAATATTAGTATGTTTTATTCACATTTTACTTATATTTTCCATTTCCCTTTCCAAATCCCTCCTTAAATCCCCCAACCAAACACATCATAAATGGTTAATGTATGTATAAATTAGTAATGATCCCGGTAGGGACTATTACTGTTCTTAGCTGCTATATTTTGTTATCCATATTGGTCCTTTACATTTCTTGTTCTCCTTCTCTTTACTCAATGGATGAATTCATTTTCCATTGAAAGAAAAACTAATTTGCATTTTTTTTTTTTGGAATAAGATGTGGAACCATGCCAAATGAATACTGAAGAAAGCAAACCAGATAAAATTGTGCGTATTATTATTATTATTATTTTTTGTATGGTCATAATCTGGACTGAAATAGAAGGTGTATTCTCTTGTTGTCCGATAATCTGGGCTGAAATGGAATTATGGAACCTTTGCTATGCTTTTAGGTTTGATGATGTTGGCGGCATATAACTGCTTCAATGGGAAGATCAACAGAAGATAAGGAAATATTTAGAGGTTGGGGGACCTCAAAATATCCCTGCTCCTGCTGTTATGGAATATGTGGTATTGAAGTTTCACAAACTTCCCGTGCCACTTGCTGGTGCCACAGCGAAAAGATTATGAAAGGAGTGGTGAGTTACTATTTTTGAATGTTCTTATTTCCAGGAAATAATTGTTGAATTGATAACTGATTTGTTTTCAATTATGGCAGAACTGCAGATGGTACTAGATCTTTTTAATTTTAAATAGTCAAGTTTGTTAAAGCTACCAAGGGAAGAAAAGATACTTTTCTGCAATTACTTATTGTAAGGGACATGAACGTATTTTCATTTTAAAATAAAGTGGCACCATGAACCCATTAAAAATGCAACGCTGCCTCTCTCTTTGGTCTGTCACATACCTGCTAAAGTCAGCTTGGCTCTGTTAGTGTTCTTTGTGGCATGGCCATGCAGGTTCAAGTCACAGATATGACCTCTCCATAAATGGGGTTAATGCTGCAGACATCTTGTCCTTACTAGACACAGCTTTAGTGGGAGCCTTGTGCATTGGGGTTTCCCTTTAGTTGCAATATATTATGTTTTTATTGTTTATGGTCTGTAAGGCACCCAAAACACACAAGCTAGTTAGGTAAGGGTTATAATTTCTCTTGGTTTATTGTTTTATCATTTTATGCTGGGTCCGTATACACCAAACCTGAAGGTCAAGGTTCTAAAGGCTTGGCATGGCACCATGCTAATTGTTTCATGGAACTGTCTCCAACTAATCTGTTGGGCTGGGAGAGTCTCCCAGCTTTTGATCAGGCAGTCTTGCCCTGGTTAAGACGGTTCTCTCTTCTACAAAAGGTGGTACCAGGTTTTTTTTGTTAATCAGTTGAGGTTTCCTTTCAATGCTGTTGTGACCACATATATTTCTACTTGTCCTTTCAGGCACAAAAGTTGAGCTACAAGAGGACATAGAATCATCAAATGGTGGTGCTAAACATAAAAGAGCTGTGACTGGTGATCAAAAGTCAAAAATTGCTAAAAGTGATGCTGGTGCGATGCTGAGCCAGACATCCTGAAAAGAATGCTGATAAATCAGGGGATGAACTCCCAAAAACATCGGATTTGGAGATTCAACTGGAGGCCCAGACTAAAGAACTATGGGCTCTAAAAGATGATCTTAAAAAGCATGTGACAACAGCAGAGTTGCGAGAGATGCTTGAAGCCAATGGTCAAAATTCAACAAGATCAGAATTTGATTTGCGAGACTGCTGGTAAGTTCTGCCAGTTGCATTTCTTTGTGGTCATCATCATTGTTATGAGAAAGTTGTACCTCCTCTTGTTAAATATCTGAATCATGATTTTATGTTAAAAATGGTTTCATACTTTCTGTTTTTATGTTTGCCAATGATATATTATTGTTGGTCTTGTTTGATACAAACCATTGATTACACTTTTTTTAACTATAACCCATGACATGATCCTTTCGAAGTTAGATTAGACACCCAAACCTCGGGTTAATGAGATGCACCAAACGTCATCACCATGCGAAAGGCAAGAGTCTTGTCTTTGCTGAGAGTTGAACTAGAGACATACAGGTTTTAACCCTCAAGTCTTACTGATAATTTTAGAGAATACCAAGATTGGGGAATGATTGTGATATCATCCCCTTTCATATTAATGAAGATTAATAATTACACAGGAGCCTTAAGGCATAGAATAATTATAATTGAATAACAACCCTGGTCCCTGCCGACAGTGATCGAAGGGGCTAGGGCTGCCTCCGGCAGGTTCAGCAGCTAGCGTCTGGGCCAAGAAGCCCTTTGACAGTAGCCGACCAGGCTAGGAAGGTGTTACCCTTGTCAAACCTGGATGGGAGCTTTTGGTGGCTGTGTGGTGTATGGATTTAGGGTTGTGGCTTTGATGCCATGACAATTTTAGAGAATACCAAGATTGGGGAATGATTGTGATATCATATCATCCTCTTTTTATATTAATGAAGATTAATAATTACAAGGGACTCCTAAGGCATAGAATAATTATTATTTGAATAATAACCCAACTAATAATATACTATTCTAAAGCTTACCAACTCAACTAAACCCTGGGTGCCATTGATTACACTTGACACTGTTTCATAGAAGTAGTGGTTATTATTATTTCTTCTTTGGACAACAACTTGAATTACTGATTTATTATACTTCAATATTGGTATTTTATTTTACTTTAGTCACTACTCTGTTTCTTTTCTTGGAAGTTTTAATCATTTCCATTCATTACTTGTTCAGTGCTGATGGAATGCTATTTGGAGCACTTGGACACTGCCAACTTTGTTCTGGGCGCCTTCGCTATTCTGGAACCATGTACCGATGTCATGGTTATCCATCAGCATGGAGCAAGTTCTCATACTCTACCACTGAACCTGAATGTGTTAAAGGGAAGTGGAAAATCCCAGAAGAATCAAGCAATGATTACCTTTGTAAGGTACTCAATATTTAGCTCAATCTCATGCTGTAATCCTCCCTGCAAACTGGAACTATAGTTTGAAATGATTATTCTCAGTGGCTAAAGTCACAATAGGTAAAGAAATCTTCTCGAATATTGCCTCTGCCTTCATCCAATGTGCCTCATGGTAATCGAGCTGCTAATGGACAACCTCAGTCATCTAAGGGTGAAAAGTTGAGAGATCTGAATGTTGCAATTGTTGGATTACCTAAGGAATCCATGGTCTATTATTTGTCAATCCATTCCAGTTATGGCTATTTTCTATTGTCTGTCATTAGATTGTCTTTAGAACACTTATTGAGGGGTGACTGCAGGATGAATGGAAGAGCAAAATTGAGGGAGCAGGTGGATGTGTTCATAATAAAATCAAGAAAGGTATATGGTCTATGTACTGAGTTCTGAATTATTCTCGTTTATTTGAGATGTCTTTAGGCACTCTTACTTCAAAAATTACATTGCAGACACACACTGCTTTGTTGTGAGTGGAGTGCTGGATAATAAACAGGCTGACATAAGGAAGGCAAGGTAAAGCTGTCCCTAATTGCTGGCCTCTAGGTGTAGTTATTTATTAGTCATTTTCTTGTCTTGTGGTTTCATTGGAACAGGAGGATGGAAGTACCTATCGTTAGAGAGGACTATCTGGTTGATTGTGTCAAAAGACAAAAAACTTCCTTTTGATCTGTACACAATTGAAGCCATCAGAGAAGAGTCTAGCATGGTCACTGTTAAAGTGAAAGGGCGAAGTGCTGTACTTGAATCATCTGGCTTGCTAAATTCTGGCCACATCCTTGAGGACGGAAAAAGCATTTACAATACAACTTTGAACATGTCTGACCTTTCAACTGGTGTTGACAGGTAGATTTAATTTCTTTTATACTTCTTTTGAAGCATTTTTACCTTAATTGTATAAATTGTTGTTGCTTTCTGTGGTTTAAAATCCTTTGTGCTGTGGTCGCCTTTGTTCTCTATTGTCAAAGATGAACTTGAACTACAAAGTCTATGCTGTTTACCTGGTATTACCTGTGAGCAAGTTGCTACAAATTTTTTACTTTTAATTATTATATAGTCTCTCTTTTCTTTTTTTTCCCCCCCTTCTGTTTGTTTGTTTGTTTGTTTGTGTGTGTGGTGGTTGGGGAGGGGGGGAATTTCCCTAGTTATCCTTTTATTTTCAATGTGACACGGCAATTGAATTGCTAATGCAGCTCGGTGATTTTGAAGTATCTTAAATTTGAAACTCATCTTAATTAAATTAAAAAAAGATTGAGTTTCATGTTTAAGAACTGCATACTCTTTCCAGTGGAAACCTGAATGCTTTGGATGTATTGTGATGGTGCCTGCAAATACACTGATTTATACTCCTATGGAATTGAGGATTCTCTACGATGACATATTGCACAGAAATGCAACATACGAATCACTTGGTAGGGGGTTACTTTCTAAATTCTGTTTCTACCTCACTTGAATTTGCTTAACTGTAATTTGCTGTGTGAATTTGTTGTGGGATGGACTTATGAATTGATATAATATTTCTCTTTTAGAGCTCTCATTTCCATGTGCTTCTTTTTTTTGTATTAATAAATCTAAACTTTTGTTTGTTTCTCTCTTTGAAGTTACCATATCCTTCAAATCATTCAAGAGGATAAAGGTTCAGGTTTTGTTTTTCGCAAATGGGGTCATGTTGGAAACAACAAAATTAGAGGAAGCAAACTAGAAGATATGTCAAAATCAGATGCAATTTGAGAATTCAAATGTCTATTCCTTGAAAAAACTGGGAACTGATGGGAAGCGTGGGAAGGGAAGAAACCTGGCAGATTCTTTCCATTGGACGTTGTACTGCTGATTTTATATTGCCATTTTTTTTTCTTTTTCCAAATGTTTAAGCTCCCTTATTGGGCCCATATCTAGGATTCTTCTCCTGATGTCAGAATATTTGTTTTTGTAGGATTATGGGGGTCAATAAAGAGGTGGTCCCTAAGAAGAAAAGATTAACGATGCAGGAAACCAACTTGCTCCCCCATTAGGAGAATTGATGAAGATGCTCTTTAATGCATACCGGTTATAGCATATTTACTATTTATTCAATTTACTCCGCATTTTAATTTTCAGAGAATGTCTTTGCAAGAACTTTTTAACTGTTGCAGAGCTGCAATGATGGAATTTGAGATCAATATGTCGGAAATGCCACTTGAAAAACTGAGCAAAAGTAATATCCAAAAAGATACTTTTCTCTAGACTCTACTTCTCTTTTAGTAAATCTAAACAATGCCTTTAGTGGAGATGCGGAAGTGATATCATTGTCGTGTTATCATACTGGTTTGTTCAGGCAGAATGCTAAGTAATTTTTTTTAGGTGATGAAGTTATAATTTCTAATGTGCTTCCTTAATATCTTCTCCAGGTTTTGAGGCATTAACAGAGATACATAATCTATTAAATAGTAATGTGCATAATGCTTCATACAAAGAAAGCCTGATTGTCGATGCCAGCAATCTCTTTTTCACTGTGATTCCTTCTATTCATCCACATGTGATTAGGGATGAGAATGATTTTAAGTCAAAGGTAAATGATGTCCTGGACGGGGATGCATATATTTCTGTGTTTTGCACATTTTCAAGATCATTAGATGTCTCTTTTGCTATCTTTATTGAGAAAGGTTTTGATTCTTTTTGCTCAGCTTGAATCACGATTTCAAGTGTTTGAAGTGTTTTTGGCTCAATTCAGAAGGGATTCGGCCCTTTCACAAAGGAGCAAAAGTTCTTATTGTCATGATAGGGAGGGAGGGAACATTCTTCTACTTACATTTTTGTTAATATGCAGTACAGTAACCTAATTACATTTTTGTGGTAGGTGAAAATGTTAGAAGCTCTCCAAGACATTGAAATAGCTTCCAGACTGGTTTTGATGTTCATGACAAGGAGTCCCTTGATGAAAAGTATAAGAAGCTTCACAGTGACATTGCTCCACTTCCTCATGATAGCAACGATTATCGGTTGATTGAGAATTATCTTCAAACTACTCATGCCCCTACACATACGGTGAGTTTATTTTTCAAACTTTGTGCCCTGATACTCATTGTGCTAGTCTGACAAAATGGGTCTAAGTTTCTTGTTCCTAATTCTTTAATATGTTGTGATATTCTTAGGATTGGGCTCTTGAACTGGAAGAAGTTTTTTCGCTGGACAGGGAAGGGGAATTTGATAAGTTTGTTCCCTACCAAGAAAAACCTTGGGAACAGAATGCTCGTGGCGTGGTAACGTGAATTGCATGTCTTGAAATATGTATCTTACAAATTGATAAAATGTTGGTGGGGTTCCCCTTGAGCGCCAAGTTGTGAAAATATATCAAAGGCAGAGCCAAGACCAAACCAAACCTTTTGTTGTCTCCAGGTTCCCATTTGACGAATTTTGTGGGTATACTTAGCCAAGGACTGAGAATAGCTCCTCCTGATGCTCCAGCCACTGGCTACATGGTTCTCTCTCTCTCTCTCTCTCTCTAGAGATATATATATATATATATAAGTACACACATTTTCTCACTATGTATTTACATACATTCATGCACAACTAACTGACAGTAAATGTGTATTGATGTGTAGTTGGGCAAGGGAGTTTACTTTGCTGACCCGGTCAGTAAAAGTACTCAGAATTGTTTTACTGATAGAAATAATCCTGTGGGTTTAATGCTTCTGAGTGAAGTTGCCTTGGGAGAGGTTTATGAGCTCAAGAAGGCCACGGTGAGTTCACCTACTATGTTGTGCATGTATTTTGCCATGCAAATATATGCACTTAGCATAGACTTGTGTAATGTATTCAATTCCGTTAGACATACCTACACTCATTCACATGCTTTTATAATCTCTTTAATTATCACTCATGGGTGCATTATTTTTTCAAGTTTATATTTTCTAATTCTGGTGATGGATTTTATGCACTGAACATGCTTCCATCAAGCTATTCAGGAACTGCATTAAACTTGACCTTTCTTTTTTTTCTCTTTTTCCTGCATGCATTTCTTTCTTCTCTTTCTGTTGTGTGTGTGTGTGTAACCTTCTTTAAAATTAACTCATGTACGTATTTATCAACCAAAAAAAAAAAAAAAACTCATTTACATTTACTGAAATTACTATGTGGAGAAACCTCCAAAAGGAAAGCACTCTACTAAAGGCCTTGGCAAGAAGATACCTCAGGAATCAGAATATGTTAAGTGGAATGTGAAGTTGTTGTGCCTTGCGGCAGACCAGTGACATCAAATTTGATGGCATCGGAGTTGATGTATAATGAGTATATCGTCTATAATACAGATCAAGTATGTTTTCACCTGCATTTTGTTGAGCTTATACTATGAGGGTGTTTGTTTAGGCTTTTTTAAGTCAACTTATAACTTCTAGTTTTGGAAAAACTATTTTGGACTGTTTGGTTAAACTTAACAATTTTTTTTAACTCAAAAAAGCTGATTCTAAAAAGCTGCTTACCCCTTACTTCTAATTATCAGCTTCTGCTGTGGACATGTTAATTTACGATTATACTCTTAGATTTTTTTATTTTTTATTTTTTAAAAAATAGAAAAGTCCCAAATAGACTATAGATTATTATTATTATTATTTTTTTTTTTATGAGAAATGTAAACAAGTAGTGAATAACAAAAAATAAAAATTAATTGAAATTTATTTAACAAATGCTACTCAGCAATTTAAATCTATAATCCAACTGCTACACCAAATAGATTAACAGTTTCTGATTAAAGTCATAATGTATAATCTGTTAAATTATAATGTATAATATGTTTTAACAGCTAAACCAAACAGGGCCTATGTCATTCTTGTGTAGCAACTTGTAAAAAATTTGTAAATATCCAAATTTTGTTACTCTAGATTTAGTTGAATAGCATATGAGAGGATTAGGAGAGTGATAATTACAGACATGTACAATGAAACCGTGACTAGGGTGAGAACAATAGAGTAGAGGGAGAAACAAGTAAATTTCTAATGACAGTGTGTGTTCACATTTTTTTTTTTGGGATCAGGACAGTGTGTTCACATTATCAACAGTAACTCTTATGAGTCTTTTGGTGTATGCTATTTGCAAACGATATAGTTTTAGTTGACAAAACAAGAGTAGTAAACTTGAAGCTAAATTGTGGACAGATATTTTAAAATCTAAATGGTTTTTGTTAAGTAAGATTAAGACAATATATGTAGGTAGAGTAAAAGTTGATACCTAAGACTAAGAGTGATCATTTTCAATACCTTGAGTCAATTATTCATTAGGATGGGGAGATTGAAGAGGATGTGACCCAAAGAATTAAAGTGGAATAGATTAAACGAATGTGTATTCACTGCAACAAAATGCACCTTTGGCAATTAAAATTGGCAACTAAAAAAAATTTAGTCGTCAAAAGTTGTGGAATTGGTTACCAAAAAAATTTTTAGTCGGTAAAAGTATAATATTTAGCTATTAAATTTTTTTAGTCGGGGTATATTGATTATTGGCGACTAAAACAAAATTTTGTCGCTAAAAATACAAGAATTGGCGACAAAAAAATATTTTAGTCGCCGTATATTAAGTTTTGGCTATTAAAACCATTTAGTCGCCGAATGTAAAATAAAAAATTATTTTTTATATTTGGTGACCAAAACTTTAGTAGCCAAATATATATTTTCAGCGACAAAAAAATAATTTAGTCGGTGAATATTATTTTTCGGTGACTAAAATATTTTTAATTGCCAAAACTGCTACAATTGGCGACTAAAAGTTTGTTTGGTCAGCATTGATAACAAATTTTTTTGGGGGAAAGTTTTTCAAATTTGGAGGCAGTTCATTTATGACTTTTTCTTTTCATACATATTTGTTTTTATCAATCCACCCAAACCAAACCCAGAAGACTCTTGACTCTTGCTCTCCCTCTCTCTCAAGGATGACTCACTATCACTTTAGCCCCCATCGCTCACCGTCGATCTTCCACCATCGTTCACCGTCGATCTTCCACCGTCGCACACCGCCATCGCCACCGCCACTGCCATCGCTCGCCTCACATTGCATTCGACATTGAGGTTTTTATCTTCCTCTCTCTATTTCTCTTTCTATCTCTCTCTCTCTCTCTCTCGGCTCTGTTTCTCTCTCTCTCTCTCTATTTCCCCATTTCACTCTACATCTAGGGTTTGTTTTTTTATGGTGTAGGGTTTTGATTTATATGAAATCAATGAACCAATGATTGAAGGAACATGTAATTTCTTAGGGTAATTGTTGTTTTGATTTATGTAATTTCTTAGTGTATGTATTACTGTTGTTTGGTCTATGGTTGTAATTGTTGTTGTTTTTCACCCTCTTGCTCACCATGTGCTTGAAAAATGTTCAAACGAAATTCGTCCATGCTTCTGTTTGTTGTTGTCTTCTGACCCTTTTGCTCACCATGTGTTTGACGAAATGTTCAAACGAAATTGGACAATGCTCACGTGTTTGATATGTGAAGTAATCCAACATTGGAGGTTGAAGCTGAAGGAATTTTAATTAAGATTCTCTTTTTTCTCTCTTCAATCTATATTCCTAATACAAATTTAATTCAAGTTGAAGTAAGTCTGTTTGGGAGGCATTAGATGGTAATGTGATGTTTTCCATTACATCTCTTGCCTATACTAATATCAGCTGATACATGCATGAAACAAAGCAATGCCTTCCATGGGAGCATTACTTTAAGATATGCTTAGGTAGTTATCCTTCATTCAATTGATGCATTTAAATGCAGTTTTCAAAATTAAAGAAGGGATAAGAATACGTAGCTTTGAATATCCAGCCTCTCATTCTATGCAATTAATTAGTTCATGATTGCCTTGCATAACTGAATGTTTATCTTTATTTTTTTTCTGTTGAAGTTATAAAACAATGTTTTTTTAATTCTAATGTAGTTAAAAAAATAAAATATTTGTGAAGTAATCTAAAAAGAATTCAATATATAAAATAAAAAATACGAAAATGTATTGAATTTTTGTATTTAGTAAATTCTTAAAAGAATTTTTAACATTTTTTTTAAACTTTTAAAGTGTATCTAAATAAAAATTAAAAGAATTTGATTAATTTTTTTTAAAAAAAAAATACTAAAATCCAAAAAATAGGAGTTAAAAATTATTTTTGAAAACTCCAAAACCAAACAAAGTCTTCTTGTTTCTCCATTCTTCTACAGGTGCATGTGCATGAGATGGTGGGTTGCTTTGCTTGGATCATATGAAAAGCTGCTCAGCTTGGAGATGGATCAACAATGGGAATGTCACATTATTAAAGAAGAAAAGAAATGATATTTTCAATCATTTTATTTCTTTGGGAAGATTGAAAATGTAAGAAATGTGTTTCTCTCTATTTTCTCCAAATCACCCAATCCAAACATAGTGTAAAGGGTCCCAACAAAAAATAAATAAAAGATAAAAACAAACAAAAATAAACCCTTCCCTATTGGTTGGCTTTGATGTTATGTGATATTTGAATTGCTTTTGGCATTATGAACATTTCTTTTTGAACGTATAATATAGATATGCTTTCCCACTGGACCTATATATATACATATTGTTCATTATTAATCCTTCATTTAGTTATTGAATTTCTGTCATGATCTTCAATGGATTCTGATGCTATCAGTTTCATAAATA
Source organism: Camellia lanceoleosa (assembly GCA_025200525.1). Lineage (NCBI taxonomy): Eukaryota > Viridiplantae > Streptophyta > Magnoliopsida > Ericales > Theaceae > Camellia > Camellia lanceoleosa. The sequence continues at coordinate 25,457,695 of CM045768.1, forward strand.
CAATGAAGATCTTTGTTTCATAATCAATGATGATGAAATATTTATCTTAATAAATTTATATTTTAAATGAAAAAACGGGATGGGATAAGTTCTAATTATAGATTTATTAATTTTGAATTGTGATGATGTGTTACAACTGAAAAAATTTTCATTTATTCCGTACTATAATTTTCTCTATTTGAAGATGCTCTCAGTGTACAATTGGTTCATCTGCACACTAAATTGACAAGCTCTTATATAGGTTGAGAAAATTCAACAGGATTACAAGGTATAGTTCAAGGCCATTGGGCATCATCTTGAATGCATTATGTATGTGTCTGTGTGGGTTCTGATCCTCAAATGTGGTGTATGACAGAAAATTTGTATTTATTGACAAAAACTGATGTCTTGTGATTCTAGCATGTCTTGTTAACAGAAATAAAGGCATATCTCTCTATTGACAACTTTCTTTCTTTTCTTGTGTTTCATAAGATCGGGACAGTTATTGGAAGATGATGCAGAAATAAATAGGTTCTGATGTCACATCAATGGTGACACTTCCAATTATCATTTTTTAGACAATGTCAATGCTTCAAAAAATGGCAGAGGTTTGTGTTTTTGTACCATACTGATGTCTGTGTTATATTTGATGATGCTTTTCTTGTTGAATATCACCAATTGTGAAATGTTTGTAACAGTTGATGGAATACTCGTACCTTATGGATTTAGCAGATAAATGTGAGGATCCCTACATGCGATTGGTTTATGCTTGTAAGTACCGTTCTGCTCTCTCTCTGTGTGCAAGTGTGAGTGCATTTTCTGTTGTGAAACTTATGGTTCTCCATTTCAGCATCCTTCTTTATAACAATCTATTATGCCTGCTGATGAACCTGGAATCCATTTAATCCAATTCTTGGTGAAACTTATGAAATGGTCAATCATGGAGGTGTTAAATTCATTGCAGAACAGGTGAGCTTGACCACATTTTCCACTGGATACATTTTTCTTATTTTCGTTGTTTAAATGCTAGTTTTGGTCATGCTGATTTTGATTATAACTAGGAAGGAATTATTATTTTCTGCCTGACAGCTTGCTTGGGCCAGAAATTAAGCCAGCTGATACCATGAGCAGGGCAAGTGGCTTGGATAACTACGGCGTTGTTGGTCTTCAAAGACAAATAATGAAAGGCAAGTTGTTGTAACTTCTTTAGAATCATTTTTTTTTAATATTTTATTTGGCTTCTATATCATGGATTCTTATGCCTTGGAAGTAGAACAAGCTGAGGGCTTTGAGAAATTGGAGGAGACGGTGATAAGCATGAAACATATGCTTTCTTTCTTTAATTCTTGAATCGTAACAAACAATACCAAACAATACCTTTGAGTTGAAAATGTCATAAACTTAGTCGGAAAAAGGCGTTCGGGGGTGATGTTGAAAGGCAAGTTGTTGTAACTACTTAATGTCTATTTTATATATTTTGGTAGTACAACTGTGCAAATTTCTCTTAAACTAGCAACATGTATGTGCGCCTATGTCCGTTTCTGATTATATTTCTAAGAAGATGTATTGATGTTGAATGAACTTATGTAGGGGTTGTTTTGTTGGAAGAAGCCCTCATCTAATTTAGTGAGTAGGTTTCCACACACCCAGTCACAAAGTGATGGGTCCCCTCAAACTAGTCAGCTGCATAGTGATGTTGGATTCTGCCACCTGACATTTGTAAACATGTGGCTTAAAGATATTGCTACTATCTTTGTCTTCGTCATGTGTGTGTAACATACTATAGAACTTTTCAAAGTTTTGTGGATCTGCATAACTGTGCAAAGTGTATGGATAAGAACCTTCACAGTTTTCCACTAGAGAAATCTTACGTATTTACATGTATCTTGAAACTTGATCAAGTATTAGTCAGTAGCTCTCCATAAGCTTATGATTTTCTATGGGATGCATTTTTAATGCTACTTGGTGCATGATTTATGGAATGCCAATAGGGAGTAGCACATATGGGTTTCTGGTATGTGTTTTTTGAACTGATGCTTCAGTTAGTATGGGTTCTTGAAGGACTAATATGTATATATTAATCTATGTTGTATGCATTCAGATTGAACATCAAATAGAGCAACTAGATTCATGTGTTTGAATTTCTGCTTATTATTAGGATTACTTGTATATAATTCTTAACAGATCTTTCTTATATAACTTATTTTTAAGCTGAGATGGTTCCACTTGAAGGGAGCTTATGTACTGAGCAAGTTCAATTACAATGGTAGTGAACTGGAAATTTGATCTGTGCTATCCAATGGATACTTAAAGGTAGTTGTCTACTTTTGTGTCCATTTTGTTTATGATAAGCTTCAGCAACCAAGAATCGTTGATCTTGCATTGTCCTACCACATAGTTGCATAAAGTATCTGATTTGGGTGATGCCACCTAGGCCTCACCTAGCTGTGACATGTTTGGTGGCTCTTCAAGTCTGGGTGTTGGTATGATGAATGATGGTCATATGGATATCCCCAATCCCATTCTTTAGTTATCCTCACCTAGTTATTTGTTTATTTATTCCCAATCCCATTCTTTAGTTATTTATTTTATTAGATGCAACACACATTTCATTAGAGGTTTGGAATTGCTGAGCCCCAACTTATCTATGCTCTTCAAGTTGTATGTATTTTTATTTTTATTCTTATAATTGTAAATGCAATGTTATTCAATAAAATATTAATGGATATTATGTTCTTGTTACAGATTGATGATGTTGGCATGGATACAGTGATGTTTTTGGGCCAGATTAATAATGTTTGCTTGGGCGCAATTTACATTATATTTTTGTTTATAGAAAACATTTACACCTGATATGTTTTGTTATTAAGAATTTTTTTAATTTGGATTTTAATTTTTGGTTTGTATAGTATATGTCATGACCTGCTCTCCGTACCCAAGGGTTAAATATTGTGATGACTAATAACTAAGGTTAGCTTCGGTCAATTCATAAACAAATAAATAAACGCAAGCGGAAGTAAAATTTAAATGAGGGTATCAAAATAATCATCGGAGCTTCTATTTTTATTACAAAATTATATTGACCAAAAGGCCGATATTTACATAGAAAAATGTCATAAAAGTGTTGTGTGTGTCTATTCCGTAGCCTCGCATCTAAGATTTTTCATAAATTATTTCTGAATTGCATGTTTCTTGAAAATTGGAAAAATACTATAAGCACATGACAGAGTGAGAAACATTATATCAAGAGTATAAGGGATACGAAATAACCATAGATAGTTAGTTAGGCCAAAATATTTATATAAACAAATCATTTAAATAACAGAAACTGAAATATAGATATTATATAAATATATAACCATAAAAGATGCATGTACGTATGACAAATGTATAGGAGGTGGGATTCATGTAGGTGGAGGTACAGATTCAAGAGGTGGCTCCCACAATAGTGTAGCACTTAGCTCTGCACAACACTTTGTTTCGCACAGAAACAGAGGTCAATGGATCTATGACAAACAGAGGACTACGAAGTGGTCAAACAGAGGACTACGAAGTGGTCAAACAGATACCAATGGTTATTTAAGTCCCTCAAGATGTGTGACTGTCGTGGTAGTACTTACAAAACATAATTGTATATAAGGTTGTAACCAAATATTTTTTAAAATATAAACAAACATACCCATGGGTTTCCTTTTAAGCAAATAGGGTTCAGAAATTAAATCACGTAACTGAAACCTTTAAAAAAAAAAAAAAAAAAAAAAAAATTATAAAATTTTTTTTATATATAAAAAAAAATAAACGCTACAAAACGTAATTCCTTATAAAACATAACTTTTATTAATATACTAATAAAACATAGTTTCTGTAAAACAGATTTTGGTAAGTCAAAACATAAGTAAAATACATTTTGGTGACTCAAGGTATAATATAACTCACTTTAACTTTAATACCTTACTCTTCATTTCTACTATCAAAAATCCTTTCACCGTCCAATATTTCTTCCTTCTTTTCCTCTCTTTCTTTTCTTTCTTCTTTCTTTTCTTTTCTGTTTCTTTCCTTCTCTTCGGCCCAGATCAGCGGCTATCTATGTATAGGAATAAGGTGCATACGTGACTCAAATTAAGATTCGATTAATAATTATATAGATTCGTTCTTATCCTTAATAGATATTTAAAATAATTATCTTTTGATCTAATATTTTAATATAATTATATAAATAAATTATTTCTTAATTAAATTATATTTTATCATATATTAATAAAAAATTAATTATTTATTTTAGTACCACACCCATTATTATTATTATTTATATTATCTATGTTATTATTATTTATATTTTGACCCCTAAACTTTTAATAATTATATTATTTTATAAAATTACACATAATAATATATAATCAATTATATATTTTCCAAACTAAGATTAAATAATATTAGTATAAATTTTACAAAATAATTAAAAATTTGGGTTGTTATAATCTTTCTCCCTTTTAAAATTTCGTCATCGAAATTTGTCATATGTATAAGCTATCCGCTGCATATTCTGATAAATATATGTTAGATGATTAATCTGATAGAAAATATTAACTCAAAAAAAAAAAAAAATTTATCAAAAATAACTCATTGTCTAGTTGTCAAAATTGGTTTTGTCCAGAATGAGAAATAATGAGTGACTTTAAAAAATTTCACTTGTTTTATTTATGATAAAAATAAATAAAATAAGAAAACAAAGACAGAATTATATGCAAGAATTGAAAATTTTGAGATAAACTTTTTATTGATGGGAAATAGTTCCAAAATTAGTATCTTTAAAATTTGAACCCACTTTTAAAAAAAAAAATCAAAATAAATAATTTTTTTTTTAATACTGAACTGAAAATTATATATATATAATTATATTATAATTTTGGTGAGTGTTTGAGCCCGACATCCTTTTTTTCTTGTTCTTCTTTTACTAGAACAAATATAAATTATATCTAATATCCTTCACAAATTAGGCATACTAAATTTTTTTTTATTATATGTATATAATCATATAAAATTATAATATAATTAAATCGACGAATAAAATATAATAATTCGGTATTAATTACCCGCTATCCTACTTCTTAAATGTGCATTTGTCCTATGTTCCAATGATGATTTTATTTTATTTTATTTTATTTTATTTTATTTTATAAACCATTACTCTGATAGCATTTGTCACGACTCGCTCTCCGTACCCAAGGGTTAAATATCGTGATGGCCAGTAACTGAGGTTACCTCCGGCCAATTTATAAACAAATAAATAAACGCAAGTAGAAGTAAAATTTAAATGAGGGTACCATTATCGGAGTTTCTATTTTTATTACAAAATTATATTGACCAAAAGGCCGATATTTACATAGAAAAATGTCATAAAGGTGTTGTGTGTGTTTATTCCGCAGCCTCGCATATAAGATTTTCCAAAAGCTATTTCTGAATTGCATGTTTCTTGAAAATTGGTAAAAAACTATAAGCACATGGCAAAGTGAGAAATATTATATTAAGAGTATAAGGGACACGAAATAACTATGAATAGTTAATTAGGCCAAAACGTTTATATAAACAAATCATTTAAGTAGCAGAAATTGAAATACAGATATTATATAAATATATAACCATAACCACGGTACAGAACAGAACAAAACAGAGGTCACAGAAGTGACAGTCAGAACAGAAGTACGGATTCAAGAGGTGGCTCGTACGGATTCTAGAGGTGGCTCCCACAATAGTGTAGCACTTAGCTTCGCACAGCACTTTGTTCTGCACAGAAACAAAGGTCAATGGATCCATGACAAATAGAGGACCACGAAGTGGTCAAATAGAGACCAATAGGTATTTAAGTCCCCCAAGACGTGAGACTCCCGTGGTGGTATTTACAAAACATAATTGTATATAAGGTCGTAACCAAATATTCTTTAGGTAGTTGAAGAAAAAAAAAAAAAAAAAAAAAAAAAATATTATTTAAATATCACATCATTTTTTTTTTCACATCACCTCTCTAACACATCGCTTCAAATCCAACCCAAACCCAACCCATATTTCATAAAAAGTCAAAAAGTGCACTTATTTAGTCTTTCCAAACTAGGCCTTAAAATATAAACAAATATACCCATGAGTTTTCTTTTAAGCAAATAGGGTTCAGAAATTAAATCACGTAACTGGAACCTTTATAAAACATAACTTTTATTAATATACTAATAAAATATAACTTATGTAAAATAGATTTTGGTAAGTCAAAACATAAGTAAAATACATTTTGATGACTCAAGGTATAATATAACTCAGCTTAACTTTAATACCTTACTCTTCATTCCTACTACCAAAAATTCTTTTACGTTCCAATATGTCTTCCTTCTTTTCGTCTCTTTCTTTTCTTTCTCCTTTCTTTTTCTTTCTTTCTTTCCTCTTTCTTTTCCTCTTTTCTTTTCTGTTTCTTTCCTCCTCTTCGGCCCAGATCAGCGGCTCTCTATTTATAGGAATAAAGCGCATACGTGACTCAAATCAAGATTCGATTAATAATTTTATAGATTCATCTTTATTCTTAATAGATATTTAAGATAATTATCTTTTGACTTAATATTTTAATATAATTATATAAATAAATTAATTCTTAATTAAATTATATTTTATCATATATCAATAAAAAATTAATTATTTATTTTAGTATCACACCCATTATTATTATTATTTATATTATCTATGTTATTATTATTTATATTTTGACCCCTAAACTTTTAATAATTATATTATTTTATAAAATTACACATAATAATATATAATAAATTATATATTTTCCAAACTGAGATTAAATAATATTAGTATAAATTATACAGAATAATTAAAAATTTAGGTTGTTACAATATATGTATTTGTTAGATTATAATATGTTTATGAATTCTTATTTTCTTTGATATATATGGTTAATAGTTAAGTTTTGTATATGGTTAAAAATTGAATGCTACAGGTTGTGGAGAAATAATTTTATTGAATGGTTGAGAATTGAATGAATGAATGAATGAATGAATGATTTTGTATATGCACAGGTTACAAGTGGTGCAAAAAATATTACAGAACAAATTATAAAAACTAAATGAAACCTATTGGTGACTAAACAAATATCACATGTTGACTTTTGGCTACTAAAATTTTAGTCGCCAATTGTCAAAAAGTGAAATTTTTGGCTACTAAATTTTTAGTCACCAATTGTCAAATGAAACTTTTGACTACTAAATTTTCAGTCGTCAATTTTCAAAAAATAAAATTTTTGGCTACCAAACAGTTAGTCACCAAACATACATGCTCAAATTGGCTCCTAAAAAATTTAGTCACTAAAAGTAAAATATATATATATATATATAATTATTTTTAAAAAATATATGGCGACTAAAGCTTTAGTTGCCAATAGGTTATTTTTGGTTACCAAAATAATTTTAGTCGCCGATTGTTTCCTCGACAAACTGTTGGCGACCAAATATATTAGTTGCCAAAAGTAATTGGCGACTAAAAATAAGACTTTTGACAACTAAAATTTTAGTCGCCAAAAGTGAAATTTCTTGTAGTGATTAGGCGTGTTGTTTTGTGTCGTTGTAGAATTTTTAAAAGTGGAAGAAATTTTTTTATAGGGCTGCTACAAGACATGCTACAATGTATGGTACCAAATGGGGTTGCCATTGTGTAGTTTTATACAGCCAGGTTTCCACACCAAATAAATTCACTTCATTGTTAGAGATGGTTATATGAAGCAATTGAAATCGAGAATGCCTTTTACCTGCCTAATATTGAATTTTTGTTTTCTGATTAATTCTTTTTGTAGTGCTCTATGTAACTGATTTGGGGATTGATATTTTAAATAGGTTAAGATGCACTTCTTATTGAAGGTGAGGTTTTATCACAAGAGGTGAGAGGCTGCTGATGAATAGATGTCCATAACTGATGACTACGTAAAAAGTGCTACTGGATCTTTTTGGGTGGGGAGCTCTACTTTGCCAGTTGATTGATTAAATGAGGCGCAGGGCCAACCAAAACTTCTACGTGATTTCGTGTTCCATGACTAATCTTCTCAACTAGGTTTGATCTCATTTTGGGATTTGTTAAATATTTATATTCTGTAATGTGAATGGTTTCTATCCAATGGTTTCCTAATAATGATATGGTTAAATCTGGGTACTAAGTTTTGGATACTATCCAATGTTTCATCAATGTATTGGATTGATGTGTTTCTCACCTTTAATGTGTTTTGCAGGTTCGAGGAACAAAGCAAAAAACACAATATGAAACCAACAGTTAAATTTGGTAGAGGTTTTCAAGTCATGACCAAAAAATGCATCAATTTTTTACATTTGATCTAATCGTTGTGTTGATGTGGAAGCCATTTCAGGTATCACTGCTTGTAAATTGCTTGAGCTTTTGATAGCGCACACTGGAAATATGAAGGCATGGGGATGCTAAGCTTGTGATGTTGGAGATTAGTGTTGTTGGCAGCTTGCATGTATGCCATGTGCATATATGATGCTTGCTGTTGGCAAAATAATCCAACCAAATATTTATTACCTCATATATATATATATATATTTGTGTGGTGATGGGGAAGATTCAAAAAAAATTTACTTACTAAACTAAAAAAAATTTTTTAAATAATTCAATTGAAATGCCTTTAAAAACAGTTTAGTAAAAGGTTTGTGTTTTAAAAAAACTAAAAAAGGACTTGAAAAACTTTTTTTTTGTAGGCCTGTTGTGTTTTGTTAAATGTTAATGTGTTTTTTTTTCAAATGACTAATTTTTGACTAAATATGAGTGATGCTTTGAAAACCAAAAAAAAATTTTTTTTAAAAGATTATTGTTGTGTGTGAAAAAACCCAATTTTGTTTTAAAAGAAAAAAAGGTTTTTTTTTGGCAAAAAAAAAAAAATTAAAAAAAAGGTCAAGCAGCATTTAATAAAAAAACTTTTTAATTATAAAAAAGAAAGTTTGGCGACTAAAATTCAGTTTTAATTCCAAAAAAAATGTGTATCCTAGGAATTATATATATTTTTTAGCGACAGAAAAATAAAGTAGTATATCTTTTTTTTTTAAATAATTTTTTTTTTGCATATATATATAATAAAAAAAAATTTATTTATATATATATATTTTTTTTAATAATACGGCGAATATAGTATATAAATAATATATGTTGCATTAATTTTAAAATAAAAAAACTGCTGGCGGCGGAAACAGGTTTAGTGGAAAATGTATAATAAATAATAAAAATTAGTAAGATTACATAACATGGGAGTAGCCTTTTTTGTTGCATACTGCCATTTTCCTGTGTTAAGCTGACGATCACCCCCCTCATGCTCTTGTGCTTTCCCTTTTCCTTCGCATGATGTATGCTGCATGCCTTTTTAATCTCTCTCTCTCTCTCTCTCTCTCAGCCAATTAATTGTATTAACATTGCAATGGTATGTATTTGAAATTTTGACTTATATTTGAAATTTAAAATGTGTGCATTGAATTCATCTTAGCATTCTTCAGTGTGACTGACACCACAAGTTTAAGATACACCATAAATTGAAATTTCTAATATTGTTTTGGGATGAAAATTCCAAGTAAATGGTATTACTCTAATCCTATGCTTGGCTCTTAGATTGAAATTGAAATGAAATAGAATTCATTTACAATAATAATTGATATTTCTATTGTAATGTAATTTTTAATTATTTTTTAAGTGAATCAAAGGTAAGAATATAGATATTCCAATGGAATAATATAATGAACCAAATATTATCTAATTGTATTATTGAAGACTGTATGAAGATTAAGAGGTTAGTTTATAGATAAGATGTTTTCTTATCAAGCATAACATTAAAATTCGAGTATTGAGTCTTTGTGATGCGCTACATACTCCTCTCCCTCATCTCCGAGGGTGCAAAAAGGCTATTTGTTGAGTTGGAATAGGATTTTTGCTAAGTGGGAACATGGACTAGTTCTCAAAGCATTTTCATAGCTACTTTCAGTTAATATGTTTTTTTGTCTTATACAATAAATTGGGGGGGGGGGGGGGGGGGTGGTTAAAAAGAACTGATTTCATGACCCCATTTGATGACTCAATTACTCAATTTCCAATCTCCCTAACTTCTAGTAATAAATAAAAACAATGCACAAAGTGTTTCTTCAAAGTCAAAGTGTCATTAAAAACTATCAATGGTCATCATGTTTAGTAAGGGAATTTGCTACCTCCTTACTGATCAGGGTTCAAATTTCTTATTATTGAAGTGAAAGTATCACGGTTTAGATAGATCGACTAAGTTCTTCCAGTTTAACTTGTAAGGGTGGGTGAATCCTAAGGGTCCTGCCTTGAAGCTTCTCCCAATTTGACATGTAAGGGTGAATCTTAAGGGTTCTGCCTTTAGGGTGTTCTGGGCCAAAAAAAAAGAGTAAATTATACTAACAGTCCCTATAGTTTGAGACTCGTGTTACTTTGGTCACTGACTTTTCAATTGTGACACATTTAATCTTAAATTTTGAATCTTGTTTCAAATAAGGACAATTTCAGATACCATTACTCAATTTCAAGGGTAAAGTAGTCAATTTCATAAAATATAAACTAATTTGGCAAAAATAAATGCCAAAAAAATATTTTTGAATTTTTAAAAATAATTTCTACCCACTAAAGATAAAATTATATAAAATTGATAAATCTTTTAGATATTTATTTATTTATTTTTACCAAATTAATTTTTATTATGTATTTGGATGATGATCATGTAATGTGTGGTTATTAGGTTTTTAATGTGTAATCGATATATTTACTACATAAAATATTTTTAGTTTTGAATTTTTTGATTTATTGAATTTGTTTAATAATGATATTAAAATTGGTGCCATATTTGACTTTTGAAAAAATAGAAACTAATTTAATGAAAATAAAAACAATCACTCATTACATGATCATCATCCAAATACATAATTGTTAGCTTATTTTTCCTACGAAAGAAAATATTATAAATGCGAGCGTGCCAGCAAGGATTGAAAAATCCTTACAGATTAAATTCAAGCCAATTATCAAGCGATTGTGTTGATAGTTCTTTTGCCTCAACAAAGAGGACTTCAAAATTGCCAAAGTGTAGAGAAAAGAAAAATTAAAAAAAGAAAGGGAGATGGAGAAAGACGATTGAGTGAACAATCAAAGTAATAATTACTTACCTCTACTCCTATGCTTCGAAAAGAAAGTGCATGAAATGCTTCGAAATGAAAGTGCTGAAAATAAATGCTTCAAAATATAAATCTATGTTAAACTACTCCTAAAATAAGGAAAATGACAAGAAATATTGAAATCAATTGTCTTTGATTTGAGTTCTGGATCCTTTACAATGTAGCCATTAATGACTATTTATAGAGGAAAAAATACAGCAATAACTACTTAGTAACTACCAATTTCTTCCATCTTCATTCTTGTCTTGCCATGTATCCTTCCACTCATCCATTTTGTCCTTCATATTCTCCATCATCTCTATAACTTCTTTTAACTTCCAAATGAATAAGAGGATGCCACGTGTCTTGCAATTATATAAATAATAAAAATTGCAGATTTATGGTGCTAACATTACCCGCCGCGGCCCTTAAAAATAATATTTACTTGAATTTTTGAAGGGTCGAACCAAGCACATGACTAATATAAGCAACAAAGTGCTTCGAATGATATAATAGCACAAATGAAGTGCCTCGAATGAGTATGAAATTATGACTAGATGTCTCGAATGCTAGCTGTTGTGGACTAGTAACAAGCTTTGAAGGTGGTATAAAAGACCAAAATCATCTTTCGAAGGTTGAAGGTGCCGACAAAGGACAAATTACATCATTGGAAATATTCGGCAAAGCTTCGAAGGTTCATAACCACCATTATTGTTTCTTCGAAGCTGTTAATGCAAGATGGAGTGCTTCATAGCTTACAAAATTATGGCAAAAGGGCATTCGAAGCAACTTTTGGCCAACATTGTGGTTATTCAAATTTTGTTTGTTCTGGTTCATACATAATTAATGAAAATATTAATTTTGTGTTTCGAACTAATTATTAATTCTTCGAAGACACCAAAACTGTTGTTCTTCGAACCAACTTATCATGCCAAAAGCAGGCATTATTCGACAACTAATTAATTGTCATTTTGCATATATTTGAAGAGATGTACACATTTCGAAAGTTTTCAAAGCTTTATACAGTTTCGAAGGTGAAGTAATCAACCTTTGAAACAACTCTTGATGTTTCAAATGTATCTTCAAAACTTTATACAGCTTCGAAGGTGAAGTAATCTACCTTTGAAACAACTCCTGATGCTTCGAATGTATCTTCGATGCTTTGATTGTGTACATACAAACAACTGGCCATCAATTTTCAACAATTTATTTAAATGCACAGGCTTTTTCTAGCCAAGTTCATGCATTTTAAATGGTCATTCATTGTTCTTAGTGCTTCGAAATCATAAGAACAATTTGTTAATTTTATTAGTCACATTATCAGAATTATATTTTGATGTGAACCACAAATCCAAAAAGGATTTTGAACACCAAAAGTCATGATATAATGTGACCATGAAAATTCATACTTTTTGACATTTTGAAAAATGTCAAAAATTTTGAATTCATGAACAGTGGCTTGTTCATCATTCTTGACCATGTTTGTTTTAAAAACAAAAATTTTGCCGAATTGATTTTCATAATTATTTAGCAAAGTGGGTTGTTTTTCCATGTTAGCCATTAATGGCTTATGAAAATCACCCATAAATATGTTATTTTCATGACTTGACTCTCTAAAATTTAATTTTTGGACCCCCCGAGTCATACATGGAACATCATTTTTAGTCAAATTTGGCTTAAGAACATGCTTTTTCATTGTGTTAATTTCATAACTTGGCTCTTTAAAAACGGACTCTTGAACCCCCCGAGCCATTGATGAAATCAACTCTTTGCTTTTGCTATTTTCAACCATGGAAAAATTCTGAAAAAATTCACCAATTCCGGCCATTAAAGCCTCAGTTAAAGACTTGGTAGTGAGAGTTGATAACTCATTATTCCATTGGCGAATTTCCATATCAAGTTGATGAATTTCTCCAATTAAATGGTGTCTTTTTTTTTTCCACCAAATAATATTGTAATGGATGAAAGTTTATTTCATCAAGAAAATGGATCTCTTCTTGAAGATCCAAAACTTTTCTTTCATGCCAATATATTTCAAATTGACAAGTTCGAATGGCGAAATCCAAATTGTTTGTCATTTCTTACACTTGGCTGTCCCACCGGGCGTGCCAAAAATGTTGGCTTATTTTTCCTACGAAGGAAAATATTATAAATGCGAGCGTGCCAGTAAGGATTGAAAAATCCTTACAGATTAAATTCAAGCCAATTATCAAGCGATTGTGTTGACGGTTCTTTTGCCTCAACAAAAAGGACTTCAAAATTGCCAAAGTGTAGAGAAAAGAAAAATTAAAAAAAGAAAAGGAGATGGAGAAAGACGATTGAGTGAACAATCAAAGTAATAATTACTTACCTCTACTCCTATGTTTCGAAAAGGAAGTGCATGAAATGCTTCGAAATGAAAGTGCTGAAAATAAATGTTTCGAAATATAAATCTATGTTAAACTACTCCTAAGATAAGGAAAATGACAAGAAATATTGAAATCAATTGTCTTTGATTTGAGTTCTGGATCCTTTACAATGTAGCAATTAATGGCTATTTATAGAGAAAAAAATACAGCAATAACTACTTAGTAACTACCCATTTCTTCCATCTTCATTCTTGTCTTGCCATGTGTCATTCCACTCATCTATTTTGTCCTTCATATTCTCCATCATCTCTATAACTTCTTTTAACTTCCAAATGAATAAGAGGATGCCACGTGTCTTGCAATTATATAAATAATAAAAATTACAGATTTATGGTGCTAACAATAATAAAAATTAATTTGGTAAAAATAAATAAATAAATAAATGTCTAAAAGACTTATCAATTTTACATAATTTTATCTTTAGTGGGTAGAAATAATTTTTAAAAATTTAAAAATAATTTTTTGATATTTATTTTTGTCAAATTAATTTATATTTTATCAAATTGACGAATTTGTCCTTAAAATTGAGCAATGATATCTTCAATTATCCTTATTTAAAATAAGATTCAAAATTCAGGATCAAATATATCATAATTAAAAAATTAAGGACCAAAATAATATAATACTTAAATTATAGGACTGACACAAAATCTAAACTATAGAAACCGTTAGTGTAATTTCCTTAAAAAAAAAAAAAAGTGTCCTTAAAATTGACACTACCCTTTCCAGTTTTTTATAGCATATAATAAGAGCAGAGGAAGTGTACAATTTCTCAAGAGGTTGATCTTATACGAGTAAGTGTTTGATTTTGTAAAAGTCATGTTTTACAAACTTAAAAATAAAAATAAAAAATAAAAAATCTATCTAAAAAATTATTAATACATTTTATAATTTTATAATTTATATATATATATATATATTAATGTAACACTTATCATATCATTGAAGTGATTCTAATTTAATTTACACATCAAGTAGTGAATTTTTTTTTTTTGATAAAACAAGTTTGTATAGCATTTTCTTAAGTATACTATCCTTGTTTTATTATTATTTCATTTTAAAAACTAGTTTTCTTGAACACACTTCAGTCTTTTGTAATAAGTTTTCTTAAAGAGTTGATATATTAAGGTAATGACATTTCAATAGGGCATGGCTTCTGTCCAGTCCTTAATCAGATTGGACCGTGCTGTTGGGTCCGTAGAGGTCCATCACGGGTTCCGTTTTGATAATTTGAACCGTTGAATATGTAGAAATCGTCGAGTATTATATGCTTATAAAAAATCACGTTAATTAGATATCGATAGCTATGTGATCAAATCAGTTTTGTATAAAAAAATAGACGGTGAATAAATTAACGGTTGACAAAAATCTGTTTTAATTACATAGCTATCGATATCTGATCAACGTGATTTTTTACAGGCATATAGTACTCAACTAGTTCTACACATTTAATAATTCAAATTATCAAAACAAGACCCGTGGTGAGCCTCTATGAATCTAACAGCACGGTTCAATCTAATTAAGGACTAGACAAGCCATTCCCTTCATACTATTCCTGAGTGCAGTCCCAAGTCCCACGTCCCAAGTCCTGTGGTCCCTTGCACTGAATGGTGGTTAGTTATATAATATAAGGGAAATTATATGTAAGGAAAAAAATTATAAAAAATTATCATGATATAATATATTAGAGGCTCCATTAATAAAAGAGTCTAACACCATATTTGATTGGAAAATTTAAAAAAAAAAAAAATTAGAAAAGAATAAGAAAAATGTATATAAAATTAAATAAAAATAAAAATATATTTTATTTATATTATACTTACATTTTCTTTTTCTCTTTTTAAATTCCTTCTCAAATTTTCTAACTAAGGCCTTGTTTGTCATCTTCTAAAAAAGTTAAAAAGTCAAAAAGTCACTATCCTATTTAAGTCACATCATCTTTTCTACCACATCATTTTAAACCCAACCTATATCCAACTCATATTTCATAAAAAATCAAAAAATATACTTATTTAGAACATCCTAAATAATCTTTAAAATATAACATAAGAGTGCACGTGTCAATATGAACTTTTCCACAAGGCAACAAGTAGGAGGGCCCAGCAGCAATTCCGAAGTGCGGCGGGGTTCGGCGGAAAAATATTTTTATTATAAAAAAGCATTTAATTATAAAAACAAAAGAACAATAGTAATATACAAATTAATTATTTATGTAAAAAGTATAAAAAAAATTATATACAAAATAATTTAGTTACATTATAATTTACTATTTAAAATAAAATATTCATTTAAATGACAACTATAAAAATATCACTATTTGAATTGCAAATGAACCAAATAATTCATAAATAATTACAGTTCTATTTATTTAAAACTTTTTTAAATTCGATTTGTTTACTAAATTAATAAATTTGAGCTTAATTTTTAATCTCATTTTAGTAATTGAGTTTGCTTTAATAGATCCAAACTCGACTTGAGAAGGTCCGCGAATACAAGGGGTATTTATTTTTAATAAAGTATCACATGCATTTTTATTAATTTATTTTTGATGTTTGTGTTAATTGAAATCTTTGATTAATAAAATTTGTTATTAATATAAATAATTTTTTTCTATTTTACTTATATTTTTCTCTGCAAATTAATTTTAATTTTTTTTTTTCAAACTCAAACACACTAAAATTGGTTTGACTAAGGCTCCGTTTGCCAAGATGGTTGGAACTAATTTAATCTATTAAAAGACAAAATAGGCTAAAAGGACAGTAAGACAAAATGTCACGTTTAAATCATAATCATTTTAATTTTTCTCTCACAGAACTATAAAAAAGTCAAAAGTTAATTTCAAATAGAATTTTTTTGCCCAGAGGCTTCATTTGGGAAGTTGACTATTTTAGTGTAGGCTAAAGTTTTTATATTCAGGAAGATAGTTAAATTTTTTTGTAATTGAATGTGATGTTTGTAAGAAAAAAAGTGAAATGATTATGGATTTGATGTAACATTTTGTTTTATTGGTTATTTTAACTTATTTTTATCTTTTTGTGAATTTTAGTCTAAAAAACCAAAAACCCACTTTCCAAACGGGCCAAAAATAGTCAAAAGAAACTAAAAAATTAAGTTAAAAAAAGTTAATTCTAAATACTCAAAAAAAAAAAAATTTAAAAATCAGAATAAAAACGTTATTTAAGCACTTTGCAATTCTAACCGGCTATATTACAAATCCTATTTACATAATATTTAAAATATAAATAAAATATTTTAGAATGGTCCAAACTAATTAAAATAACATACCCACATTACAAAAGCCATTAATAAATGTTTCCTTACAACCCAACACGCAAACCTCCCATGTCCCCCATTCCCACCTCTTATAAGACACCCCCACCCCCCTTCAACAACCCCACAACCCCACTTTTTCACCACTTACACCACTCCTTAATCAAACAAAGTCCTTCAATATTAAGCACCATTTCCTAGTCTACCCGTGTGCCCAAAATTCTCTGTTTTTAAAACACTCTTCTCTTTGTCTCTCATCATTTTCTTGAACAATATGGCTACTGGAGGAGGAGCTGGCTCCCCTTGCGGTGCATGCAAGTTTCTCAGGCGAAAATGTGCTTCTGATTGCATCTTCGCGCCTTATTTTTGCTCTGAACAAGGCCCGGCCCGGTTCGCTGCTATTCACAAGGTGTTCGGAGCTAGCAATGTTTCGAAACTGTTGTTGCACGTACCGGTTCCTGACCGGTGTGAGGCTGTTGTGACAATTGCTTATGAAGCTCAGGCTAGAATTAGAGATCCTGTTTATGGCTGTGTTGCTCATATCTTTGCTTTGCAGCAACAGGTTGGCATAGTTTTTTTTCTTCTTGTTGTTGTATGGATTTCGTGGCTGTGTTATGTTTCACTTTTTAAATTTTCCTTCTTGGGTATGTTTTATGTTTCTTTTATGAGTCTTCTTTAAGTGTGGATCATAGGTTTTTACATGGTTTTCAATCTCTAGCTGTGTCCAAGCTTGAGTTAATATACAATTTGACCTTGACAACCACATTTAGTATCAGTAGTGATAATTACTTAATAGAACAGTTTCTAGCAAATGGAGTAAGTGCCCAATCCAGTGGTTGGGCCTGCATACTCCCACACAAAATTAGGTTTTTTTTTTTCCCCGTGTTTAGATGATGGATATTTTAAAAGAGAAGAGAAAAATGTGAGTGAAATGTGAATACAATATAGTTACATTTTACTCACACTTTTTCTTTCCCTATCTAAATTTATACCCAAATCCATGATTCAAACACAACTTTAATGTCAAATTTTTTCTTTTTGCTATTTTGAGCTTACATGTATGAATCATTTTTTGGAGGGCTAATTAACACGTTTTTTTGATGGGTGAAGGTAATACATTTTTAAATTTGTTAATTTTTTAATGTTTGGTTCAACTTCAGCTTGATAAATTTATTTTTATTGTAAAAATAAAGTAGTGAAACTTGACTGAATTAAAACTCATTTAGAATTAATTCAAGATGTAGAAAAATTAAACGTAAAGGCATATTTTAAAAAAAATTAATTTACTACTCTGCTAAACTCAACTCATTTATAACACTTAAATATATATATATATTTTTGAAAGATCAAACTCTTGCCTATACTAGGAAATAAATGAGCTAATTGATAGTGTGTGTGTGTGTGTGTGTGTGTGTGTGTGAGTGTTTTCTTAATTTGTGTTCTGCTTTTTGGTAGGTGGCCTGCTTGCAAGCCCAACTAATGCAAGTGAAGTCTCAACTGGCACAAAACTTCATTGACTCAAGGAATGCAGAAAGTCAATGGCCTGGGAATAACATGGTTGGAATGCCAGCATTTCAGACATATCCAAACTGCACGAACTCTTCTATCTCACCTCAGAGTTCACTGGAGTCCATTGTCCATGGCATTGATGGAATGGGAATGCAAGAGATACAAAGCAGAGATGAACTTTCTTTTCAACCCTACTCTAAGAAGAGACCTTCACAAACTGACCTTGGTGAGCTTCAAGCTCTTGCCCTTAGGATGATGAGGAACTGACTCGTCATGATGTTGACAATGATGAGCTTTTTGGCTTCATGATGTATATATAGAGAGAGCCTATGGAGAAACTTAGCAATGCTATACAAATAAACCAATTTTATATTAAAAAAAAAGTTTGACTAACTGATGTTGCACCTATTATATTATTGTAATAAGTCCTGTTTCAAATTTTGAAAGCTCAGTATCATATGCTATCATGTCAGTGAGTGAGATGAATTAGTGAAGTTTGTTAGTTTGTAAAACAGTTTTTGATTTGATGTTACAAGTCCAAAATCAGGCATTTTCCTTCTTTTACCAAAGAAAGTAATATGCTTACATAATTATTATACAAATGATGACAATATTAATGTGACGGTGATATTTTAAAATTTATAAGCCATCTCAATGGTTCTTCTACTTTAAAATGATAAAATTAGAATTTATCATAATATTTTATATTAAATTTTTGTGTGACTTTTTTTGTTTGTTTAGCAATTTTCTTTACCAAAAAATAATTTTAACAAAGTTGAAATGAACTCTCTCTTTATTAGTGTAAGCTGTTACTGTTAAGTTGCCAGGGTTGTCAGGGTTGTGTGATTGCTTTATGAAGATTGTTTAGAGGTTGCTTGTGAACATGCAACAATAATAGAGACACTCTATTTGACATTTTGAAAGTAAAACTTTGGAATTAGGGATCACCTTGAATTCTTATAAATATTTTATTTATCAAGTTTGATTTTTGCATAAAATATTTAAGATTGGCATATTTTAGATATTCTATAAAATAATTGAAGTTTGAACCTTGCGGTATCGTATCTGAGAGTTTAAATTAACGAGTCTAACTAATAAGTGGTTTTTAGGGCATGAAAAAAGACTAAAAAAATAAAGAAAATAAAATAATTTTAACTATTTTCACAACTTTTTTGATCTTTTTACTTATTTTTAAAATACTTTTCACGTCATCCTGATGTTATACAATACCTCAAGAGCACTCGTTGACATCTGCTTAAATTTAAAAAAAATGCAAAGTTAAAGGGTCATCAGAAGATTTCCTAAACGTGATCTTACAAGTGATCCTAAGGTTAAGTTTGTATTATTGTGCCATCTATAGGATTTCCCTATTTGATTGTGCCATTTTACACCAAACTACTGGTATGTCCTCCTACATGGAATGTTAATGTTGTTCTATTTCTTGCAATCTATGATGGGTTAAATATATATATATATAGGTGATAAAGTTTAAGTAACCTAGTGACTTTGCTGTGATAAAACTCATCTTAATAAACAAAGAAATTATTCAAAACTACATCCGACATTTACCCTCATCAATTATTTGTGTGAACGCAATGTCTACTCAAATAAATGATAGATAGTCATTTGTGACAGTTTGCAACAATAAATAATTTTTGCACTAAATGGGAATTAGAGAGAAGGGATGAATGTTATCATTGTGGTTAAGGAAAAGAAACCTTTGAGATGAGTAACTAAGGGACCCACATGCCTAGGGTTTATGCTCTAATAAGTAGGTTTACCAAACTTAAGTACTCTTTTATAATTTTAATTCCAGTATTTAAATGATGTTGTAGGCAGATTGATAGACAAAATGTCCCCTTGATTGACTGTGCACGGCTTCATAATGAGTTTAGTAGCATTGGAGACTTCTATCAAACTAATCAAGCAAATTTTATATTGGTTCTCCAAATTATAGTGCCAAGTAATATATTATTACTTACTATATAAGCTTATTGGTAGAGGGTTTAATAATTGGCCTTTGCATCAAACAAAAATAATTAATATGTCATTCTCTGCCCCTTTGGTCGGAAATGTTGCTTTGTTAATTTGTCAAATGACTCACCAATTAATAGGCCATTTATATATTAATTAAGCCGTGACAGTATGAATTGGGTCCCTCAGTTTAAATAATTTATACTCGTGCAATATCATTGGTTTTTTTTTCTCCTAATAGAAATTTTCTATACATAAATTATGTTTGTATAAATAATAGGTTTTTAAATTCAAATAAATGAATGTGGATACGACACATAATTCGATATTTAAATTTCTTTATTGGTGTTGCTTTATGTAATTTTATACTCTTTAATTTGCCTCCGTTGGGGAAGTGAGTTGGTTTTTTGACTTTTTTTGTTATTTTAGCCTGGGTTAAAAAAGGAAAATGTTTTTTCCCCCTAATTTTCCCTCCCGAATCCCCCTAATTTCAGAAGAGAGAGAGAGAGGAGTCGTGCTAGGAAGAGGAGGAGCTCTGGCCTCCAGTCCTCGCAGTCGCAGCTCCACCCGCCGTCGTCGCAGCTCGGCGCCTCTGCCCGATCATCGTCGTAGGCCGGTTGTCGTCTCCGCCTCAGCCTCCTCTGCCCACACCGTCGCCTCCGACCCCGCCCCTCGCCTCCGCCCCCCGCCTCCGCCTTCAGCCCAATTTATTAGCTCCCTCCAGTCCCTCCTTCTTCCCCCTCCTCCTTCTTCCCTCTCTTCTTCTTCTTCTTTCTTCGTCTTCTTCCTTCTGCTTCTGATTTTCTGATTGAAAAAAAAAAAAAAAATTAAAATGACGAAACGACGTCGTTTCGTCGATTAGGGGGATTCGGGGGCGGGGGGGGGGGGGGGGGCTCAATTCGAGCTCTCTAGCACTGCTCGTTAAAAAACTTGGTTTGGGAAGGGTTTTTTTGACTTTTTGACTTTTTTTTTAGAAAAGAGTGTAATGATTATGGGTTGGATGTGATGTTTTGTTTGTTGTGACTAAAATAGTTTATTTAGTCTTTTGTGACTAAAATAACGCCAAACGGAGCGATCAATGAAGTCTTGCTGATCAAAAAGAAGAAGAAAAAAAAAAATAGCCAAACTATTTGGATGGCAGCCAAGCAGGATATGTGACGGATGTTTGAACAAGGCAACTAATCAATTTTCCGAACATGAACAGTGGGTGGAGTAGGTCTCTTCCTAGAATATTGTGAATGTGTTAGACACGATTTCACCTCAAATGAAATAAATAAAGGAAGCAGTTGCTTGTCTCAACAGTAAAACTCTCACTTATAAATCTGCCTTAGGCACTACTTGTATTCGAGCTTACTAGCTTACATATTGAGAGTTTACAACAACCATCACTGATTTAGGGATCAAAGAATCTCCCGACTAACCGATTAATTTCGATGGTTTTTGTTTCCATTGCTATTTTCAATATATAGTAGTTTTTCTCCATACAATTTTTCCCTACATAGTAGAATTTTTTTATCACTAGATCTAAGGGGAAAAGAAAACGAGGATCACCCCAACACTTCATATGGAGCGCAAACTCACAATCTTGGAATTAGAGAGTATGCTACTGTGACACAAGGCCATGAATCCACACAATAAATTACTCGATTAAAAATAGTAGTCAATTAGCTTCCGAGATTGATTAATCAAATCGTAACACTTCTTCGAGCCCATGACCATGTCATTAGGAAAATTATAAATAATATAGTCAAGCTTGTATCCACTTTCAAACTTCATTTCGGCACTAAACAATCACAGTGAGATAAAGGGGTGTAGGAAATGAAAAGCTTTAAGTTCAACAATCTAGATAGATATAAGACTCCATTAATTGTACTAGTCAGAAAGTAAATTATTCCTAAGACACTTAATATAATGGGGGTGACGAATAATCTTTTAGTTGAGTGTGTGTTCAAGAAGAAAAAAGCAAAGTAACCAAGAAAAAGAAGACAAAAATAGAGTAGTGGATTCTTCGCACAAAAGAGATAGTGTGTACATGTGTTAAAAAAAAAATTAAAAAAAAAAAAAATTTGAGTTAAAAAAAAGAGAAGAAAGTTTGGTCTCTACTTTTCTATTGGTCTTGTTCTTAAAGGAAAGGCAAGCATGCCTTGAGTGTCTGAATCACGACAAACAATCACCATCACACACTCTCTCTCTCTCTCTCCTCTGTATGCCACATCTACAATTTGATTCATGTTCTTTTAACATCTTATCTTTATATATATATAATGCTTTTTTTTTTTTTTCTCATTTTTGACTTTGCACTGCTTTTGCTTTTTCGACACATTGGCCAAGTTCTATGTGAAGCCTGCAATCACAACACCCACAGCTTGATTTGCAATTGACGTATTTGCATCAAATTCTTATAATTTTTATCATATTTGTGTATGTCACTAGACACGCAAATATAATGAAATTTACATTATTAATAAAAATATGTGAGATCTATACTTTTATGTGTCTAATAATAAAAATCACATAAGAAAAATCATGAAAGAAGTTTTAGGTGTGACACAATAATATAATAATACTACGTATCATGAAAAAAAATTTATGAAAATGATCATGAAAGATTTGTGACATTTGAATTACACTTAGAATAAAGCACTACACACTAATCAAGATAATCTAAGGGTCACAAATCTTTCATGATCATTTTTATGAAAATTTTTTCATAATTCCTAACATTTTTTCACAATAATATAACCATATAACAATTTTGAATAGTGAAATTGTGGTTGATAAAAATGCAATCGGTGTGTTTTTATTTGGTAGTAGGCATTAATAAGGAATTGTTGGTCTTGCATCGATTTCAGGAGCTTTGAATATTAACATATTTTGACCGTTGAGCATGTGCACGAGTGGCTAGTCTGATCAGTCCCAGCTGTCAGATGGATTGTTTTTGTTTTGTTTATTACAAGTAACGGCTCCAATTGCTTTCTTCTCACTCAGACCTATTGACCGGGCTGCGGCATATGTTTTTATAAAAATTTTATACAAAATTTATGACAAATATAGTGATAGTATTTGTGAAATTATGAAAATAATAGTGAATGTTTACAATAAGTCTCATATTTGTTATGTTCAAAAATTTTAGGAATAATCACAAAAAATAAAAAATAAAAAATACAAGTATTTAATCATGTAATAAAATAAATCTTATGTTTTATATTTTATTAATTTAAATCATAATATTTTTATTTGTTTTTAATCTAAATTATTTATCTAATTCATTAAACAAAATAATAATATTTTAATTATTAAATTCATTGTAAGTATACATAAAATGTCTAAAATATTCATTTCATTCAATTTAATGGCTAAAATACATATTTTTTTTTATTGATTTTACTAAACAAAAATAAGTAAATGGTTTAAATTGAAAATAATTATAAAGTTTAGGATTTAAATTGATAAAGTTAAATATTCAGAATTTATTTTATTATAAGGCTCAAATTTTAAGAATTTTTCTTTTATTTTTTATTTTTATAGTTTTATCAAATTTTTATTAATATATTAATATCAATAAGAATATATGTGACTCAAATATTGAGTGTTTCAAGTTTGATCTTAAAAGAATTTTCGAAACTCAAACTTGATCATTTAACACGAAACATATGTGCTAATGTTAAAATAAAAAAATAAAATAAAACTAGAAAGATTCATGCTCCTCAGATCAGCTCCAATCATTTACCTTCTCATCCCAAATTCCAATCTTTTTATTAAATTTGTAGGAATACGGCGGAGACAGGCCGAAGTCCAATTAGTCGCGAGAGCCGAGTACTTAAATGGACTCTGACAATTCTCTTTGTTTAAGGCCTTAAATGATTTTTTTTTTCCCAATAAGATTGGGTTGGGCCTAAAGATTAGAATAATCAATTGTCTATAAAGAACCTGTCCATGTTCTTCCCAAATAGAGTGGGAAAAACAATATTTTAAAAATAAAATAAAAGGAAAATTACCAATCAGTAAAAGGTGGGACAAATAATTACCAAAAGGAGGGATCATTGTGAGATATGACTTTTGCTTTGTTTTTTTAACACAAAAAAGACTTGCACCCCTATATATATATTTGTAATTGTTTTTAGTCAAATGGCTTGATGAGTAGTGTACGGGAAAGAAATACACCTTCTCATATAATCCTGTTGATCAAGTCTGCGTTCCTCCGTACGACGTCGTTCCACCACCTGAAAATACCAACGTGAGCTAGCCGGCGGGTGTGTGCCAGAAACCTCTCCGATGCCTAAGTCAGTAAGCAAGACAAACAGGCAAAAGCTCAATGTATTCAGGGAGCAAAGTTGCATTACCTCTCCAAAGGTGATATTGGTGAGCTTATATAGATTTCGCGTGGCACAATCCTGATAGGACTCTTATTCCTCCATGTGCAGAGTCCTCCTAGGATTACTCCTCCTTACGTAGAGTCTCCCTAGGACTCATACTCTTGGAAGATAATGCTTATCCTCCAACACCCTCCTCACTGCTTAAACTAAGTGAGATGGTTCTTCTCATGGCCGAACTACTTTCAGGACCGAAGTAACAATTACTTCGGCCCTTAATTTACTCTCCCTTACCTCGGCTTTCCCATACTAAGACCGAGCTATCTATAAGGGAATTAAAACCGAGCTTTCTGCAAACCATAGCTTACTTCGGTCTCTCACATGCTACAACCGAAGTAATCACCGAAGACCGAAACATTTGAGCTACTCCACTCAACCGGAGTAGAACCAAGTCCTCCGAAGACCGAGCTATTCACCACGGCTGTGTGACCGGTCTATCTTCAAAGCTACCTCTCCAAACCGGAGTAACTTACACGGCCCTATCTGCGCAAGCCTTTTTATTTCGGTCCTATGGCCCAACACCCAGCTCGGCCCACTTGTATATAAATTACCCTCTCAATTGCCCCTTAATTCCATCTGCAAAGCATGATTGGGATTACTCGCTTACAAACCGAACTAAGATTTTTTGCTTATCCAGCCGAGCTACAATCTGTCAGCTACTCCGGCCGAGCTGAAAACCTTCTTGGCTGCTCTAACCGAGCTAAGTTTAAGCCGAGCCAAAAACGTCCGGTCAAAACGTCTCTTCAGTCTGTAGAAACTGAATCGATTGTCCTTCCATCGACACGTGGCAGACCCCGACTGGCTAGCTCCAGCTGTAACGCCGCCCCTCGTACTTCGTAACTTTTGAACAGTTCCCGCCCTTTTTGCATTTACACCAAAAGAACCCTTCATTTTCGAATCACACTATTCTCTATTCATCTCTTCTCTTTCTCCCTGTGTTCTTCCTGCTCCTGAGCTCGTGCCTTTGCTGTGTTTGAAGCTTCCACCCTCTTTTCATTCTCTTCATTTGGTAAGTAACTTCAATCCGTTCCCCTTGTTTTTGCTTTCCTTTCTGCATTTTACTCATTTATCTGTAGTTCATTTCTTGTTTTTGCAAAATACTTCTCTCATGCTTAGTTTCTGAAAAAACTTCACAAAAGCCCTTTAGAATATCATGATGCAGCCTGTAAAACTAGGTTTAGATCTGGAATCACGTCGCAACCGGACTAGTATACTGTTGTTGTTATAGATAGGCAAACTGGAACCGAACCAACACTTGTACACATCACAATAGTTTTAATAGGTTTCCATCTGATATACCTTAGCCGAAACAAAAACACACTCGAACCTGAAATTTCGACCTTCGACCGAGCTAAGCCCTAGGGGCTAAGCCAGCTTTCTGAGTCCTAAACCGAACTCATATAAGTTGCCCCTTGAGGCCTAATCGAAGTAAGAAAATTCTCACCTGAAACCGAGATAACAAAAATACTCTATGAACCGAGGTAACGAGCACTTGTCAGAAACCGATGTAGATACCAAAGTACCCTGTTGAGCCGAAATAAGACTAGTCTTTTCTTGCTTTGTCTTTGTAGCACGGTCTATGATCAGTGCTTAACAACTTGTTTTCTCACTTTGCAGACTTAGGTTGCCAGGCACTTCCCTGCGCCCAGCCGAGCTACCGAGCACACTTTTCCAACCGATATAACTTATTTTAACTTATACAATAAAATGGGGAAATATAGATTCCTTGTAGAAACCCCAGGTGGTTTGGCCGAATTCCGAAAGGACCACCATATACCAGACGACGTACACCTAACCCTGGCCGACCGAGATGTCGACCCATGGAATAACGAGGGTTTTGTCCCCTTTACCATTCAGTCCATAGTAGAGACCGGACTACGATTCCCAGTCCAGCCTTTAATCTGTGAATACCTTAGGCAAACCAGACTTTGCCCAACCCAATTCTCCACCAACACCTATCGCATAATAATGGGCATAGACGCCCTAAACCGGAAACACGGTCTGAACCTCGGTTTAGCCGAACTATTGCACCAGTATTCAATAGGATCTAAAAATGAAGGCTGGTGCTATTACCTGAGAATCCGCCGAGGTCGAGAAAAAATAGTAAAACACACACCAGACAAAGACCTAAATGATGACGATTTCTTTTGGGTCTCTGGAAACTTTGAAGACCTTGAGGCTCAAATTCCTGGCCGAAGAATAAACTGGAAAATGGGACAACCCGGTATACATACTTCGGTCGCCTTTATCACTTTTCTTTTTATTTCGGTGATTTGCTACGAACCGAACTAACAGTTGTTTTCCCTTTTGCAGATTTAGCTTATCTTCACTCCCAGTACAACTACCCAAACCTCGATCTTCTACGCACCGCACTAAGAATAAGGGAGAGAAGTTGGGCCAAACTCCTTGATTTCGAACCGACCTACCGCTATTCCGGTCGCCGAAAAGCAAGGGTGACAGACTTCCTCCTTGAAGACCCACCAGAACCAGACCCAACTTTACCCGAAATAAACTTAGTGCCGCTCACAGCCGAACAAGAGATGGCGAAGAAGAACAAATTGAAAGCCATGCTCACCTCAACCACCAGGGCCGAAGTGCCTCCAACCCATCAAACCACAGCCGCCGTGGTAGCTCTTCCATTCCAGCAGCCATCATCCTCCCGCCGAGCTAAGCGCGCCCGGACTGCTGAGACCGAGCAGCGTTTGGTTGATGAGGTTGACCCCATCCTTCCACCGAGCCCCGAACTCAACCTTCAACCGGAATCATCTGACCGAGCTGCGCCGAACAACAAATGGGCTCCACCCTTCGTCTTCAACAACCGAGATATCGATTTAAAATGACTCGTTGTGGTCGACAAGGATCACTGGCCTTCAACCTGGCCAGGGGTGTTTGTCTTCCCAAAGACATGGAGCACCACAGTAAGCAGCTAAATACCGAGCTGAAGGCCATCCGGTCGTCCACCAAGTCCATGATCTTGGTAAGCAAGACTGTTTTTTTTTTTTTTTTCTTTGATCAGTCTAATTTTGTCCAACTCTTAGCTCGGCTAACAAGGAACTCTCCTTTTGCAGGCCATTCAAAAGAACACCATTGCCCATAAGCAAATAATGGAACTTCGCAAAACAACAAGGCACGCAATAAGGGACGGGGCCTGTGACGACCGAAGCCGCACTGTCGAAAAAGGTCGGCCGAACTAGAGGCCGAGGTAGCGCCGATCAATCTGGTTGCCTCGGCTGATAGTGACAAACAGCGGGCCGTGACCGAGACTAAAGATAAATATCTCTGGGAGATGGCCCAGCTTGAAACCAAAAAAGACGCTGAAATAAAGGAGTTGGAGCAGAAGGCTAAGGACGCTTCCAAAGAGGGCTTTAAGGAAGCCGAAGCTGGCTACTCTCTGCAGTGCGAGGCTGCCAAAGAATTGTTCTTCAAGTCTTGGCCGAGAGGTGCAGTGGAGAAGGTCGGTTGTGGACCTGAAACCGAGGTCTACAATGCTCCTGAGCACTTTATTCCGGTCTCACTGCAAGAGTATGCCGATGATCTCCAAAAATAGTTTCTCGGTTCATCCGATGATGATGACGATGATGAAGAAGAAGAAGCAACTGAGACCTCGGCCATCCAGGAGCGAGCCGATGATCAATCAGCTCGGTTGGAGACAATGGTTGAAAATGTGGCACCCGAACTCCCAACCGAGACTCTTCCAACTGCAAATACCGGAGTACGCGCTGACCTCGGGGCCGAACTGGCGGCCGAGATAGATGATCTTTTCGATTGAACTTTTTTTTTTTTTGGCCTCAAATTACATGTAGACTCTGACCCTTTGCACTTGTACTTTGCTCAGGAATTTGAATGAAAAAATCTTTCCACCAAGTCTTGCTTCGGTTGTGTATGTATGCCTGTACTTGTAATGAATTTATTTACTATAACTCACTAGCCAACCACTCTTCAGCCGATATAACTTACTTCGGCTGAAGAGTTCAAAGCGTTGGTTTAATCCAGCCAACCACTCTTCAGCCGATATAACTTACTTCGGCTGAAGAGTAACAAGAGTTGGTTTAATCCAGCCAACCACTCTTCAGTCATTCACATACTTCGGCTGTAGAGTACCAAGTGTTTGGTTATTCCGACCAAACGTCCTGCAGCCTGGATCCGTATCTTGGGCTTAGGAGGGGTTATAGTTGGTTTAATCTAGCCAACCACTCTTCAGCCATACACTTACTTCGGCTGAAGAGTACCAAGTGTTGGTTTAATCCAGCCAACCTCTAGGTTAGTTTAATCCAGCCAACCTAGAATACAGAGTTTGGTTATTCCGGCCAAACGTCCTGCAGCCTGGATCCTTATCCTGGGCTTAGGAGGGGTCATAGTTGGTTTAATCCAGCCAACCACTCTTCAGCCATACACTTACTTCGGCTGAAGAGTACCAAGTGTTGGTTTAATCCAGCCAACCTCTAGGTTAGTTTAATCCAGCCAACCTAGAATACAGAGTTTGGTTATTAAGGCCAGCGTCCCCCGCACTGGATCCTTATCCTGGGCTTAGGAGGGGTCATAGTTGGTTTAATCCAGCCAACCACTCTTCAGCCATACACTTACTTCGGCTGAAGAGTACCAAGTGTTGGTTTAATCCAGCCAACCTCTAGGTTAGTTTAATTCAGCCAACCTAGAATACAGAGTTTGGTTATTCCGGCCAAACGTCCTGCAGCCTGGATCCTTATCTTGGGCTTAGGAGGGGTCATAGTTGGTTTAATCCGGCCAACTATGTTTGCAATGCTACTAACTTACAAAGGTTACTTTCTACTAAAGACAAATATGTTGAAAAAGAATCGATTTGTTTTAAAGTGAAAACTTACATATACTTAGAGAGGAAAAAAAGCTAAAAGTAAAATAACTTCAGATTGGCAGTGTTCCATGGCCTAGGAATTGCTTTGCCGTCCTCATCTTCCAAGTGGTATGCCCCTTTGCCTGCTAATCCGACCACTTTGTAAGGACCTTCCCAGTTATGCCCTAACTTGCCATCTCCTGGGACCAATGTGTTTCCCATCACCTTGCGAAGTACCCAATCGCCGATCTTAAATTGTCTGGGATGCACAGTTTTGTTATACTTCCTAGATAGTTCTTGTTGGTAGGAGGCGATGTGAACCAATGCTCTGTCTCTTCTTTCTTTCGCAAGGTCAAGTTCCAGTGCTATGGCTTCGCCGTTTAGGTCTGGATCAAAATTTTCGCTCCGGATTGTGGGGAGTCCGACTTCTAATGGGATGACTGCTTCCATGCCATAGGCTAAGGAGAATGGAGTTTCTCCTGTTGACCATCGTGGTGTGGTGCGATAAGCCCATAAAACATGAGGGAGCTCTTCTGCCCACTTGCCTTTGGCTTTTTCCAACATTTTCTTTAATCCGTCCAAGACTACCTTGTTTGACGCCTCTGCCTGACCATTTGCTTGGGGATATGCCGGTGTGGAGTTGTAGAACTCTATCTTGTACTCTTCACAAAAGCTTCTGAAAATTCTGCCATCAAACTGAGTGCCGTTATGCGAAATCGTGCTTTTGGTATGCCATGAGTAATGATGTTACGCGGACAAACTTCTTCACATCTTTTTCCTTGATTGACGCCAAGGCTTCGCTTCCACCCACTTTGTGAAGTAGTCATTCTTAAGAAAGAACTTCTGTTACTGGTCTTTGTTGGGAATGGTCCCACTATGTCTAAGCCCCACATTGCGAAAGGCCATGGACTAGTGAGAGGTAGGAGTTCTCTAGCAGGTTGATGTATTTGATGTGCAAACTTCTGACACTTTTCGCATTTTTTGACATACTTCTCCGAATCCGCTTGCATGTATGGCCACCAATACCCTTGTGAAATAGCTCGGTATGCCAATGATCTTCCTCCTTGATGGCTGCCACAAACCCCTTCGTGTATTTCGTACAGGAATGCTTCCACCTTGCTGGGGTGAACACACTTTAAGTAAGGTCCTAAGAACGACTTCTTGTATAACGCTAAGGATGGAGAGAGCCAAAATCGTTGCGACTTTGCTCTTATTCTGTTGGCTTCTTTCTTTTCTTTCGGTAAAGTGCCGTCTTTCAAGAACAGTATGATGGGATCCATCCAAGAAGGACCTAACTCCGCACAACATACCTCTTCAGCCTCTGGGTCTTCAATACTTGGTCTGGGCAGATAGTCGATCAATAGAGGATGTGGGATGGAGGTATCTGGCATTGAGGCGAAGCCTGCTAGTTCGTCTGCTCTAGTATTCTCCTCCCTGTCAATCTGTTCTATCCTCACCACGTCGAACTTCTTGATCTCGGTTCTGACTAGCTCTTGGTACTTAGCCATTCTGTCGTCCTTTCCTTCGTAGTCGCCAGAAATTTGATTCACCACTAACTGTGAGTCACTGTAGACCATGAGTTCGGTGGCCTTCATGTAGGCCGCTGACTTGAGTCCTGCAAGAAGTGCTTCGTACTCCGCTTCATTGTTTGATGCTGGGAAGCCAAGGTTGATCGCCTGTTCCACTACTAGGCCGTCTGGAGAGATGAGGACTATGCCAAGTCCTGCTCCATGTCGGTTGGATGCCCCATCCACAAAGAGCTTCCACATCTCCCCAACGAACAACTTCCAACAAGTGGAGGGTCGACGATGCCTTGGGGTCTTCCATGCGGGTGTCTTTTTCAGAGTCCATATTTGCAGTCTGCCCCTTGTCTTCTGATGGGCCCAAGTCATTAGTCGCTAGTGAATTTTGACTTGGTGTAGTAAGTTGGCTTCTCCTCGCCTCTCTACTCTAGTGCGCCTTGATCGAGTAGCTCAGACTAGGGGTTGCGTTATTCCGGCGTCAATCTCCATCCCTAGTTTGGTTGTGTCAGTCAGATCGATTGGGCAGACTTAGTGGCTTCCAGGAGTGAACTCTACGACGAAGTCTGCCAAAGATTGGGCCTTTACTGCGGTTCTGGGTTGGAACTTCACATCATATTGTCCCAACTCCACTGCCCACTTCAAAATCCGCCCAGAAAAGTTTGCCCTCTCAAACAAAGCTTTTAGGGGAAAGGCTGTGAGGACGACAATGGGGTGGGCGTGAAAGTAGTGCGCCAATTTCCTGGAGGCCATCATTAAGGCCAGCGCTAGCTTCTCTAGAGGTAAATACCTTGTTTCGGCTCCCAGCAATGTCTTGCTGACATAGAAGATAGGTAGATGTTGGATTCCATCTGCCCGAACTAACACCGCACTTACTGCGTGCTGAGAGACTGCCAGGTAGAGGAAGAGTTCTTCTCCAGGTATTGGAGTGACCAGTAATGGTGGAGAAGACATGTACGCCTTCAAACTCTCCAGAGCTCGGTCGCATTCTTCGTCCCACTCAAACTTAGCTTTTAATGGTGAAAGAATGGGCGTAACGTCTCAAGACCGGCTGATGAATCGGTTAAGTGCTGCCGCCATGCCGGTGAGATGCTGCACTTCTTTCACTGAGTTAGGCCTCTCTAACTCTGAATTATACGATTTGGGAGGTGCGCCTCGATACCCCGATTGGTCACCAGGAACCCCAGAAACTTGCCAGACACTACACCGAATGCGCACTTAGAAGCGTTAAAGCGCAGTTTGTGTTGCTTCAGGATCTGGAACATCTCATTTAGGCCCTTTAGATGGTCATCCGCATCCTTGCTTTTGACCACCATGTCGTCGATGTAAGCCTCAATTGTTCTGCCTAACAATGGCTCAAACATCTTGGTAACCATTCTCTGAAACGTCGCTCCTGCGTTCTTTAGGCCAAAGGGCATGACCTTGTAACAATATAGTCCTCTTGGAGTGGTGAAGGACGTTACTTCCTGATCTAGTTCGTGCATGGCTATCTGATGGTAGCCTCTGTATGCGTCAAGGAAGCTAAGCCTGCTGTGCCCTGCTGTTAGGTCCACCAATTGATCTATCCTTGGCAGGGGGAAACTGTCCTTTGGGTACGTTTTGTTGACCGTCTTGTAGTCGACGCAGACGCGCCACTTGCCATTCTTCTTTGGCACTACGACGGTGTTGGAGATCCATCTTGGGTAATGGACCTCTCTGATTGCCCCTGCTTCTAACAAGTTACCCACCTCTTCTGCCACTATCTCGGCGTGGTGGAGTGCCGATCTGCGTGTGCGTTGAATGACCGGTCTAGCAGAAGGGTGGACATTGAGTTGATGGCAGATGAAGTTGGGATCAATGCCTGGCATGTCGTATGGGGTCCAGGCAAACACTTCGATGTTGGAGGTCAGAAATTCCAAGACTTCCAATCTCTCAGTGCTGGACAACGACGATCCAAGTAAGAAGAACTTTTCCGGGTTCTTCTCATCTATTCTGACTTCTACCAAGTCCTCCACTGCTTTTTGATCAGCCGCTTTGCCAACATCCGCGAATAGTTCATTACTCTCCGGTTCTTCAACCGAATGAACATATCCTTTGGCAGCCGCTATTCGTCATCTTGACAATCTTGCTTGGACATAATCTGGTCCCCATATACTTCTTCAATGACTCCAGATCGTTGGAAACCGCATCACTTGGTAGTAGGAGGATGCCCCCGATCGCAAGGCGTCTGACCATGTTACGCCTAAGATGATGTTGTAGGTGGAGGGACCTTGACACCTGAACTCCACTTGCTTTGTCACACTTCCATACGACCGGAAGGATGATTTTGCCGACAGCCACTCCAAGATAGAATTGAATCCAATCAAAGGGGATACGGCAGGGGCTAAGTCCTTGTCTTGCAGCTTGAGTTGCTTGAAAGTTTCATAGTACATGATTTCACACGAACTGCCTTGGTCAATCAGAATCCGCTTGACGTCAAAATCCTTGGCTCGGAGAGTGACGACCAAGGCATCATTGTGTGGGCAATATATTCTGTCCAAGTCTTTATCCGAAAAGGACATGATGTTTGTGGCTTCTGTCTTCCCCTTTTTGACGACTGGTTGGGCACTTAGCACCTCTCTCAAGTGCTCTGCCTTTTTGATTGAACCTTTGAGCTCGCATACTCGCTCTGGTTCAAAGACTCCATGGATCACGTTGATGATGCCTTGTGGCGGGGCGTCGATCGGCATCCCGTTGGGTTTGTTGTGATCTTGGGGGGCTGGCTGCGCCCCTCCCTCTATGTATTTATCTAGGTGCCTACCGCCACCAATTCTTCCAGATGTTGCCTCAACGGCGTGCAGTTCTCAGTTCGGTGCCCCTTTTCCTTGTGGAAGGTGCATCTGGATCTGTCATCATAGTCCTTTTGGGCCTCGCCTAACTTGGCAGGCCACTTGACGAAAGGCTCGTCTCGAATCTCACTAAGTATACGGTAGATCGGTTTCTTAAACACCGTGGTTATGGCAGTTCGGACTCTCAACCATCTCTCGTCCTGGTCGTCATCATTGTTTCGCCTGCCCCGTCCGTTTTGGTTTCGGCGACCTACCGTATTGACCTTTGCTGAGGTCTTCTTCTCTGGTGTCATGGTCGCGCCAGTCTTTGCTTTGGCACGAGCGCCATCCTCTTCTACCCTGATGTGCTGATGCACTCTCTCCATCAGGGCTTCCATGGTGAGGGGTGGTGTCATGGTGATAGAGTCCCTCAGTCTGTTCCCGACTGGAAGGCCTCTTTTGTATCGCAAGAATGGCGAGGTTGGTTGGCGATCCCCAACTGTTGAATGTCTCCCAAGAGCGATCGTTGTATGACCTCGAGTCTCCTTATCGCCCATGTCGATGGAGAGTAGGTGTCGATCTCCACCGGGTCTTTGTGTTCGATTCAACCGCGCATAAACGCCTCGCCAATTGGCGCCAGGAGGCTATCGCCCTCTGAAGCTTCTCAAACCAAGTCAAGCCTAGGTCGCCGAGGCTTGAAGGAATAGGATACACATCAACGCCTCATTCTGCAGATCTGACCATAACTGGCGAAGTGGCTCAAGTGGGTGTAAGGGTCCGCTTTTCCTTCATATGTCGTGAATTTGGGTTGTAGGAAGCTGGATGGAAGGCGCGTTCTCAATCTCTCGACGAATGGTGAGGCCTGCAGGTCCGCCAATGCCTTATCCGCTGGTTCGTATGCCAAGTGCGGCCTTGGCATTCCAACCTCGACGCTTCCATGCGTCCGAGGAGCCAATCGCTGCAAGGCAGGAACCCTGTGGGGATCGCGCGCCCTGGCGTCCTCCTTCCATCGTGCCTTTTCTTCCAACATGGACCTTAGGTCGGACGACCTAGGTAATTCCGTCTGTTTGGACCTCGTATGATGCGTATGTGAGGGCTAATAGGTACTCCCTTCAGTGTATGACCTCTCAGGCCTCGTCCTCTCAGACCTGGAGTGACGGGTCCTGGAAGATACGGATCGCGTGTCGCCTATCCTGAGGCTTCTATCCTCTGGTTGAGAGGGTGTAGAATTCCTACCACGACCCTCTGAGTGGCGAGGAGGCGTCTTCTTGTTGCGCCCCTCTCCTGTCGCCACTTCTTTTCCTTTTATCTGGCGCTTCAGAGACTCCATGTCCGCCGCCATCTTACGGATCAGTTCGTCTTTCTCTCTGACGCGATCCTCCAGAATTTGAGGATCAACTCTGCGCCTTTGTCTTTCTGGGCTTTGCGAACGAGAGGGATGAGGGCTGCTATTCCTCCTTCGTCCCCTCGCATCCCTCCTGGAATTCTGCCTTTGTGGTTCCAGGTTCGCCATGGGAGGGACCAAAGGTAGGCCTTCGCGCCTTGCACCTCCTTCTGGAGTTTGTCCATCAATGGCGGACTGAGGCAGTTCTTCGTTGTTCGCCATTGATGTTCGAGAAAAACTTGATCAAGAGGTTGTTCTTGTCTGCTATTCCCACAGACGGCGCCAATTGTACGGGAAAGAAATACACCTTCTCGTATAATCCTGTTGATCAAGTCTGCGTTCCTCCGTACGACGTCGTTCCACCACCTGAAAATACCAACGTGAGCTAGCCGGCGGGTGTGTGCCGGAAACCTCTCCGATGCCTAAGTCAGTAAGCAAGACAAACAGGCAAAAGCTCAATGTATTCAGGGAGCAAAGTTGCATTACCTCTCCAAAGGTGATATTGGTGAGCTTATATAGATTTCGCGTGGCACAATCCTGGTAGGACTCTTATTCCTCCATGTGCAGAGTCCTCCTAGGATTACTCCTCACGAGAGTCCCCTAGGACTCATACTCTTGGAAGATAATGCTTATCCTCCAACACCCTCCTCACTGCTTAAACCAAGTGAGATGGTTCTTCTCATGGCCGAACTACTTTCAGGACCGAAGTAACAATTACTTCGGCCCTTAATTTACTCTCCCTTACCTCGGCTTTCCTATACTAAGACCGAGCTATCCATAAGGGAATTAAAACCGAGCTTTCTGCAAACCATAGCTTACTTCGGTCTCTCACATGCTACAACCAAAGTAATCACCGAAGACCGAAACATTTGAGCTACTCCACTCAACCGGAGTAGAACCAAGTCCTCTGAAGACCGGGCTATTCACCACGGTTGCGTGACCGGTCTATCTTCAAAGCTACCTCTCCAAACCGGAGTAACTTACACGGCCCTATCTGCGCAAGCCTTTTTATTCCGGCCCTATGGCCCAATACCCAGCTCGGCCCACTTGTATATAAATTACCCTCTCAAGTAGTTTCTTGAAAAATAAAAGAGGGTGAGAAAGAAAAGAGAAGAGAGACAAGAGAAAAGAGATTTAAGTTAGCTTTTGAAGCTTAGGTGTCTTGCAAAGTTTGACTTGTGACCAGTTGAGTAAAAACTTATTTAGGATAAGTCTAGTTTAAACACATTTTTAGCATTCATTATTATTTTTAAGAAAATAACCTACAACTGCACCTAATTAAAGTTCATATCGTAATGTAATCTTGCAAACAATAGGTGTTGTGTCACCTTTTATTTTTATTTTTATTTTTTTTATTCGTTTGGTAATTATAGAAAATCAATATCAAAGTTTACCTATAGAAGGAAAAAGTCAATTGTTAATGCCACCAATGCAAAAAGAAGGAAAATAAATAAGGAAATTTCTCATTGCCAGTGGTGTAAATTGTCATTAGAGAAGAATATATCATAATTAGCTACCCAAAATAAAAAAATAAAAAATTACACTACGCCAAAACAGGGCATTAACGGCGATTTTTTTAACGGCGGTAACGAAAACCGCCGTTAAAGGTACTATTAATGGCGGTAACAAAAACCGCTGTTAATTAACGGCGGTTTCGTTACCGCCGTTAAAAAAACCGCCACTAAAATTGTCTTTAACGACGGTAATGAAAACCACTTTTAACGGCGGTAACGAAACCGCCGTTAATGCCCACTTTTAACGGCGGTAACAAAACCACCGCTAATGTCCAATCATTACCGCCGTTAATAACGGCGGTCTTTGCCGGCGGAGTTCCGGCGAAACTCCGGCGTGCTCCGGCAAGTTCCGGCGAAGCCATCTACAATAAAGTAAAAGTAATGTTTAAATATTTATTTAGGGAATATATTTTATGAAGAGTGGCTGTGGCAGAGTGGTTGGTGTGGGTGGATGAGAGGTCTTGGGTTCAAAACTTGAGGAGTGCAAGAAGAAAGAATTATTTTTTGAAAAATTTGAACCTATTTATGGCGGTAAAAAATCGCCGTTTTTGGTCCTATATTATTGCCATTTTTGGTCGACTTTTAACGACGGTAATTTGCATTTTTACAACGGTTTCACTTTTTCTGACACGTGCATAAACGACGGTAGCGAAACCACCGTTAATACCACCGTTAAAGGCTTTAATGGCGGTAAAAAATCGCCGCTAAAGCCCAATTTTAACGTAGTAATTAGCTAATTTTTCTCTCAAGCAGCTTTGTATGTTTATGAAATTTTATTTTTTATTATTTATTTATTTATTTATTTTTTAAGTGTATCACCCATCATGTACAATCTAGCTTAAGCAATATCCATGACAATCTAATTATTGACAGAAAAAGAGAAAAAGAAGAGTAAATATAGCCCCTTTTTTGGCTAATATAAACTTAACCATACTAGATAAGAGGTAAAGCTATGGATATTAGATTAGGACTAAGAAAGCAAAAAGAATATTCAAATTACTTATAAAAATCATGAAGATTTACTTGGGTAATTCTTTTCGAATTGATGGTAAACATTTTTCCATAGTGTTTGCACCACATTTTATTTTTCTGTCGATTATGGCCTATTAATTATAACCAAGTTTGATTATGGTCAATCGATTGAAATCATAAATTATTTTTTAAAAAAAAACCTTAACCACATTTGTTTTTATTATTATTATTTCTGTCGACAGACATGCTAACGTGGCATGACAGATGTGTTAAGGACGTGACATGATGACATGTTAAATGGAGGGTCAGAAAGTTAGCAACTGTAGCAATTTAAAAGTTAGTTGTTGAGATTAAGGAGTCAAGATCAAATTGAGTATTAAATCTGCAAAATGGTTCTTATCAAACATGGGATATGGATAATGTTGAGGAAATCGTGGGCTTGGATTATCTCTTTCTCTCATATGGTTGAGTCTATTAATAGATCAAGAGAGATACAAAGATCAATCAATCATCAACCATCAAACACACTCGTGTAGAGTTATTTAGGAGTAGTTCTAAATTAGCCATTTTAGGAGTAAATTAAACAGGTAGCTTTTCCAACCCCCCACTTTTTTTCTTTCTGTCAATTGCTGTATTTATTCAATTTTTTGTTCTTGTTTAAGTTTTTGTAATTAGTGACAAATGACAATTTATTCGAATTAATACATATTCTGTTATATTCAATTTCTTCTTTACTTAATTACCTCCAAAGAAGTCCTTAATCTGTTTAAAGTATAAGACTCAACCACAAAGTCTAATATTTTTGTGTTTATTTAAAATCTATTAAACCCTGTCGATCAATCACTGTCGATTGGGCTTAAACCGAATTTTTGCTAACACATAGTCTTACATTAAAACCTTCTATATATTATACAAAAATTAAAACTAAAACTAAAACTAAAATCTGCGTGGACCATGCAAGATTGTTTTGTATGGAGTAATGATATATAAATACAAATTGTATAAGAATGATGTGGTGAATGATTATGTATGAAAATTTGGAAAGTATAACATTTTCTTTCCGTATGAGACTTAAGGGACTATTTGGCAAAAGATTTTTAAATCACATTTTTTCCGATTTTTTTCCCCCATTTTACTAGGATTTTTCCCCCCAATTGTTTTCAGGAAATTTTCAGTTTTTTCCTAGGTTTGCAAAAGGGGAAGTGTGAATTCAAGTACTTAGGCTCTACGTCTTGATAGGTCTAACAAGTAGGTCTTAATAAGATCATTAAGGTCAAGTTTGACATAACCTAAATAATATAAAAAGTCAAAAAGTCAATATCTTATTTAAGTCACATTATCTTATTTAAATCACATCACCTCTCTAACACATCACATCAAACCCAACCCAAACCCAACCCATATAAACTAATAAGTCAAAAAGTACATTTTTTTAGAACATCCCAAACTAACCCTAAACAAAGATATTAGCTTGAGCAAAACCAGGTATGTCAAAGGATTACACTATTATTCTAACACCAAATCCAAGATTACACAATATCTAAGAAAACAATCATTAGACTAGAGTAGATTATAGGTTTTCCAATTGTATGAACATATCTAGGGTTTCTAGTTTATTTATGGAAGCAAAAGTGCATGTCTTAAAGTGTGCAGTAACATTACAAAATTGACAGAGTAATCTTCACCCAAGATATTTCTTTTGCATAAGCCTCATTTTGCACTAGCTCTGTTGAGTGTTGAGTGTTTAAATAATAAAATTACTCATCTCTTTAACAGCTTAAGCCTCTAGATGAGCCGGCAGTTAACAATTCAACACGATCAGTGCTGAATATAGCCAAAAGCCATCAACTTTAGTTCATCGGCATCATCTTGGAAAGCCCATTCATGCCTTCCATTTGTTTGCATATCAAGGGAATCCATGGAGTACTGCGAAGTCTCTTCAAAACTAGTAAATGACATATTTTCTTCTGGGATGATTTGATTCTCATAATTTCCAATAGAGTTTGGATTCATGAAACTGTTTTCACAATAAGGGTTGTTTCCAAAATTGCTGATCAAGTTCGGATCAAATTGTGCCATCATTGAATTCTCTGACTGAAAAACACCTTGTGAGTAAGAAGCAAGCTTTCCACACAATCTTTCATTAAGGTTTGCAGTACCGGTGGAGCCATTGATAAAGTTCCGAGCCCGAGCCATCTGTTCCTTCAGACAAGCTAGTTGTGCTTGTAAATTGACAACCTGCATAATTAGGGTTAAATAACAAAAAACCAAAATTAGGGTTTCAATTTTCAATTATGAGTGCAAAATTAGGGTTTCAAGAAAGGTTAATGGGTACTAAACCTGTTGTTGGAGGGCAAAAATATGTGAGACACAGCCATAAATAGGGTCTTGAAGCCTAGCTTGAGCTTCATATGAGATTGTAACCGCGGCCTCACAACGATCACTCACTGGAAGGTGAGAGAGGAGCTTGGAGACATTACTAGCGCCGAAGACCTTGTGGATGGCTGAGAAATGAGTAGCTCCTTGTTCATGGCAGAAATATGGGGCAAAAACACAACCCCTCGCACATTTTCTTCTCAAGAACTTGCAAGCACCACAAGGTGAACCAGAGCTTGTCATCTTGATGATGATCTTTTTGGGAAGTTTGGAAATAAGTTAACTAAACTCTTGTTCTAAGCTTAGTGAAAGCATTATGATCACTATGTTTATAAACACTAGAGGAAAAGAAGGGTGGATCATATTATAATGAATTTTTAATTGCATTGGTTCCCTCAATGGCTTACAGAATTGCATTATTATTATTTTTCTTTATTAAAAACTAAAATTTTATATTTTCATTTAAGATTCCATCGAACACCATTGAAGGACAAAACAGCTAGCATAAACCAAACCCATTTCTATTTGCTTGATGATTGGATCTTTTCAGCTCATTTTTGAAAGTAAAGATTTTTATATGTGATATTGCAACTACATTTAGCTGTTGATTGTACCAAAATTTAACATATATAATTAAGGTTGGGAAATTGGTTGAGGACTATTTGGATGTCTGTCATGTACTCGTGTCTTTGCAAGAATAATTTATTCATTGAAAATGTGTTTAATTTCTTTTCTTTATACTAATCTCTACAGGTTTTAGCCAAAACAAATTTATCTGTAATGTAAATTGTAACTCTTAGATTGTGTTTGGATTTTGAATTTGTGAAGGAAAACAAAAAAGAAAGGGAAAAGATAAATTTTTATTTCATTTTGGTCACTGCATAAGCTCTGTTTTAAGATTTCCTAATTGCAATATTGTCTCAGATTTTACCAAATACAGTGTGAACCTATGAACTGTAAGTCCAATAATTGTGTGTTGCTATCAACATGGCCTTAAATAACAGGTAAAATGTGTGTTTTCTAATGTGTTCTGACATGTTTGTTATGTAAAGTGCGAAAAACTGAGACACTTACACAATAAAAGTGATTCATTATATATTGCATCAATTATGGTTTGAAAACATTGTAATTTTATAATCTCTATTAACTATGAAGCTTGTTTGTTGTCTTTGTTTGCCCGTATCTGTGAAAATACTATTGGTAAACTACATAATTATACTTTTTCATAAACTAATTTTTATCTATTTATAATCTTTTTTTCCTACCTGTAGATTTAGTGTAAAATTTCATAGTTTCATTGTATGGGTCACATTTTCAAGCAACTACGCATGAAACCTAGATTAAACTAGACAAGGTTCATTAGTTTAGGTAAAATTTTGTCTCTTATAAGTAGAAATGGGCCAATGAACATTAATAAACTAAGTACTAAAATTTTTTATCATATATTTTACTCAAAAAAATTATTTGTAATCCAAATTCAATCTTTGCATATCTTATAAGATGAATTTGAACTACATACTAACTTTTCAAGATAAAATTCTAAGCACGTTGCATTGTTGATCTAACTCATAAAAATATGAAGTAACTTTAACAAAACTAACAAATTTTATAGAATTTTGATATTTATTAATATGACACTTATAATATCATTAAAGTGGGTCGTCGTTTTAAAATTTTTTTTTTTTATTATCGGCAAAAAAGAAAGTTCTATTGATGAAAAAAAAACACAATACAAGCATAATTACATCAACAAAGCAGGAAAATACAAAAAAGTATCATAATTAACCTCAATGATCCCAACAAGATTCATTCTTCTTTCTTTTTTTCCGTTGGTCTCTCACCAACTTGGGGTGCTAGCAGGGGGGTCTAGGGGTTAAAAGGATCAGACTTATGAATGACTGCCTCTTATTGAAATGGTGGTGGCGGTTTGGGGCGGAACCTAATGCTCTGTGGAAACAGGTGATATATAACAAATACAATCAGGTGGGTGTAGGGTGGTGTCGAACACGCTGATAACCCAAAGTTATCTTCTTTATGGTGACATTTTGGGTATTGCTAGAACGTGGAATTTTTTAAAGAAAATTCTACCCCAGTGATTGGGGATGGGAAAAATACTCTGTTTTGGAGAGGTACATGGTGTAATAATGTGTGCTTGATGGAAGCTTTCCCTAGACTCTACTCCCTGTCTTTGGAAAAGTTTGATTCTGTGAGTGTGATGCATTCCAGAAGAAGTAGTGAGGCGGAGTGGAACCTTAATTTTAGAAGAGCACTCTTTCAATGGGAGGTGGAGGATTTGAATAGGAAGTTGTCGTTCTTTCTCGCGCCCCCCTCTCGGAAAAACCAATGGCGATGCTTTGCATTGGAAAGACCATCGTATTTTCTTGTGTCCTCTGCTTATAAGTGGTGCGATAATTCCTTAGGCTCAAGTGTAAGGTTGCAGATCTTATGGAACAACGTTTCTTCGCCTAGAGCTCAATTCTTTGGTTGGTTGGCATGGAAAGGAAGGCTTAAGACCTAATTAGAGTGCTATCCGATGAGGCTAGTATGAGTTGCATTTTAGAATGAAGAAGTGGAGAGTGTAAATCATGTGCTTCTTCTTGCCCTTTCGTTTGGAAGGTTTGGTCTCACATGCTAAAATGGTGGGTTTGCAGTGGGTCCAACCTAGCTTGTCTGGTAATCGTTTTTTGGTTCAAGGTGAAAAAACAAGAGAGGTGATCTGGAAGGCCTTGCCTTTGCTTTGGTCCATCCGAAATCAAGAAATGATTGTATCTTTAATGGCATTTATCCAAATTTTGAGGAGGTCATAAAAGTAGCAAAGAGTTATGGATATGAGAAAGATATTAGGGGTGTTCGAGAAAAGATGGATCTGTTTTGATCAGTGCTTACTCGTGAGGCATGGTGCGGTAGTGGTATTCTGTGGGAGGGGTTTTGATCTGGTTTTGTTTGTTGTTTTTTGTTGGAATCTATGGGTGGAACGAGGTGTATGTTGGTGGTTTGGTAGTGGTATTCGATCTGTTTTGATCTGCTTGGTAGTGGTATTTGGGTTGGGTATTCTTTGGGTTGGGAGGTCGATGGGTTGAGGTCGATTGGGAGGGTGTATGTTGGTGTTTTGGTATTCTTGGGAGTCTGTTTTGGTGGTGTATTGTTTTGATTTCTTCTTTGTTCCTCGTGGTTGTTTTCTCTTCAACCTTGTGGTGTGCTGGCAAATGATTGGGCTTCCCTCGCGGTGCCAACCTAGTTGGGATCGTGAGGTTTTGCTTTGATGCCTTTTGCACTCCCTCATCCTTTTTGATGTAATTTCTTTTTGACAATTTTCATCAATAAAGGGTTTTTTTGCTGTTCAAAAAAAAAAAAAAACTTGGGGTGCAAGCAAATGATAGGGTGAGCTTGGTGGTGCCAACCTAGTTGGGATCATTTAGCGCACTGTGATGCTTTTGCACTTCCTTTCCCTTTATTGATGTAATTTTCTTGTATCTTGTACTTGTTTTTTTTCATCAATAAAGTTTCTTTTTGCCGATCAAAAAAAAAAAAAAAATTGGCATTGTAAAAGCACAATCATATGCTAGTATTTGACCCAAGATTAGTGAGAAACTAATTAGAAGCACTCAAAGAAAAAACAAAACAGCTATACATTATTACATGATTTTATTATTACATTATTACATGACACATCAATTAATAAAAATAGTTTATAAATTTATTAATTTATATAAAGATTTATAAAATTTATTAATTTATATATAATTTTGTTTTGTATAAATATATGTTGTTAATGTTGGGATTGTGATTTTGGGATCCGTGATACTTTAAAGCATAG
This sequence comes from Camellia lanceoleosa, assembly GCA_025200525.1. Taxonomy (NCBI): domain Eukaryota; kingdom Viridiplantae; phylum Streptophyta; class Magnoliopsida; order Ericales; family Theaceae; genus Camellia; species Camellia lanceoleosa. The sequence continues at coordinate 25,501,582 of CM045768.1, forward strand.
ACAGATACAAATAATAAAAAAAAAATACGAAGACATAAAAAAGGAGCATATTCCAAAAATGAAAGAAACAAAAGATAGTGACACTTCACTGGAACCTCGTCATTAAGGAAAAAAAATATATTTAGTAGTTTAGGGTATGATCTTAATTATGATCTTGGTCACTCTTTAAATTATTTTTTTTTAAAAAAAAGATAAATTTAAGATTTTAATTTTTTTTGTAGCTTATCTCATCAGAAATGTGCAATAGGTAAAACTTAATTTTATCTTTTTTGTGTGATTAATTTATGAGTGATCAAAAGACAAACTTAAAATTTTATCTTTTTTATGTGTAAGTCTTGCAGGTCACATTTTGTCGAGCAATACTTGTATTATTAATATTAACTAATCTTACATAAAATCATTAATCACTTTCAATCACTTTTCTTGTGTCACACATTGGTGACCAACATGTAGACCTTGCCCAAATGTGCATTTAGGCCCCCACAGCCCGTTAATAATGATCCTCCAACTTAGCCCCCTTTCTCCCTTAAGGGCTAATACCTTTTAAGCTATAAAATTTGAATAATTTTATGGACACTAACACTTTTATTAAAAAAAAATTTATTGAAAGTATAAAAAATCAAATATGATTGGTTGTCAAAAATATAATAATATTTGAACATCCAATGATGTTTGGATACATATACTTTTTATATGAATTTTAATAAGAATTTTATTGTATGTGACATTACTCACAAAATTTAGGCTGTGTTTGGTGTACCATATGGTAAATAGGGTTTAAGCTGCATTGGATATATGGAAAGCAGCACACTGATTAATTCCGAAATTTGATTACATATGCCCCACCCATAACATTTTTGATCCATAAAAAATAAAATTAACAAAAGAGAACTAAAAATCTAGTATTAAAGCTATGTACCTTTTTTTCTCATTTGGGAGATTATGATGGCTGTTTTGTCCAAGATTAATTATTCTTCTTCCTTTTTTAAAAGAGGGGTGTAAAACTCCAAACAAACTAAGAAGGTGAAGAAAAACTGAAACCAATATACTCTTTCTTATTCAACATCATATTAGAGAATGCATCAGCTATTTTTATATACAAAGTAATAAGGAGTTCAACTAATCATCTAGAACAAAATATCTTCTAAAAAACTAACTGTCTTCTCAACTGTGTAACTAACTCCTAAGCTGGTAAACTTCTTGAACTACAATCTGAGCTGGAGCTACCTAAGCTAGCTGCACTATTTGAGCTTGAGCTGGCTGAACTAATGAGCTTGAGGCTGAATTATATTCCTCAACATTCCCCTTCAAACTGATGGGAGGAGAAATTGACATCAGTTTGGATTAAAGATAAGAGAAATGAGAAGTTGATAATGGTTTAGTAAAAATATCAACCAACTGATCGAGAGTAGGAACATAATGCAACACAAGCTTTTTAGCAAGGACTTGGTCACGAACAAAATGGCAACCAATTTCAATATGTTTTAATCGAGAGTGAAAGACTGGATTAGAGGCTAAAGCTATGGTAGAGACATTTTCACACTAGAGAAGAGGAATTGTAGGAGATACAATACAAAGGTCATGAAGTAATATGCCAATCCAAGTAAGTTCTGCAGCAGTATAAGCCAATGATCGATACTCTGCTTCAATAGATGATCTAGACATAGTGGCTTGCTTCTAAAGCAAAATGGCCAATAGTAAGATTATGCACATGATGACAAAGTTGATTGACTGCATAAGACAAGTCAGGCCTGATAATTGTTAAGTATTGCAATGCTGTAGACGTCCCCGAACGCATCCCGGGGAAAGGGAGTGCGAGTCCCCCCCGTTCTGGTTCGATATTGGGTCACTACAGTTCGAAGGACAAATGTCACGGTTCTTAATCCTGAACCAAAGAGTCCAAATCCGGCAAATCGTTTTTGAAAACAGATTTTTTGAAAGAAGTGCCAAACATGGATCGCCGCGGAATCTGAGTCGCCAGCTAAATATTTTAAAACGGGAACTTATGGACACCTCGACTCGGTCGCAAAGGCCTCGTGTACGTCATCACCAAAGTTGGCTCGAACTTGGGTACGATTGAAGGTCACCGTGAGCATTTCGCTCGGGCCAAAGACCGGCCTCTACTAACCATGATATCTGATTTTGAAAACATTGTGCGTTCTTATTCCGGTTATTAGCCTAGGTTACTATGTGATGCGCACAGCATACAAGTATAGACTAAATCGCCTGAATTGGAACAAAACATTTCATGTTTGTTTGTTTGAAAATGGTTTGATGGTGCTACCCGTAAGTAGGCCAAGACGTGGATTTTCCACCCTTGGGTGGGCTTAGAAAAATATGATTTTGCCACTATCTAGTGGGCTTAAAACAAACGTTTGGTGAATTGTCCCAATCCAAATAACTCAACCTCCACCCACAGGCATTCAAGGCAGTTATATCATATAAGCATTTAGCCTCATAGTAAGTATGCTATTCATGGCAACACTCACACGCATGCAAGGATGCTAAAGCATAAAACTTACCGAGTACTCCAAGCCAAAACAGAAAACCGATTAGAAATCATGCATGATCCTAGATACACAGAAATGCCTAATGCAACACGTGCAAAGATGCAAACTATAGCAGGCTCAGCTATTCTAAACATGGCATATGAAATGCTACAACTATCACGTATTCAATTTGGAATTGAAATACAAATGCAGTTTGTATGATGCGCCGAGCCCGGTATGTGCAAAACAGATGAATGATGCAAACATGCTGTCATACTGTATGCTAATTAAAATATGCCCTATATCTAACCATCGTAAGCGGGTAAATAAAAGGGAGAAAGAAATGGGGGTTGGAAGACATACATCACACTCACCCACACTTATTACAATTATGCCCTCGCGCAGAGGGTCCGAATAAATAATAATACAAATCAAGAATAAAAGAATATTCTGATTTCTAATTAATTAACAAATTAACAAATTAATTACAAAAAGTAATCGCATGCAAGCCGTGGACCGCCTTTGTCAGCGATGAGTGATGTATGGTCGCTGGTGTGGAAATCCACTGGGATGCCCTAATTAGCCTCTGTTTGCAATATTTCTCGAAATGCGTGCCAGACTCCGAAGACTTGCTGATTCTTGATTTTACTGCAACAGAGAGCAGGAAAAGGGCATAACAATGTATTTCACAAATATATGCATGCCTCGATCCTCGTGCCACCAATCACGTATCTCGATGCATGATGGTCGAGGAGCCGAATTGCACAACTCAATATAGGATGAATGCATATGAATGCTACAACAAAACCTAACTCCATCATGGGCAATCCGGAGTGTCGGTGACTTGGGAATTGAGACCCGTTCCGTCACTCGAGTCTGAAAGCGTGCCTCGTTTCCCGTGCCCGGGCTAATTCCTATCCCGAACACGATGCAATATGCATGATATGCATGAATGCAACTAAAATACAGTCCTAGCATGCACAATGCTATGAAAATGAGATGCCTCGAAATGCGTGCACGCGGGCACGCAAACCGAGGCGATGATCCTAAGGCATGAAATGGCATATGCAATGTAAATTGGACTTACACTAACACGAGAGGACCTCAGCCACACTCACATAAGAGGCCGTGAGAAAAGTGAAGTACCTTGAAATGCGTGCACACGGGCACGCAAACCGAGGCAATGGCATAAAGGCATGAAATGACATGAAATATGATGTACAATGAGACCTAAATGAGATGTCTCGAAATGCGTGCCCACGGGCACGCAAACCGAGAAAATGGCATACGGAATGCAACAGGACTAAAATGAGATACGAGATGCAATATGGGCTTATACCAATATGAGTGAGCCTCAGCCACACTCACATAGGAAGCCATCGAATAAAAACGAAGTGCCTCGAAATGCGTGCCCACGGGCACGCAAACCGAGGCAAAGGCATACGCGGTGCAAATGATATGGAAAATGCAAATTGGGCTTACACTAACATGAGAGGACCTCAGCCGCACTCACATAAGAGGCCGTCGGATAAAAACGAAGTGCCTCGAAATACGTGCCCACGGGCACGCAAACCGAGGCAAAGGCATACGCGGTGCAATTGATATGGAAAATGCAAATTGGGCTTACACTAACATGAGAGGACCTCAGCCGCACTCACATAAGAGGCCGGGAGATGAAAATGAAGTGCCTCGAAATGCGTGCCCACGGGCACGCAAACCGAGGCAAAGGCAAAAAAGTATGAAATGGCACTCCAAATACAGATTGGACTTATACTAATGTGAGAGAGCCTCAGCCACACTCACATAAGAAGTCGGGAGATGAAAATGAAGTGCCTCGAAACGCGTGCACACGGGCACGCAAACCGAGGCAATGGCCCTAAGGCATGAAATGACATGCATAATGCAAATTGGGCTTACACTAACATGAGAGGGCCTCAGCCACACTCACGTAAGAGGCCGACAGGCGAAAAATGAGATGCCTCGAAATAAGTGCACACGGGCATGCAAACCGAGGCAATGGCCCTAAGGCATGAAATGACATGCAAATGAGACGTGGCATATGGCATATGGAAAATGCAAATTTCAGCAGCCAAAATGATGCAAAAACAGCCCCCGAATTATAGCAAAATTACACCCGATGCCCGAAATGCAATGTTATGCACCCGAAATGGCCTACAGCTATGCCAATTATGCACAATATGGACATGAAGTGTAAACACAGATGCTAGGAAGCCCCTAAACTAGCATTTTTCCAGTACAAAGAATGTCCAAACAACAATTACAAGTATGGCAAAAACAGCATGCAAAAATGGGGAAAAATAGGGGAACAATGAAACAAGTGATATGTACAATGCTCAAACTGAAAAAAAAAGTTCTACAACATTAAAGAGGGACCAAAAATATGCACATTTACAGTAGATGACATTCTCCAATTCAGTATGTAGATATACTCAAAATAGCATGCAAAATATGAGCCATCAAAGGCTATAACATGAGGTATCAAAAGGATGGACCAAACAGCCTTGGACCCTTAACAAAAAATGAAGAATGAGTTATTTTAAGACTCTTCCCAAGCCTGATGAAGGCTCAAAAACAGAAGCATGATGAGCTAGCAAGGCATGCAAAAATAAGGGGGTATACGAGGGTATAACATGAAGTACCAAAAGTATTCACCAAATAGCATATGACCCTTAACAAAACATGACAAGAAGGAAAAAATAAGGCTCTTTTCAGGCCTGATGAAGGCTGAAATCAGAAGCCAAATAAGCTTAAAAAGGCATGCAAAATGGGGCCAAAGAGAGGTACAAAGAGAGGCCATGCGTGGAGGCCGCAAACAAGATTGATCCCTTCTACAATGTTGTAGAGGGACCTAAAATAAGCTCAATCTCAGTTAATGGAATGCTCAAAATCAGACTTAAAATAGGCTAAAGAAACCATGCAATTTTACGGTAAATTGGAAGAATTACAAAACAAGTGCATGATAGAACCACCAAACATGGTTGAGCCCTTCTTCAATATTGAAGAGAGGCTCAAAATAAGCCCACTCACAGTTTATATCAGGCTCGAAAATGGATCACTCATAATCCAAACAAAGCATGCAAAATATTGGCACAAAGAGTGATATTGAAAGAGGTGCATCATAGAGGTGCCAAACAAGGTTGAGCCCTTCTACAATGTTGTAGAGGGGCTCAAAATAAGCCTAAAATCAGTAGGGTTCGGAGCCCAAAACAGAGAGCAAGTAGGGTAAAGAATTGATGCAAAAATGTGCTCAAAAGGGGGAAATAGTGACTTACCCTTGAAGATCAAGCTTTTGTTGCTTCTTGGCTTCAATTTGTTGCTTCTTAACCTCTGAAAAATCCTCCTTTGCTGCTGGAATGGAGGTGGTGATGGTGAAGCTTAGGGTTGATGAACAAGTGGGCTAGAAACTTGAAGGTTTTGGAGCTTTTGGAGAGGAAATGGAGGCAATGGGAGATGTGCTCTTGAGAAGAAAGTTGCTAACCTTAACAAAGGAGGAGGTCAGCCCTTAAATGGGCAAGAAAGGGTGTAAAAGGGAGGAAATGCATCTAAGCTTTCCTCCCAAAATATCCCTGAGGCAAAAGATATTTGGAAAAAGCAATTTTGACACCAGAAGTGGCGAAGGTCAGTGCTTTTCTTGAAGATGGCCGGCCACCCCAATCGGGTCGACCAGCCACTCCCATGGCCGGCCATGGCCAAAAATGAAGTGAACAATTAATGGCCGGCCACCATATTTTGGTGTCCTCCCAGGTGTGTAGAACAAGACCCCATGGTCGGAATTTGACAACTTTGAAACAAGAGGCACAACATTCAACTTGAAAGAGAGGCTCAAAAATGAAAATAACAATTACTGGCCGACCACCACTTTTTAGGGTCCTCCCATGTCCCCTCATCACAAATATGTAGTCTCGGCTCGAAGAAAATACCCCTAGGGTGTTCAACATTAGCCCAGAAGTGAGCAAAACGGACGCCGGAGGAGCGAAACTGGTTTTCTGAGACAATTGCTATCCTCTCACCCTCCAGTGATCTTCCTGGTGCTAAAACAGAGGTACCTGCCAAAATTGAACAAAAACCGATACAAAATGAATGCTCGGGGCCCAAATCACGCAGTTTGGGGTCCCGAAAATGGGCTGTAAACGCTGAAAGTGGCGTTCGGCCACGAAGTGGGTATCTGAGACCCCAGTGTCCCTCGGTATGATAAAACAAAGGTACTCGCCGAAAATGAACAAAAACTGATGCAAAATGAATGCTCGGGGCCCAAATCACGCAGCCGGTCCCAAAATGGGCTATAAGCACGAAAGTGGCATTCGCCACGGCGGGGTATTCGAGACCCTAGTGTCCTCGGTATGGAGTAAATGAGATGCATGCCAAAAACCGGAGAAATCGGAGATGGGTGGGCGGTCCCGAGCCGAGGCACACAGCCTGACGGCTCCGAAAATCGGGAACCGGGCTCTGAAATGGGCAAAATGGCCTCTGACCACTTAAATGTAGCCTCGACCACCGAGAGATAGCCTACAGACCACTCCTTCCTCAGAAAGAAAACAGGAAAACCGAAAGTGCGTTCGCAAACCGAGGCAAGGCATGAAGAGTTCGGAAGTCCAGAGGCAGGGCGCACGGCCGCGACTCTGAGATTTCTGAACGAGCACAGTATGCAACATCACCAAGCGCTCAATCGGTGACGTCTGAGTCTTAAGATCGGTCAAAAATGGGGTGTCTACAAATTCTCAAACTATACTTCCATAGAAAGAAGGATTATAAAAAGGAACATTAGAATTGTGAGGCAAACCAGGCTTAACAGATATAGATGAATCACATGGCTTACAATCCAACAGGCCAGCCTTAGTAAAAACATCCTAAGCACACTTTTTTTGAGAAAGCACATAGGTAAAGCTAGAGGTTTCAACAGATATACCCAGAAAATATGAAAGATTTCCAAGCTCTTTCATAGAAAATGCCTGATGCATTTTAGTAATAAGAAGCTGAATGTATGTAACATTATTCCCAATGAGTAGAATATTATCCACATAAACAAGAAGAGCAATGAAGACTGAACCATGCTGATATATGAAAAGAGAAGAGTCACATTTGCTATTCTTGAACCCTTGAGAGAGCAAAAAAGCTGAAAGGTAGAGTACCATGCTCTTGGTGCTTGTTTAAGACCGTACAAAGCTTTGTGTAGCTTACAAACCTGCTGTGGTTGAGAAGAATGCTCAAACCCTAGTGGCTGCAATATGTAGACTTCTTCCTCAAGAATGTCATGAAGAAAAGCATTATAGATATCTAGTTGCTTGATAGGTCAATGGTGATAGAGAGCAAGACATAAAAGAATGCGAATGGTGGGCAATTTAGCAACAAGACTAAAAGTTTCCTGAAAGCTAATGCTTTCTTGTTGAAGATAGCCTTTGGCCACTAATCTGGCTTTATGCCTAGCAATAGTCCTATCAAAATTTCTCTTGACCTTAAACACCCATTTACAACCTATGGCATGCTTCCTAGGAGGAAGAGAAATAACGGACCAAGTTTTCTAGGCTTGAAAAGTCTGAAATTCTTCTAACATAGCCTATTTCCAAATAAGGATAACCAAGGCCTCCTTGTGAGAGGGAGGTTCAACATCATGAGAAGAAAGAGAGACAGGTTTGAAAGTGAGAAGAGCTGTTTTAGACCTAATAAGCATATAATGACAATTAGAAGGAGGAGGCATAGAAGGAAGTGAAACAGAACTAGAAGAAATGAGCAACTGAATAGAAATTGGGTAAATAGGTATAGGAGAATAAAGGGGAGGAGAAATAAGTGGAAGAGAAAACTGAGCTGAAGAGGTACTAAGACGTAAACCAGCAGAATTTGAAAGAAAAAAAGAACTAAATACTGGTGAAACAGAGGTAGTGGGTACAGATGAAGATTGTAAAGGTGTAGAAGAAGAAAGAGAAGACCAAAAGAAGGATTGAAGGAAATGAAGCTGTGACAAAGAAGAGAATGAGGAGAAAGAAGCTTGATATGCAAAAGGAAACACCTGTTCATTAAACACTACATGACGAGAAAGATAAATAATTCCAGTTTTCAGATCAAGACACTAATATCTTTTTGCAAAAGAATGATAACCTAAGAAGACACACTCAACTGATTTAGGTTGCAGTTTGGTAAGATGATAAGGTTTGAGCCAAGGAAAGCATTGGTAACCAAAAACTTTGAGAAGAGAAAAATCTGAAAGTTTGTGAAATAAAGTTTCAAAAGGTGTCTTATAAGCCAATTTGGAGGAAGGCAGCCTATTAATGAGGTAAGTGGCACAAGCAATAGCATCAAACCAATAATGCACAGGAATAGAAGAGTGATGAAGTAAAGCAATAACAATTTCAATGAGATGCCTGTGTTTTCATTCAGCTACATCATTGTGAGATGGTGTATGAGGACAAGAAAGTTGATGAACAATTCCTTGTGACATAGTGAGATCCTTCATTTTGTTATTAAAGAATTCTGTACCACCATCTGTTCTAAGGATCTTAAGTTGAGTATCAAATTGTTTTTCTGCATAAGCTTTGAATTCAAGAAACTTGGCATAAACTTCACTCTTATAAACCAATGGATACAACCAGGTAAACCTACTAAATTCATCCACGAAGAGAACATAGTATTTATAACTAGAAATGGATGAAAAAAGCCCCCAAACATCATTGTGAATTAAAGCAAGGGGCTTATTTGCAGTGGAATTAGACAATTGAAAAGGCAATCTATGACTTTTGGCAATAGAACAATCCACACAAGCTTGAGATGTTACAGTAGAGGCTTTAAGATGCAAGTGTAATCTAAGATGCTTAAACTTCAAAGCACTAAGGTGCCTTAGCCTATTATGCCAAACAATATTAGAAACAGAAGCAGAACTAGAAGCAGAACTAGACAACTTTTGAGAAGCAAAACTTGTGGGAGCTGCTGAAGGAGCATGATTAGCAGGTAGTGAAGTAGATGGAAAAAAGTGATACAAGCCATGAAGATTAGATCCTCTGTGAAGAATTTTCTTCATAAGCTTATCCTAAATGACAAATTGAGTATCATTAAAACTGATAATACAATTGTTATTTTAAGCTAATTTTTGAATGGAGACAAGATTAGAAGAAATAGAATCTGTATGTAGCACATTATTCAATTTAAACAGGTGATGTGGAGTAGAAAAAAGGCGTTTACCAGTGTGCTAGATAGGAATGGAGTTTCCATCTCCTATGGTAATTTGTTCTGAGCCTTGATAAGGCTAATAGCAATTTAGATGACTGAGATCATTAGTCACATGATTCAATGTTGCAAAATTCAAGTACCAAGGACTTTGAACTGAGGAAGAACCTATTGAAGAAGGGGACATGGAGGCTGCTGAAAAAGTAAAAAAAGCTCGTGGTTGCTGCTGTTGATTGTGATTTTGGAAATTTTGATTTGAAACCTAATATTGTGGATCCATACGATACCAACACTCCAGTGCAGAATGACTTGAGCCTCCATAGATTTGGCAAATTTGATTTAAGAACCTTCCTCGACCTCGAGATAGAGTAAATCGACCATAGCCTCTATTTCGTCTTCCTCTTCCTCCTCTGGAATATGATCAACCTTGATTGGAGCCAAAATTCTAAGATCTTGAAGAGGAAGTGTGAAAAGAATTTGGAGATCCTTTGACTGTAGAGAAAACTCCAGTTGATTCTGTGGACTTTTTTATCTTGGATTCTAAATGAATTGCTTCAGAACATAGTAAAACACAAAGATCATCCATGGTGATGATGCCTGGTCTAGTACGAATTGCAGTAGCAAATGAATCAAACTCAGAAGGTAGGCCATTCAGAGTTACTAAGACTAGATATGCATCAATCGAAGTCCATTGAAGAAATTCTGAATTTGGAATGGAAGCTCCTTCTGGATCTGTGATTGTAAAGGATGGACATGGAGTTGATCCATCAAAATAACCAAGCAGATTCGTTGCTCGAAGAATATTCAAGATCTAAGTCTTCCAAACAAGGAAATTGGAACCATCTAGTTTGACAGTAACAAAGGATGAAAGATTAGAAATTAACAGGGTGAGATTTAAAGGAAGCAAATATGATAATGGTGATGCCATTGATCAGTTGCTCATTAGAGCTTTAGCGTTATGATACCATGAAGAAAAATTGAAACCAATATACTATTTCTTATTGAACATCATATTAGAGAATACATCAACTAAATTTATATACAAAGCAATAAGGAGCTCAACTAATCATCTAGAACAAAATATCTTCTAACAAACTAACTGCCTTCTCAACTGTGTAAATAACTCCTAAGCTGGTGAACTTCTTGAACTGCAATTTGAATCGGAGCCACCTAAGCTGGTTGCACTACTGGAGCTTGAGCCTGAGCCGGCTGAACTAATGAGCCGGAGGCTGAACTATATTCCTTAACAGAAGGACCTGCAACCTCCTTTGCAACTAACAGAAAAAGAGAGGGTGGACAAGCCACTAGCCAGTCCAAGATTGATTCTTAATTAAGTGTAAAATGTTACGGTGCCGTTTGGTAACGCTTACGTTTTCAGTTTTCTGTTTATATTTACAAAAATTTAAAAAACTCAAATAAAAACTTGTTTGGTAAAATTTTTGATTTATAAATCAGTGGTCTCAGTTTATAAATTTAGCCAAAAAATGAATATACAAAAAATGTGTTTCCGTTTTGAGTTTTGAGTTTTTTTTTTTTTTTTTACCACCAAACACTAGCCACCACCCGCCACCATTTTTCACTACCGTCTTTCGCCACCACCACCCACCACCTGCACTACCACTCACTACCCACCTGCCACCACCACCACCTACCACCACCACCCACCACTCACTACCCACCTGCCACTCACTCGCCACCACCATCCACCTCTCGCCACTACCACCACTACCCACCACCCACCTGCCATCCACCCGCCACTACCATCCATTGCTTGCCACCACCACCCGCCACCTACTTGCCACCACCACTCACCACCCACCACCAGCCACCCACCACCGCCAGCCACCTGCCACCTATCCGCCACCAACACCCACTACCCCTCTACCACCACCACCCACCCGTCACCTACCTGCCACCACCACCCATTCGCTACCACCTACCACCCATCACCGTCACCCACCCACTCACCACCACCACCACCATCACCGCCACCCACCTACTACCACCATCCGCCACTGCCACTCCACTGCCACGCCACCACCCACCCACCCACCCACAATCACCACCCACCGCCATCCGCCACCTACCACCCGGCCACTCGCTACCACCCATCACCCGCCACCGTCACCCACCCACCCACCACTACCACCCGCTATCTAGCCGCCGCCATCCGCCACCCACCTGCCACCACCACCCACTTGTTACCACCCACCACCCGCCACCCACCCACCCACCACCACCACCACCATCACCACCCACCACTTGACACCACTTGCCATTTCTCACTCTTTTTTATAATTTTAAATTTTTTTAAACATTTTTTCAATTACCAAACGCGTTTGTAGTTTATGTTTTTCTAAAAATAAACAAAAATCAGTTTATAAAATTTTTGTAAATATAAACTGAAAACGTAAACGTTACCAAACACATCCTACGGATTTCATAAATACTCCCTATAAGATTGTGGTTTCCATCACTAAACTATAGGAGATCTAAATATCTACTCAAAACTTACTGATTGTTTTATGCTATGTTTAGATCTTAAATTTATAGAGAAGAAAAAATGAAAGAAGGAAAAATGAAATAGAAATTAATTTTTTTCTCACTTTTCCCTTTAATTAGTCTCCTAGAAATCTTTGTTTGCATTCAAAATTCAAACACAACTTTAATATTTTTTTCTCAATTAAAACATCAAATGCAATGTTAGCATGAAGTGATTACAAGATTAATCTACTGGGCATTATTCGACAAGAGGGAAGGATGTATCAATAGGGATTCACGCATAATATCGCCTCTTTGACTGAGAATCCCAAATCTTTTGTTCTTGTACCACAATGCACTCTTAATTGCATAATAATATCTTAATATTTTTATCATATTATATTATTTAAAATATATTAAAATAGAGGGAAAAAAAAAATTAGGAACAAAAAAATTTCAGGCCCTTACAGCCATTATCTTCACCATGGAGGAATAACTTTGAGTGATGTATACTTGTTGGCCACTTAAGCATGAAAGAGGAAGTGACATTGGGGACAAGAAGGCATTTTAACTAATGAGATTATTAAAATAATAATCTTCTTTAGACAATAATGTAGGAAGGGTTCAACCAACCTTAATAAAACTTGTCTATTTGAATTTTGTTTAAACTTTAATATTATACATTTTACAAAGGGTTAATTACACTAATAGTCCCTATAGTTTGGGACTTGTGTCACTTTGGTCCCTGATTTTTCAATTGTGACAAATTTGACCTTGAATTTTGAATCTTGTTTCAAATAAGGACAATTGAAAATATTATTAGATTTTTCAAGGGTAAAATCGTCAATTTAATAAAATATAAACTAATTTGACAAAAATAAATGTCAAAAAAATATTTTTATTTTTTTAAAAATTATTTTTATCCACCAATGATAAAATTATGTAAAATTAATAAAAATTACATGATTAATTTTTTTTAATTAATTTTATATGATCATCATCCAAACACATAATAAAAAATAATTTGGTAAAAAAAAAATGTCTAAAAGATTTATCAATTTTACATAGTTTTATTTTTAGTAGCTAGAAATAATTTTTAAAAATTTAAAAATATTTGTTTAACATTTATTTTTATCAAATTAGTTTATATTTTATCAAATTGACAATTTTACCCTTGAAAATTTTAATTATATATTCAATTGTCCTTATTTGGAACAAGATTCAAAATTCAGGGTCAAATGTGTCACAATTGAAAAGTCAGGGACCAAAGTGACACAAGCCCCAAACTATGAGGACTATTTGTGTAATTTACCCTTTTACAAATAAAAGCACTCTCGAGACAAACCTTTTTGCATTCCAAAGGTACTTTTACTTGAATTTTGTTCTTTTATATATCAACTAGAATGTTTCCTCATCTTACATAAAATATTAATGGTATATTTGGTTCATTAGAATAAATTGCTAAAATAAAAATGATTATTATATCATAATATTCATTCTCACGTTTGGTTCACTAAAAAACATTATAAAAAATACATTTTAAGTAAAATTATTGTTGATCATTATATGAGAATAGTTATTTCATTAAAAAAAAAAAAAAAAATTAAGAAATGACTTTCATTCCAGTGTATGCAGCTTTCAAGAGATTACATATGCAGTGTTACTCTTCCTAATTTCCTACCTTGGGTCAGAGTAAGAACTTTCCAAGGAAAATTGTTTAATTTTACTACTTTTAATAAATATAATTAATAAGTGTCGTTACTTTCTTTTCCTTTTTTTTAAACAAAAATATTAAAAGTACTTAGACAATGTAGTGTATATATATGTTAATTCGTGTGGTATAGATCACAATCAAAATAAATATCATTCACACAGATTTAATCTAAACATTTTATTCTTTGGATTTTTTTTGTTTTTGTTTTTATTTTTTAGTCAATGAAATTTGAAATTCGTTTTTGTGTACTTATTTAATTAATATAATCCACAAATGCACAAAGAGAACAAAGAAAAGCTTAAAATTGGTGTACCCACCCCCACATGTTTCCTCAGCCAACTTAGAAAATTTGGGTCTGCATTTTTTTTATTTTCAATTTTTGATTTTTGTGTGTGATAAGTTTGAAGAAATGAAAATGAACGCTGTCTCTGCTCTGTTCGCAACTTGGATTTGTTTGTAATGTGTGGTTGAATTTTGTTGATATTTTGATATTGATTTTTTTTTAAGATTAGATTAAATCAGGTCGATAATTTGTTATTCCAGAGGTTGAATTTACGAATACAGTGATTATCAAGTTTTTTTTTAGTTCAACTTAAAAAAAATAAAAATAAAAAAAATAAGAAGAACGGCGTGTTTGGTTAAATGGAAAAATATGGATGCAGACATGTGTCCACCATAAGACTGGTCAAGCCGCATGGTGGTTGCAGTGGGGCTGGTGCACGTGGACCAAGGATCCTCTGGAGTGTTTTTTTTTTAAAGTTTTTTAAAGTGGTGTATTGTGTAGTTGAGATTTAATGTTAAAAAATTGATGTGACTTGTCATTAAATCTTAACCACACAATGTACCACTCTAAAAAATTTTAAGAAAAAAAAATTCTAAAAGATCCTTGCTCGTGCACGTGTACCATGAATGATTGCCTCGTGCGCGTGGTTTTAATACTGTCATATTTATTTATTTATTTTTGAAAAATACTAAAATTTTAAACATTTTATCAAATATTTTATATAAGTGTGAGATCTATACTATGTGAGTTTCATATGGATCTTATATTCATGTAAGATCTTTGATAGAATATTTGGTAACATATTTAGGATTCCTAATATTATTCTTTTTTTGGTAAATTATACTGACACCCCATGAGGTTTATGTTTATTACATTTTCCTTCTTACCTTTTGAAAATTACATCTCCCCCGAGGTTTAAAGTTTTATTACAGATTCTTCCCTTAACAATTTAAATTTTTTACATACCAATTTTGCCCTCACTAGGTAAATTACATTGATACCACTCACATTTTAGAAATTACAATCTCCTCTTTAAGGTTTAAAGTAGCATTATCAATTGCTCATCAGTTAGTATTAGTTGGAAAAAAATTTATTGAAAAAAAAAATTAATTGCAAAAAAAATTAATTGAAAAAAGAATTATTTGGAAAAAAAATTAATTGAAAAAAAAAATTATTAGTAAAATTTTAAAATTTCTATTTAAAAATCAACGTAAACTCATTTTTTAAATTTGCATTTTTTCCTCAAATTTACAAACTAAGACAACCATTTATAAACCAAAAAAATTATCAAACAAGTTTTTATGACAATTTTTTAAATTATTGTAAATATAAATTGAAAATAAAATGGTTACCAAATAGGTTTCAGATAGTAAAAATGTTGTAAAATTAACAAAAATTAAATAAGTTATTAATGTAAGAAATGACTTATTAAAAGATTCTTAGGCTATGTATGGTTTGATTTTTATAAAAAAAAAATTAAAAAATTAAAAAATAATTTGGTTAAGAAATAAAAAATAAAAAATAATTATCATTTTTATATAATTTTTATCTTTTGAGTGATTAGAAATAATTTTTTACAAATTAAATTGAAACAGCCATACGTATGTATATAACCTTCCCAAAAGTTAAAATGATAATTATTTTTAATTATTTATTTCTTAACCAAATTAATTTTTAATTTTTTAAAAAAATTTCATAAAATCAAACCATACGTAACCTAAGAATTTTTTGATAAGTCATTTCTTACATTGGTAACTTATTTAATTATTTGTTAATTTTACGACATTTTTACTATCTAAAGCCTGTTTAATAACCATTTCGTTTTCAGTTTTCAATTTATATTTACGAAAATTTTAAATCCTGTCATAAAAACTTATTTGATAATTTTTTTGGTTTATAAATTGTTGTCTCAGTTTGTAAATTTAAGGAAAAAACGTAAATTCAAAAAATGAGTTTATATTGGTTTTTAAACAGAAATTTAAAAATTTTACTAATAAAATTTTTTTTCAAATAAATTTTTTTTTCCAACTAATACTAACCGAGGGGGCAATTGGTAATGTTACTTTAAACCTTAGGGAGGGGATTGTAATTTCTAAAATGTGAGGGGTGTCAATGTAATTTACCTAATGAGGGCAAAATTAGTATTTAAAAAAATTAAATTGCTGAGGAGGAAATCTGTAATAAAACTTTAAACCTCAGAGGGGAGAGATATAATATCCAAAAGGTGAAGGGAGAAATTATAATAAATATAAATCTCAAGGGGTGTCAGTGTAATTTATTCTTCTTTTTTTTAGATGGTGAGTTATATTTAATCCTTGACTATAGATATTATGTGTATATATATAAGATTTATTATATTCATAAAATAATAAAAATAATTATTTATTAAAATTCATATATATATGACAATTATTATGTAAATCTATCTATAATTTTCCGTATAAGTGATGAAAATCTATACAATTCACCCGATCGTGATATATTATGGTCATCATATATGGTGACTTTCCCACTTCTCTCCAAATTTTCTTATTTATTTGTTTTCTAATTTCACATTACTGGACTTTTGGAAACTACTACATCATTAGAAGATGAAACGGTTGGAGTATGAAAAGGGGCCTTTTTCATCAAAATTTAAATTTGGTGTTGGATTTGGTTAACCGTTGGAGATGGTCTTAGTATTTTCAAATTGACGGTGATATTATTATGTTATAATGGTAATCATTATTTAATAATAAATTTAGATTATGTGGTATTTTATGTTTGGAAATGGTTTTCCTCTAGTTCAATCACGAATTAGAGTGTATTATTGAGTTCGTAGAGGCTTATTATGGGTCTCGTTTCAATCATTCGAACTGTTCAATGTGTAGAACTCGTTAAGTGCTATATATTTGTAAAAAAAAATCACGTTAATTAGATATCGATAGCTATGTGATCAAATCAGTGTTGTATGAAAAAAAATGAATGGTAAAAAATAAATGACTTACAAAAATTTGATTTGATTGCATAGTTATTAATATCCGATCAACGTTATTTTTTATAAGTATATAGTGCTCGACGAGTTCTACACATTAAACTGTTCAGATTATTGAAACGGAAGCCGTGGTGAGTCCCACAGACCCAACAGTACTCTCCAGTCTGATCACGGACTTGAGAGAAGCCATTCCCTTTATGTTTTGATGTTGTATCTAGGGTTTTTTTCTTGTAATTATATCTTTTAAAATCTTGTTAATTATTATTTTAAGAATTAATTATTTTAGTTGATTTTTTATTTTTTATGAAAATATTTATAGAGAAGTAGACAGAATAATTGATCTTTTTGTAATGGCTTTTTAAGTAATTTAGTAAGTTGCCAAAACAACTCTAGAAGAAAACACTAAACATGCATCTTGGATATGAATGTCGAATCAATCTGATTTTTGTTGTACCTAAAAAAAATCAATTTGATTTTTATTTTATTTTATTTTATGGATAATCCATATGAGAACTTAAAAAATTAATAGATCAGGTCATTGAAATACAATTCATAGCAGGCCTACAAACTCGGACTAGCCAATCCAGTACCCTCAAGCCATGTTCGTTTGAGCAAATTGAATTAGATGAGATTAGCATCCTAACAACAGTTAATCTTGGAATTAATAATTCCTTTAAATTATGGCCTTGTTTGATGGAGTTTTTTTAACTTAAAAGTTGATAATCAGAAAGCAGAAACTAAAATCATCCCTATCCTAGTTTTTAAATAATCAATTTTTTTCATATTTTTGCCTAATAAGCTATCAGCAAAAGCTGTACTAAACAGTTTGATACAAACTCTCAAATCAAAATAAACTATTAGCACCCCCAAAAGCTATAACAAACAGTCCCTGTATGTCATATCTCATGTTTGGATTATTTGAGAATTATGAGGAAGGATTAATAAAATCTTTTTATTTTGTATCTCACCATTTTCTTGGAATTCTACCCATATGGGCAATACCATATCTAAATAAATCATTAGTTCAAAACCCAATTTTCGTAGCCATATATTGAATTACGTATTATGTTGGATTACTAATCCAATACCAAGATCATGGAAGATGATACTCTCTAGTTAGCACTTTCTTTATTCAACAAACGTGCTCTTTGGATCAACTGTTAGATGATGATTGGATAAAGAAAGTATTGAAGACAATACAAATCTCAAGATCATATCGACCCAAACAAATATATCAGCATTTTATGTAACTGGTGAGAAATTGTCCTCATAGAAATATTGAACATGATCATGATGACATTGTTGAAAATGTACACACCTCATAGTTAAATAAGGCCAGCTTTGTTTTAAAAGTTTTAAAAATTAGGATTAAATTATACATTCAAATTTGAAGCCATAACGGGTTCGTTTGAAAAGTGGGTTGACTTTTTAACTTTTTAAATTTTTTGACTATTTTAGTCTGGGGCTAAAAAGTTTTCTTTGGGAAGGACTTTTAGCTTTTTTGACTTTTTTGTGAGAGGAAGAATGTAAGATTATGGGTTTGATGTGATATTTTGTCTTATTAAACTAAAAAGCCTATTTGATTTTTTGTGACTAAAATAGCCAAAAAAAAAATCCCAAACTTAGCTTCCCAAACAAAGCCAAACTACAAATTAATAAGTCTTTGTGGAAGGAAACATTAATTGAATAATCATAAAACTGTGAAACTTGTGAACTAACTGACACTGACGGTGACGAAAATTCTCATATCCTTGGATGATTGAGAGACATAAATAGAAAGTTTCATTTTCAAGATTTCATAGAAATCACCTACATGAAGCTAATATAAACATGATGAAAAATTTAGAGTTATATATATTTTATATTTGAATATGTAGTTTGAACATGAGGCATTTATTCTTATTCAAAGTCCAAACCATAATATAGGGAGTGATATTAATTATAGTTTTAAACACACTAAAGACAACGTAGTAGTCATTTTATCAAGAGAGGTTTAAGAGACATGATAGTGATGAGTGATAAAGAAAGAAATAAATATTTTTGTCATGAGAATTCACTAGTGAAGGACTTGGACTGGTACAGTACAAACTCTGAAAGCTAAGAAATTCATTAAAAAAAACACAGTTGGAAACCATTTCTTCCAAATATATATAATTATGTATAAAATATAATTTGAGAGAGTGTAGGACAGAATTAACTTAATTTGAAGGGTTATTTGACCCAAAATAAATAAATAATCATCTAGCTAGCATGTGAAAGAATTGTCCTGCATGCAACTTTGTCTTAATTTGTAGTATTATATGGTGAAGTTTGGTCTTCAATTCAAACAAGTTTTCTCCATAATTCCTTTTGGTCTTCAAGTATGCTAGACCCACCAAGAATCCTTTTTCTTCGTTTTATTTTTATTTTTATTTTTATTTTGGATAAATTATACTGATTTTTCTTAAGATTTGAAAGGAAAAAAAAAATACAAGCCTCACAATTTTAATATAATTAAATTGACCTTTCTTTTAGTAAGGTTAAAAAGACCAAAATTAATACCGATGATATAAAAACACAAAAATATACAAGTTAAAATATATAATTCAATATAAAAGAAATTATAATATTATTTTTTTTATTCATTTGACTAACTAAATTTTGATAACAATGGAGCTGTGTTATTTGGATTTAAACTTTAAGGGAGCCTAGTATAATTATGCTAAACTTATGGAGTTATTGCATTCTTTTTTAAAAGAGATATTAGTGTAATTTACTTTTTTTAGTTTTTCGTCTCACTTTGTGCACATGTATAAAACAAATAGGGAAAATTGCATTTCAGTGGAATTTGGGGGAAATAATTGCATATTAGTAAAAAACTTTGCAACATTAAAAAATAAATCTATGCTTTTCCATCAAATTGAAATTATTTTATGAAATTTCCACTTAAATGCAATTTTTCCAAACAAATATTGAGTGTACTGATCAATACTAACGATCATGCTTCTAAAGCCCACTATAAAGGTTGGGCTGGGCCTATGTTTATCACTGGTTTTGGAGATGGTCCATTAGAGTTGCAGCAAAAAGGTTTCAGTGGGCTTGTGGAAGTATCTTTTGCTTTATTATTTTATAAAGAGTGGTACTATTAGCACCTCATAAATTATTTTAGACCTCCCATATTTTTGGACCATCACTTATAAATTTTGAAACCTTTAAAAT
Source organism: Camellia lanceoleosa (assembly GCA_025200525.1). Taxonomy (NCBI): domain Eukaryota; kingdom Viridiplantae; phylum Streptophyta; class Magnoliopsida; order Ericales; family Theaceae; genus Camellia; species Camellia lanceoleosa. The sequence goes on from CM045768.1 coordinate 25,521,897, forward strand.
TTCTTTTCTCTCTCCAAATAATACCAAAATTATCCTTAAACATTCCACCCATTGAATGCACACTCCCACTCCCTCAAAAAAACCTCCCTTTCAAAAAACCTTAACAAAACCCACTAAGAAGAAGAAGAGTCTCATCCTTTTCAAAACCTATGAAGAAGAAGAAGAAGAAGAAGAATATTGTCTCTACCGTTTAACCAACTTCTCATCTAATATTTTTTATTGTTCTCAAATCTAAGCTCTTGATTTGAGCCACAATAATCTTTCAGGGGATGTTCCAATACAAAACTTGTCTATGGTTGTCACCAACCTTACTTATTTTAACCTATCAAACAATCACTTCTCGTTTCGATTCCTAGTTCTTAAAACGATTCAGTTCTTCGAGTTTTCCTGATTCTGGACTCATCCCAGATCACATAAAATTCAAAATCAATGTTCGGTTACCGGTTTCCAAGCAAACAAACAATATTTAGGCCTGTATTCCTGAATTTGGTCATATATTCGGGAGTTCAGTCATAAAAAAATGACGAATATATTTTATTATTTTTGTCATTTTTTTTTAAAGAAACTTAACCTTATAAGACCAATCTCTCCTGAGTTAAGAATAACATCAAAACTATGAACCTCCTCGAAGTTTTTATCATTGTATTCCTCTCGTCTTGTAAAGTGATAGTTGTCAGAAAAATTTTCACTCGAAAAAGTATAAGTAATCAAATAGTTGCCACCGTTACCATTGAAATATTGCCGCCAAAGGGTTTTAAAGATTTTGAGGGTGGATAGGTTTTGAAGGTGGAATTTGAAAAAGATGGATGGGTAGTGATGGAGGTGAGTGCTCTCACAAATCCTAATTCATGATATAGTTGGTGTGTAGGTTTTATTATAAAATGAGATATTCTAAAATTAATGATATCCTTTGTAATAATTTTATTTGAAATTATTATTATAATAAAAAAATTAAAAATCTAAAATCTAAAATAATTTATAAACTACTAATAGCAACACTCTCCATGAAACAACTTCATTTCAATAAAACAACGTCAGCGTGATAAATGAATGGATGGGTTCGGGCACGCTTAAATAATTGACTAAGTTTGATTTAGACAAATTTACTACACAAGATTTCTACTAAAATAGAATTTAACAAGAAAAAGATATATACGTACCTATTATATTACTGTCTTTTAAATAATAAAAATCCTAGTATTATATTATTGAAGAGACTATTTTCAGTACGTAGGTAAATATAGCCATGCCAATCATTATCAAAATAAAATAAAATCTTGTGGGGGAGGTGGATACTAAAATTATGTTTGGTAATAGATTTTTGGTTAAAAAAACACAAAAGATAAAATTGATTACATAAGTTAATAAGATAAAATGACATATCTAAACCATAATCATTATATTTTTTTTCTCACAAAAGTCAAAAATAAAAACTAAATGAGATTAAAAAAATTAGACTAAAATAGTTGAAAAGTAAAAAAATCTGACTATTTTAACTCTTCTCATACGAAAACTAAGTACCTGGTGTATATAATAATTTGGTATGAAATTTGTTAAAATTTATATAGTAAGGGTGTCTTGAAAAGGAAGTAGAATTTAAGAATCAAATATAAAAATATAAAATTGATTATAAAATCAAATATAAAATTTAAATAAAAGAATACAGAATTTTTAAATGAGACTCACCAAAAAAAATTATTAAATATTACTCATTTCATGATTGATTTCTATATTCATAAAATGATCAAAGAATCAATTTGCAGTGAAGTGGTTGTGTCACTCCACCTGGCTTGCTTTCATATGATAGATTAAGACCGTTGCAGTATAAGGTCCGTTCACGTTTGTTTCTCTATCATCAATTTTAGAAAGTCTAATTGATTTCACTTCACAAAATTAAAGGTATCTTCGAATCATTTATTAGGATAAAAAAAATTTTAAACAAAAATAAAGAAAAAAAATGTAACTTATATTTTGATAATACTGCTGATCCATGGAGAGCGAGTCGGGCTGACTCACACTTCTAACACCATTTACTAGTCACCAAACTCACTGAAGTACCTGCAGAAATGTCCAACGGGGAGCGAGAGTCTCCCAGCGGACCCTCTGACGATTAAGTTAGAAGATAGAAAGATAGATAATGTATAGAGAGAGTGAGTAAAAATAGAGAACTTAACCTCATTTTTCTGTCTTGGAAGCCTCCTTATATCCTTTGTCCATCATTTCCTTGTTCATTCCGACCTGTCGTATTGGCCGAAAGTCTATACTCTAGCTTGCATTGTTCATGGTGAGGCTGCCTGTTCCGTCGTGAAGGGGTTATTGCATTTAATGCTGCAGGAGCCTCATTAATGGCTGATATGTGGTGCAATAACTCTACAGGATCTTTGTCTGCTTACGTCGCTAGTTCCCTGTTTGGCACAAGTTTAGATGTCATTGGTTCCTAATTCAACTCTGGGTTCCTAAGGGTGTTCGGCTTTAGTACTTGAGCTGTGAATTGGGCTCTAAGTGGTGTGCCAAAACTTTTTGTGGGCCCACCGATGTCAGTAGTCCCCCATTCCCAAGTGCAGCTTCAGTCCAACGAAGGAAATAAGAAGGAGGATGGAGAGTGTGCGAGGCCGAGCGAGAGAGCTGACTAAGAGGAGAGCAGACCGCAAAGGGGGTCGAGCAAGAGGAGAGCTAACCGTAAAGCGGGCCAGACGAGAGGACCGACTGAGAGAAGAGCCGATCGCAGAGGAGGTCGAGTGAGAGGACCGACCGAAAGGAGAGCTGACCGCGGAGGGGGCCGAACGAGAGGATCGACTGAGATGAGAGCCGACCGCGGAAGGGGCCAAACGAGAGGACCGACAGAGAGGAAGTAGCAGCGCATAGGGCTCGAGGAGTGATGAAAGCACGTAATGAAGTGGAATAGACGGGAAATGGAAAAAATTGGGTGAATCATGGTTGTACACATGGTATGATCCAGTGGTAAGGGAGGTAATGCGTTAGCAGGAAGCGAAGGGTTAGGACTAGGATAGGACGTGGGAAAAGCGGGGTAGAAAACTTTCAAAATTTTCAAACTGGCAAAATTTAATCTCGATTCTTGGAATATAGGCAAACCGTGGGCATTTGAAGTTATTCGTTTTACATATCTCTTTGTGAAAAACAAACACATCCCAGAGTTGAGCTCATTTGTTTCATGTGGCATGCCTCTCTAACACTTTACGAACTTCCTTACGCCGGCGTCCGAAGTAATACACAGAAACGTAGAATAGATGGCTCAAGACGAAGCGCCAGCCATGAGGCTAGAGGCATTGGGTAAAGACGATACGGTGGAGTTGGCGGAGCAATATAGGATGGAGAGGCGAGAGGAAATATGGGCGGAGCAAGTGGCGCGAGCCCGGTTGTCTACCATGATCGTGGCCATAAGGCCGATTAGCCAAGTAGAACCTGACCATTGGTATACCAAGGCCGACAAGTCGACATTTACGGCAGAGGAGTTGAAGGAGGTATGTAGGAAGTACCAGATTTCGGCGGAGATAGAGTTGAAGTTGCCCACGTCTAAGGAGAGGGCGTCGGATGCACGTCCGATGGAGTTTACGTTGTACGAGGAAGCAATACGGGAGGGTCTGAGGTTATCGCTTCCACAAATAGTGGTGGACGTGCTGAACCGTTCCATTTAGAGGTGGCGCTAGGGCAGCTAATGCCTAACGCGTGGAAAATATTACTGGCATGTGCGATTGCATGGCCACGGGCGACCGGGGGAGCAGCGATAACAGTGGATAAGTTCTTTTCATGATATAAGGCTTCCGATTAACAAGAAACATGGGTGACCTTGCAGGCAGTGATGGGCAGGGGGTTAGTGGCGGGTTTACCACCGTCGGTGAAGGGGTAGAGACCGAGGTGGTTCTATGTACACTAAATGGGGGGAGAGAGGTGCGCACAACGTGGAAAATACCCACGAAGTCGGTAGAGCCAAGGCTAGAGGCAGAAGCCGAGAATAGGGTGAAGCGGGTGAAGGAGCGGAGGGAGAAGGAGGGTGTGAAGTGGGATGACCTTATTCAACCTTCGACCTTGTTTTCCTTGAGTCTAGGGCCGCAGCCGACCGAGGAGGATCCTGCACTGGAGAAGTTGGAGGCTCTGAGAAAGGTGCAGGAGGCAGAGAAGCGGAAAACTTTTGCCAAGGCGGACAAGTATAAGAAATCGCAGTTAGATCCTGCACCTAAGCTGGTCATGAGGGAGTAAGTCCAACCACGTCCCAAGCTGTTGGGAGGTAAAGATTTGACTGACTTTACGCCGCTACCACCCTCAGTGCGTCCGCTGAAGGAGAGAAGCAAACAGGAGGTGGAGACGATGTTGAAGAAGAAAAAGAAAAAGAGAACGGTTGCAGAGGAGAGTGAGGATGGCCTGATTTTGAAGAAGACAAAGGAGAGGAGGGCGAAGGAAGCCCCAGAAGTAGAGATGGGAGAGACAATGATAGGGGGAAGAATCCATGGGCCCAAATGCCTAAGTGGTGATGAGTGCGGCAGAGCCAGAGCAGGTGGCAGTAAGCGAGAGATTAGGACCGCAATCACTCAATATGGGGCCTATGCCAGAAGTGTCCCTAAGTCCTGGGGAAGGGAAATTTGGGGTGAGCAAATCAGAAATGCGTGCCACGTTGAAGACCGCTATGTATCACATGCGCACGATGGCCGGTCGATCGGCAGAAGAAGAAGGCGAAGCCAGGGTCGCCGCCGACCGTCTCGTTAGGGTAGTGGAGGATGCGGTTATGTGGTTGATGGCGCGATTAACAGAGGCCGACCTCTTGGGAAGGTTCTGCTCAACGCAAATAGAGGCGACGACCTTGGCGGCTGCCTTGCTGAATAAGGCAACGCACGCGAAGGTGGAGGCAGAGCCGCTAAAGGCCCAGTTGGAAGGAGTGAAAGCGCAGTTACAAAACCTAAGGGTCGAGACAACGGGCTGGAGGAAAGCCGCACGGAGTGCCTCTGCAAAAGGCCTGGAGTATGCGTAAAGGGCAAAGAAGATGGAAGTACTGGCAATGGTGCAAAGCTACTTGGCAGAGCGTGCTGCCGCCGAGCTCGCCGTGACCAAATCAGAATTGGAAGCGGTGCACCACAAGGCGGTATCGCTAGAGTTTGAGTTGGCGGGCAAGTAGAGGGACAAGAAGCATGCACCATTGCTAAAGAAAGGTTGGAAGAGGCCCTTGCTAACAATGAGATCCCTTGACCAGGTGATTAAAGACAAAGAAGAAGCAAATGGGCGAATTGCAAAGTTGGAGAAGTCGTTGGCAAAAGAGAGGGCCAAAATGGCCTCTAAGAGGGTGGCGTACCCAGACTTATGCATGGCGGCTGTGGAACAATTTAAGGGGTCTGCCGAATTCCAGATGGCCATTGACGCAGCGGTCGCCAGGAGTTTAGCAAAGGAGGGGGAAAGGGGTGCAGGGCCATCGGAAGTGGCCGTTGAAGGTATGAGCGAAGAAAAAGTGATCCAAAGCTTTCAGTGGTCAGACTTCTACAAGTACGAAATGAGCCAGTACTGGGACAACAGCTGGATGAGCTTCAAGTATAAGGCACAAGAGTTGTTCTCAGACATGGACTTTAGTTTCGTGAAAGTAGAAGAAGACGACGTTGCCCAAACTCCCTTGGATGAAGGGGTTAAAGAGGAAGATCTCGCGTCCAGCGAGGGGGATTAAGGGCTGGGTATTCTTCCTACTTAAATGTAATTTCTGTAATGAAGTGTATAATTTTTTATTTTTTATTTTTTGAAGTAAATGTAATTTTTGTGATGAAGTGTATAAAGGTGCAAATTTGTTAATAAAAGTACCCGTTCTATTATTGTTGTCGTTGTCTCGCTTTTTTTTTTTTTTTTGGTGTGTTAATGAAGTGTATGAAACATAATTTGTATAAATGGTAAAAATGGATAAGTAAGGTAACTTGTATAAATGTATTGAGATTTAATTAAGTCTGGCTGAGACTAGTTTTAACTGCATGGTTAACTCAGTCTAGCTGAGCTCTTCATGCTCAGTTTGGCTGAAACTTGGAAGGCTCAGTCAGGCTGAGGTTTTGGTTAACTCAATCTGGCTGAGCTCTTCATGCTCAGTTTGGCTGAGACTTGGAGGGCTCAGTCGGGTTGAGGCTTTGGTTAACTTAGTCTAGTTAAGCTCTTCATGCTCAGTCTGGCTGAGACTTGGAGGGCTCAGTCAAGCTGAGGCTTTGGTTAACTCAGTCTGGCTGAGCTCTTCATGCTCAGTCTGGCTCAGACTTGGAGGGCTCAGTCGAGCTGAAGCTTTCATGCTTGGTCTGGTTGAGACTTGGAGGGCTCAGTTGGGCTGAGGCTTTGGTTAACTCAGTCTAGCTGAGCTCTTCATGCTCAATCTAGCTAAGACTTGGAGGGCTCAGTCGGGCTAAGACTTTGGTTAACTCAGTCTGGCTGAGCTCTTTATGCTCAGTCTGGCTGAGACTTAGAGGACTCAGTAGGCTGAGTCTTAGTCTAAAACTCGTCGGTGAAACACAACACAGATAATGGAAATATCAAATTGTTGTCATTTAAGGCACAACCTGTTGATCACAAGTTTACACCATGTATGGAAAAGGCAAAAATGAACAAGTGCTCAGATCGGTAAAAGAGAATATTCAACAATTGAACGATACAAAAACAGAAGACGCCATTTTACTAGAAATAACGCTTCAAGTGCTCGACATTCCATAGATGAGGGAGGTCTCTGCCTTCCATATCTTGGAGACGGTAAGTGCCCAGGCGAGGTCTGGCCTTGATAACATAAGATCCTTCCCATTTGGTTGCTAGCTTGCCCTTGGTCGAATTTTTAGTGGCAAGGGTGCCTTCGTATGACACTAGGTCTCTCACTGTGAACTCTCGTGGTCGGACTCTGCGGTTGTAATGTGTTCTCATTTTTTGCTAATATGATGCCCGTTAGACAGCAGTTGTCTCTCGGAGCTCTTCAATTAGGTCCAGGTCAGCCTGACGCAACTGTTTATTTAGTTTAGGATTTTGGTGTAAAACCCGAGGGGTTGGCAGGCCGATTTCCACTGGGATGACTGCCTCGGAACCGTATGTTAGGAGAAAGGAGGTCTTCCCAGTGGGGGTTCAAGCGGTCGTTTGATAAGCCCAAAGTACGTTCAGTAATTCCTTAACCCAGAGTCCTTTAGTCATAATGATCTTCAGAAGGGAGCGATTAGTGACTTCGACTTGCCCATTCGCTTAGGGATGACCTGGGGAAGAGAAACATAGTCTAATGTGGAGCTCTGCACAGAATTTCCTGAACTTGGCATTGTCGAATTGTTTGCCATTGTCCGAAACGATGGCTTGGGGGATTCGAAATTGGCACACGATCGACTGCCAGATGAATCTGGTGGTGTTTCGCTCAGTGATTGTAGCGAGGGATTCGGCTTCTACTCATTTGGTGAAGTAGTCAATGGCAACCACAACGAACTTAGTTTGGCCTCTACCAGTGGGTAAAGGACCGACTAAGTCGATGCCCCACTTGGTGAAGGGGTAGGGACTGCTGAGTGTAATCAATTCTGTTGGTGGAGCATGGGGGATATTGGTAAAACACTGGCATTTATCACACTTAAGCACAAATTTGGTGGCATCTTGGTTGAGAGTAGGCCAGAAGGATCCAATGCGGAGGATTTTATAGGCCAGAGACCTTGCACCTGAATGATTACCACAAATGCCCTCGTGGACTTCTCTCATCACATAGATCACTTAAGTAGGACTGAGACACCTGAGGTATGGGCGTGAGAATCCTCGTTTGTACAGTAGGCTGCTGATGGAGATGTAATTGGATGACCGGGCTCTAACCTTGGCGGCCTGCTGTTTATCGTCTGGTAACTTGTCACGACCCAAACCTGGCCCTATGGGTTTAGCATCAGAATCGCCAAGAATCCGAGATTATCAACGATATCTGAATACGCTTAAACAAAGTATGTGGCGGAAGCCAATACAGTAATAACTAGTGTCCATAGAGCTGTGACAATCTGTATGCCAAAAACATTTTCCATGCATTTATACAGTACGGTTTACATACGGTCTATACAATCATATACAAACATTCAGTATGGGACCTAATCCCTCGATATGAAGACAAGAAACAAGAGATGCCTATACAAAGGGTACAAAAAGCGAGGAGACCGATAGGGGACACAAAAACACCACAAGCCATAGCATGGCAACTTGGAACCTCGCAGTGAGGCACATAGGCTGGCTTGACAAAACTGGGACCAACCCACGTTCCTAGCTCCGGTCTGGCTGCTGAGAACCTACATATATATATAAACAGTGAGCTAAAGCCCAGTGAATAACATAATGCGTAAAGAGGTTATGAATGAATGTCCTTACAGTAATGAAATTGGTTCATTAAACAGTATTTCAGTCTTTCCGTATTTCAATCAATCAGTCATATGTGGTACATCCATTAGCCTATAAACAGTAGGTCCAAAAGGACCGGGTCTTAACAGACCATGATAATGATGGCCATCAATCAAGAATGATATGGTTCCACAAGGAAACCGACAGAGCTCAGAATGTGATAAAGAATTGCTAAGGATGCCTGTCTGATTGATACAGACATACATTCATTCATAAACAATAGCAGTTCAATAAACAATTGATTCGGTAGATTCAAAAGATAACCATTTTGAACATATCTTTACACAATTGTTACTCACAGAGATTGGGCTAATAGCAGCTAGAGCGTGTCCCTGAGAGCCAACCCTAAACAGTTAACAAATAGAACACACACTAAGTTTCACAGTCGGGAAGGATGATAATTAAATCCCTAAATTTTCTTGGTGTGGTTCTATGTCTAATTCCTCATTAAGATGTCTAAAACTAGACCTAAGAATGCCTAGAATGAGATGAGGATGCAAAAATACAGTTGGAAGACATTTTTCAAAAGTTGCTGAAAACAGGGGTCTCGCTCGAGCGAGCCTTCCTTCGCTCGAGCGAGGTTGCAAAATCAAAGGCTTCGCTCGAGCGAACAATCCTTCGCTCGAGCAGTCTGATGAAACAGTAAAAGTACTGGATGCTCGATTTTTATGCGCGATGCTCGCTCGATTCTCGCTCGAGCGAGCTTCTAAAATCAAAGGCTTCGCTCGAGCGATAATTACTTTTCGGCGGTCGATGAAATGAAAAAATCTTGGTTGTTGGATTTTACGCGATACCACGCCGATGCTCGCTTCGGCGAGACTGAATAAAGGGTGCTCGCCGGCGAGAATCCTTCGCTCGAGCGAAGAAGCCAAATCTGGAATTTCCAGATTTGCCTCCCAAGTTCAAACTAAGCATTCTCAACTCAATTCTCGACCTCTTGGGCTCAAATTCTGGAAAATACATCCCCAAAACTATGTATAACAAGTTTCAAAAGCCAATTTATGAATTCAAGCCCCAAAGGTGAGTCAATTAAATCCAAAATTCAAATCCATTTTCAAGAACAATTCCAAAACATACAATGCATGAGTTTTTAACCAAATTCAAGGTTCAAATCTTGCTCTAATGAGCTCAATAGTTGGAAAACAAAATGAAAACATGGACTTTAGCTTAAACATGGACATGCATGTACAATCTACTATGAATTCAACTTCAAAACTCATCAATTCAAACATGCATGCATGAATTCAAGCATAATCCAACCTATTTGCACTAAATCATGGTTTAATCCTACAATGGAGCATGAACCATGCAAGATGGAGCTTAAAGACAACAAGAAGAAGATAAATTTCTTACCTAGAGTTTCAATTTCTTGTCTAGAAGTTCAATTTAGCAACCTATGTCACAAAACCTTCAATTCTCAAGCAATTCTCTAATGAACAAGATGAAAGCACTCCTTCCTCACTCTCTCTATGTTTGGTCGGTTGGAATGCAAGAATAGGGGCTGATCAATTGTTTGTTAAGTGTAATAAGGTCCTCCAATAATAATAAACAAATGGGCCACTCACATGGCAATTTGGTAATTAAGTCAAACTCTTCAATTTAACTCATTTTAATCTACTTTAATCATTCCTAATCAATTTTCAGATAAATATACCATTAAATCACAAATATTCTACTGATCATGAAACACTAAACGGTTTTCAGTTCGGCCGCCGATAAGGCTTTCAATTTGCAGTTTAAACATAAAACACGAACAGGTAATCAAGTAATCAAATAGATAAGAATGCAATACAATAGATAAACTTATTCGATTTCAGTTTCGATTTCAATCAGTCCATTCGGTACTTCAGTTAATCCAATTATCAGTCATTATCAGTTTAGTTTAACAGTAACCAGTAGCTAATTCAGCAGTTTATCGATAATTAGTACGAGGGTTGTTACACAACTCCCCTTGTGACAAAAACAGAAGGATGTCTTGAGCCCATGGGATAGGTTTGTTCTAGAGGAAGTGAACCTCCTGTGGGTTTGGCGAAGTAACTGGATGGATCAGATATTCAATGCGGACGCCGTGGCTGAAGTTTGACTAGTTGGCTGAGGCTAATTGAGCCATTTTGTCCACCTTGGAGTTTTTAGACCTAGGGATATGTCTGATTTGGAAGGTATTGAAGAGGCGAACAAGAAGAAGGGCAATGTCCTTGTACACTCACATCGTTTTTTCTTTTGCGTCAAACTCCCCGGTAATCTGTCAGACTTTAGTTGTTGAAAAGCCTCCTCGGATTCGGTACTCCATTCGAACACCTGTCAAAGGACTTTGAAAAATGGAAGACACTTGTTGGTTGCCTGGAAGATAAAGCGGTTGAGGGCGGCAACTCTGCTCGTAAGTCGTTGAACCTCCTTGACCATTCTAAGAGACCGTATTTCAATCAGGGCCTTAATCTTTTTGGGGTTAGCTTCAATGCCCCGTTGGCTAACCATGAAGCCCAAGAACTTTCCAGATCCTACGCCGAAGGCGCACTTTTTCGGATTCAGTTTCATTTGATATTTGCGTAATGTTTCGAAAGTCTCTCGCAGGTCTGTCAAGTGATCAGAGAAGAGTTTACTCTTGACTAGTATGTCATCGACGTAGACTTCCATGTTCAGACCTATTTGGTGTTGAAAGACGGCACTAACCAGACATTGGTAAGTTACTCCGTCATTTTTCAAGTGATAAGTCCCTCTGTCCGTAATGAAGGAGCTGTGTTCCTAGTCGGCCGGGTGCATCAGGATTTGATTGTAGTCGGAGAAGGCATCCATAAAGCTAAGTATCTGATGTCCGGCAGTTGTATCGACCAGCGGATCTATCCAGATGAGAGGATAACTATCTTTTGGGCAAGCTCGATTGAAGTCGGAGTAATCGACGCAGAGTCGTCATTTACCATTGTGTTTGCAGACCAAGACTACATTGGACAGCCAACTGGGGTAGTCCACGTTCTTGATGAACTGCGCCTTCAGTAGTTTGTTCACTTCAAAGGCGATGAGGGCATTGCGTTCCTGATGAAAACTACACTGCCTTTGTCAGAAAGGTCGGAAATGGGGCTTAATACTGAGGCGATAAGTGATGAAAGAGGGATCAATTCCTGGCATATCTTAGTAGGTCCAAGCAAAGTCATCGTTGTGCTTAACGAAGAGAGCTGTGAGATTGGCATTGGCCTGAGAGGATAATTGACTGTCAATCCTGGTTGTTCTAGCTGAGTTGGTATGATCGATGGGCACTTCGACAAGTTCTTCCACTGGTTCCCCTCTGACTAATTCTTCCTCGTCTCTGATGTCGAGACCTTCAATGATCATAGTCTCCTTCATCTTGACTTCCTTTAGTAAGGCAATGTAGCATTCCCTGGCCATCGTCTGCTCGCTTGTCACGGTGCCGACCCCGAGGTCGGTTGGAAATTTCATGGCTAGATGGTATGTGGAGGTAACAGCTTGGAAAGCGTTGAGAGCCATGCGTCCGAGGATTATGTTATAAGCAGATGTACAGTCGCCAACCAAGAAGGTGAGTAGCTTTGTGGTCTGCCATGGATATTCTTCGATGGTAATGGGGAGATCGATGAAACCTATGGAGGTCACCCAATCGTTGGTGAAGCCGACTAACGGGGTTTGGAGATGGGACAATTTTTCTTCTCCGACCTTGAGCTGGCGATAGGCATTTAGGAAGATGATGTCTGAAGAGCTGCCGTTGTCGACAAGCACCCGTCTGACTTTGTAATTGGATAGGAGAACAGAGATGACAAGGGGTTCGTCGTGGGGGTAATGTATGCCTGTGCAGTCGGCCTCCGTAAAGGTGATGGGTTCAGTCCACTGCTTGGGGTGTTTGAAGGGGCGATCCAATGTTGTGACTTCTTTATCGGAGCCTTATCTGATTTTTCTAAGTTCGGCTCGCTGGGCTGAACGGGATGGACCTCCGCTTGCAAGACCGCCAGCGATGACTCTGATCTCTCCGACCGGAGGGGCAGGATTGCCTTGTGCTCAGGGTTGAGGTGGGGGTCGATCATTGTCTCGCTTAGGTTGTGCGGGCTGTTGTAGACACCCCATTTTTGACTGACCTTAAGACTCAGTCGTCACCGATTGAGCGCTTGGTGATGTTGCATATCGTGCTCGTTCAGAGGTTTCAGAGTCTCGGCTGCGAGCCTTGCCTCCGGACTTCCGGACTCTTTCGTGCTTCGCCTCGGTTTGCGAACCAGGCTCTGTTTTCTCTATTTTCTCTTTCCGAAGGGAGGGAGAGGTCTCGTAGATCATCTCTCAGTGGCCGTAGGCTACGTTTCGTGGTCGTAGGCCATCTTTTCCATTTCGGAGCCTAGTTCTCGGTTTTCGGGGCCGTCAGGCCGTGTGCTTCAGTTCGGGACCGCCTAACCACCTCCGTTTACTCCGGTTTTTGGCACATATCTCATTTCCTCCCTTTTGAGGGACACTGTGGTCCGAGAGACCGACTTCGTGGTCGAACACCACTTCCGGTGCCTAACAGTCAGTTTTTGGGTCCCCGGACTGCGCGTTTTGGCCCCCGAGCCTTGCTTGCAAACATTGTTGGGCTCCGACCTAAACTAGAAATAGTCATATTTTGAGCTCCTTTTCATGTTTGATTAAGGACCTTTTTCTGTTTGAAACTCTCTTTTTACACTTTGTGTTTAAACCCTCTTTTAGGACTATTTTTGCACGGTATTTTAGACTTACTTGTGAGTTGTTTCGGACATGGTTGTAAACTAAAAAGTGTCTTTTTTTGAGCCCTTCTTCAACTTTTTTGAAGGGCTCTCAGCCGTTTGGGACCAGCAGCTACCACTTGCCTTTATATCTCACTTTTAGGCCAATTTTGGGGGGAAATTTGAATTTCATTTCCCCCCCATTTTTTCCCCTCTTTTCCACCCTCTTGTGTCTATATAACAGATCCCCCAGCTGTGTTTTAGGGGTTAGAAAATTTTGTTGTGGTGCTCTCACATTAAATCTCTCTCTCTCTCTCTACATTCTAACCATCAAAACCCTTTGATTCTTACACCATTTTTACACACCAACTCATAGCACAAGACCTCCATCCTCCATTCCAGCACTTTGGGACTCTTTTAAAGAGGTTAAAAGCTCAGATTTTGGACCAAGAGTTGATGAAAGACTAGTCTTCAAAGGTGAGTCTCATTTTCCTTCTTTTTGCTCTTTTCTTGGTCTATATTTTAGCTCCTTATGCTTGCATATCTGGGCTCCGACCCTAACTGGAGATAGGCATTTTTTTGAGCTCTATTTTGTGTTTCATTAAGGGCCTCTCACTGTTTGAGGCTTCCTTTTGGCACTTGTTTCATTATCTCTCTTGTATGCCATTTTCTTGTGTAGTATTTTTGGCCTATCTATGAACTATTTTGAGCTCTGTCATAAACTGTGAAGTTGCTTATTTTGAGCCCTTCTTCAACATTGTTGAAGGGATCATCATTGGTTGGAGCTTCCATGTGCCACTTTCCTTTGTATCCATCTTTTGGTCCCATTTTTGCATGATTTATTAGCCTCTTATTCTTCTGTTTTTGGACTTTGGTCCGAACTATAAATGACCTTATTTTGACCCCCTATTCATGTTTCATTAAGGTTCTTTTACTGTTTGAGGCATCCTTTGTATACTTTGTGTTTAAACCTCTTTTTAGGCCTTATTTTGTATAGTATTTTGAGCATACTTGTACACTGTTTTGGGTCTGATCATAAACTGTAAAAGGTCATGTTTTAGGTTCCTTTTCAACTTTGTTGAAGGATCTTCATCTGTTTGAGGCCAGAATGCATCACTTGTTTCTTTATCTCCATTTTGGCCCATTTTGTGCATGAGAGTTTTTCCATACTTTTGTTTGTTTTGTGGTTTGTTATAAACTGTAAAACATCATATTTTGGGCCCCTCTTCAACATTGTAGAAGGGCCCTTCTCTGTTTGGGGCCAGCATCTGTTAGTTGCTTCATTATCTCGCTTTCGGGGCCATTTTTGTATGCTAGTTTAGCCCCATTTTTGCTCACTGTTTGGCCTTGATTAAAACTGTAAATATGTTTGTTTTGGGGCTTCCTTGCTTCTGTCTTCACACTTCATGTACAAATAATGCATGCATTGCATAGCTATAGGTCATTCTGCATGCCTAATTTCATGTTTCGGGATTGATTCCATGCATCGGGTGCCATATTTCTATATTTCGGGACTGTTTTGCATCTCATCTTGCTACTGAAATTTGCATTATAGTATGCCATATTCCATGTTTTTCCATGTCTTGTTAGAGTGACATTCCGTGCCTTAGGGTCGGTCCTCGGTTTGCGTGCACGTGTGCACGTATCTCAAGTTGTCTCATTTTCATCTAATGGCCTCTTATGTGAGTGTGGCTGAGGTCCACTTATGTTAGTGTAAGTCCATATTGCATTGTGTATACCATTTCATTCCATAGCATTGTGTATGCTAGGATGTATGTTAGCGCATTGTGTATGCCATGTTACCTCGTGCATCGTGTATGCCATTTCATAGCATATTGCATGTTAGGATGTATCTTAGTTGCATTTCATGCATGTCATGCATATTGCATTGTGTTCGGGATAGGAGTTAGCCCGAGCACGGGAAACGAGGTGCGTTTCGTACTTCGAGTGACGGAACGTGTCTCAATTCCCCAGTCACCGACACTCCGGATTATCCATGATGGAGTTAGGTTTTAGTTGAGTTTTCACGTGCATTCATTCTATATCGAGTTGTGCAATTCGACTCCTCGGCCATCATGCATCGAGATGCGTGATTGGTGACACGAGGATCAAGGCATGCATACATATGTAAAAATACATTGCTATGCTCCTTTCCTGCTCTCTGTTGCAGCAAGTCAAGAATCAGTAGTCTTCCGAGGATTGGCGCGTTTTTCCAAAAACTATTGCAAAACAGAGGCTAATTGGGACATCGCAGTGGATTTCCGCGCGAAGGCATCCCAGACATGCATCATTCATCATCCGGAGCGGAATCAAGGCAGTCCCTGGCTTGCATGCCAGTTTATTATTTTCTTAGTTAATTTGTTAATTAATTAGGAATTTGTACATATTTAGACTGTATTATTTGGACTGTACTATTCTTTTATTCGGGACTGTATATTTATTCGGACCCTCTGCGCGAGGGCATAATTGTAATAAGTGTGCGTGAGTGTGATGTATGTCTTCCAACCCCACGTCTTTCTTCCCTTTTATTTACCTGCTTATGATGGTTAGATTAGGGCATGTTTCAATTAGCATCCAGTATGATAGCATGTTTGCATTCATTTATCTGTTTTGCATGCACCGGGCTCAGCGCATCATACTAACTGCATTTGTATTTCAATTCCAAGTTGAATACTTGATAGCTGTTGCATCTCATATGCCATGTTTAGAATAGCCGAGCCTGCTATAGTTGCATTTTTGCATGTGTTGCATTAGGCATTTATGTATAGTTAGGATTATGCATGATTTCTAATCGGTTTCTGTTTTGGCTTGGAGTACTCGGTGAGTTTTTATGCTTTAGCATCCTTGCATGCGTGTGAGTGACTGCCATGAATAGCATGCTTACCATGAGGCTAATTGCTTATGTGATATAACTGCCTGAATGCTTGTGGGTGAAGGTTGGGTTATTTGGATTGGAACAATTCATCAAATGTTTGTTTTAAGCCCACTAGACAGTGGCAAAATCACGTTTTCTAAGCCCACCCGAGGGTGGCAAAATTCGCATTTTAAGCCTACTTGCGAGTAGCAAACCATTTTCATAAACAAACATGAAGTGTTTTGTTCAAATTCAGACGACTCAGTCTATACTTGTATGCTATGCGCATCATATAGTAACCTAGGCTAATAACCGGAATAAGAACACACAATGTTTTCAAAAATAGATATCATGGTTAGTAGAGGCTAATCTTTGATCGGGCGAGCGGGGGTGCTCACGAAGTGACCTTTTCCAATCATATCCAAGTTCTCGAGCCGAGGCAACTTTGGTGATGACGGACACGTGGCCTTAGGCAAACGAGTCAGGGTTTTCTAAATTTCCCAAAAAATAAAATATTTAGGTGGCGACTCTGTATCTGGCAAAGCAGTCCATGTTTGGCACTTCTTTTCTAAAAATCTGTTTTCTCAAAACGATTTGCCAGATTTGGACTCTTTGGTTCAAGATTAAGAACCATAACACAAATTGAGTCCGAATGGCGAGGTCCCCTAAGGCCTGTCTATAGGCTGTCGGAGAGGTATGTCGCCAGATGGCCCCTTAGGGTCACCGCTGGGACAAAGCTATCGTGAACCGACTGAGGCGTCTCTGGCATATCAAATCTTTGACCTGGTCTTTAAAGTTAACACATTCCTTAGTGTTGTGGTCGTGGTCCTAATGAAAACAGCAACACTTAGATTGATCTCACCGGTTAGACGAAGACCATGATGGTTGGGGCCATTTCAAGTTGTAATCTCGTTGGATCGACTCAAGACTTGTTCCATGGGGGAATTAAGGGAGGTGTATCACTCGAACCGACCAGGCGATCAAGTAGGTGCCGGTCGGTCGGCTCAAGTGAGTCGGTCAGTATACTGAGGGGTTTGCTGTGCATATTGGGATGGTCTGGTTTCGAATTCCTTTCTTTTCTCCTTAGGGATTGGATTTTTAGTTGTAATATTTTGGCGGGTTGCCAAAGAGTCTTCGACATTTATATATTTTTGGGCTTTGGAGATAAGTGTGGCCATGGTGGTCGGAGGGTTTTTAGAAAGAGAGAAAAAGAAATCAGATGGTCGTAAACTAGCCATGAAGGTTGTGAGGATGACCTTGTCATTGTTTTCCACCACCTGTAGGGCCTCGGTGTTGAAATGGGTGATAAAGCTTCGCAGTGACTCCCATTTCGTCTAACGGATATTAAGTAATTGAGTTGCCGAGTGCCGCTGGCGTTGAGCACCAATGAAATAGCTCAAGAAGAATCACTTAGGTGTTGGAAAGTAGAGACAGAGTCCGGTGGCAGCTAACTAAACCATAGTCGAGCCGACCCCTTAAGCCTTACGGGGAAAGCTCGACACATAATCTCGTCAAGAAAAGCATGGAGGATCATGAGGGTTCTGTATGTCTCCAAATGGTCAATCAGATTCGTTATGCCATCGAATGAGTCAATCGAGGGCATTTTGAATTTGGGAGGTAGGGGTTTGTCCCTGATGGAGGCGACAAACGGGGAGTTGGCTGTTGTGGAGGGTTTATTCTGTATGTTCTACATGACTCCTTGAAGCTGGAGTTTCATGGCTCAGAGTTTCGCATCCCAAATAGGAACATTTTCACCTCCAAAATGCATTGAGGGCTGGACACTACTAGTCTCTCCTTCAAAAGTAGGTGCTTGAATTGATGGATGTAAACCCTGAGGTAGCGGGTTCATGTCTTGAGGTGGGGCTTGCAGACTCTCTAAATTGAAGAGATGGGCTTGTTGAAACGGATGGCTCGTGGTTCATTCTCGATTGGGAGGGATATTTTGTGGTGGTGGAGGAGGTATAGGGACATCTCGTTGGAGCAAAACGTTGATTAAGGCCTGGTTTTGCTCGGCCAAGCGGTTGATACTATTGGTAAGTTCTGTGAAGTATTGAGATGGGTTGTTTGGGTTGGGAGGGTTAGTTTGGGAGTTGACGACGTTGTGTTGAGAAGCCACGGATCTCTTTGTGACCATCCACCTTGATGGCTGGTAAGGAGGAATTATTGGGAATGGGTCTCCGGCAACAATGAGCACAACTATTACCCGGAGTGGCGTTCCCACAGACGGCGCCAACTGATAATACTGTTGAACTTTGGAGGGCGAGTTAGGCTGACCCACGCTTCCAACACCATTCACTAGTCGCCAAACTCACTAGAGTAACTGCAGAAATGTCCAATGGGGAACGAGAGTCTCCCAGCGGACCCTCCGACGATTAAGTTAGAAGAGACAGAAATTGATAGTGTGTAGAGAGAGAGAGAGAGAGAGTAAGAATAGAGAACTTAACCTTATTTTTCTGTCTTGGAAGCCTCCTTATATTCTTTTCCATCATTTCCTTGTCTATTCCGACTTGTCGTGTTGGCCGAAAGTCTATACTCTAGTTTGTATTGTTCATAGTGAGGCTGTTCGTTCCATTGTGAAGGGGTTACTGCATTTAATACTGCAAGAGCCTCATTAATGGTTGATGTGTGGTAAAATAACTCTGTAAGATCTTTGTCTGTTTACGTGGCTGGTTCCCTGTTTGACACGTGTTTAGATGCCATTGGTTCCTAATTTAACTCTGGGTTTCCAAGGGTGTTGGGCTTTAGTGCTTGAGCGGTGAATTAGGCTCTAAGTGGTGGGCCAAAGCCTTTTGTGGGCCCACCGATGTCATATTTCATTTATATATTTTTTTCAAATTTTTTTCTTTAAAATCGTTACTCAAATTGATAAACCAAACCAACGTAACCTAAAATTTTTGCAAATTAAAAAAGCTAAGAAGAAGCACAAGGCATTTCAGCCCAGTTCTCACTTTTGCATAATGGCCTGAAAAACATAAAAGCAATCAAATAAACTATAGGCAGAAGAGACCAACAGGTTGCCTAAAATCATCTCCAATGGATAATTAAACATTTTATTAAATTTAAATTTGATAAAAAATAAGTCATTTTTCTACTTTAACGGCTGTATTAAATAGGTATCAAATTGAAGATTTCACTTTTCTTTTATCAAATTGAGGACAATGTTTCTTTTATCAAATCACTATTCATTGCCGTTGTCGGATGTCTTCTCGGTCGTCCCCCGGATGACTACCTCAAGGCAAAAATCTGTGAAAAAATTACACTAGCCGGTCAATTGGCCAGTCATCCGCTCAGTCATCTGCTCAATCGACCAATAGTTTAATTAAAAGCCAAAACTCTCTGTTGAAGCACTTGATATCAAAAAAATTGTTACTCACATTTGATAAAAAAATTAATGCATCATTAGAGATGTTCTAACAACTATTTTTCCCCCTCTAGATATCACATACGTATATTGAGTAATAATTTATGGGGCCGACTTCCCTCCGGTCCAATCTGGGACTTGAGGGAATTGTTGGACCCATGGGGCCCTACCACGAGTCTCATTTTAATGATTTGAACCGTTCAATGTGCAGAACTCGTTGAGTACTATATGCTTGTAAAAAATCACACTGATCAGATATCAATAGCCATTTCATCTGATCAGATTTTTTTCAACCGTTTATTTTTTTACTATCCATTTGTTTTGTACAAAATTGATTTGATCACGTAGTTATCGGTATTCAATCAACGTGATTTTTTACAGGCACATAGTACTTGACAAGTTCTACATATTAAACGATTCAAATTATTAAAACGAGACTTATAATAAATCCTTACAAACTTAATAATACCCTCTAATTCAATTTAAGATTAGAGGAAAGCCAGACCCATAATTTATTTATGTTTAGTTTAAAAAGATAATTTGATTTGTATTTGTAGAGTAATTTTTTAGATAAAAAGTACGAAAACTTATTTGGTTTGTCTTTTTTCAGAAATAGTTTTGAAAAATTATTTTGGGAGAGAAAGTTTTAAAAAAAGTGATTGATTTGATGTGTATGAGAGAGAGAATGATTTTGAAAAATAGGTAACCAAACAAAATTTTGAAATTTTTTTTGAAAAAATTTATTTAATTTGATTATTCTTAAAAATTTATTTGTAAAAAATTTTTTCAAAATTTTTTTTCCAGAAAAACAAACTAAACAAGCCCAATGATTTATCGGAGCTGATACGTAGCTCGAAAGCTACGGGGCTCGAAAAGCTCGAAAAGGAGAAAGCTCGGGAAGCAGAACCAGAAGCAGGGGAAGGAGGAGGAGGAGGAGAAACTAGAGGGGGCCATCAAAATGGCGGTGGTGAGGCGAGGCGAGCAGCGGCGGAGGCGAGGCAGAGCCGACGATCGCTGGTGCTGCGACGATCGCCGGCAGCGAGGCGACGGCGGTGGCAAGGCAGCGACGATCCTCTCTCCCTCTTTCTCCTCTGTTTCTTCCTCCTTTTTTTTCTTCTTCTTCTTCTTTTCTGCTTTCTTCTTCTTCTTCTTGCCGAGCTGGGAAGAAAAAGAAGGGAAAAAAAAAAAAAAAAAAAAAAAAAACGTCGTTTTTCATTTTTGAACTAATTCAAGTTTGACTTTTTCGAGCTACGAAACATTATCGATGACTTATTTACGTTTAGTTTAAAAAGATAACGATTTATTTGTACAACCTTACTGTCAATCATTACACCCGTCAATTTCTTGAATGAATACGGTGGATTAGACTGATAAGTATGTCTTATCAATTAGGCGGTTTTTCTGATTCAAATAGAAAGAAGGTTTCAAATCTCAATTCCCTTAGGTGCTATGATGAGCACTGGTGGATATGGTAGTGCCCATTTGGAACCAAGATTAAAAATTGCGTTTTATAATTTGGGGTTAAAAAGTTAGATGGAATGTTTTAGTAGGATTGAATATAGAATTGGCTAAGTTTAGGAAGATTAAATAAGCGTATTTTTTAATTTTTTTTATATTATGTATAAAAAAAATAG
The DNA here is from genome assembly GCA_025200525.1 of Camellia lanceoleosa. Lineage (NCBI taxonomy): Eukaryota > Viridiplantae > Streptophyta > Magnoliopsida > Ericales > Theaceae > Camellia > Camellia lanceoleosa. Next base: position 25,542,777 of record CM045768.1, read on the forward strand.
AGAGAAAATATTAATTGATGTGACTTAAAAAAGATAAAAAGATGAAATAAGTGCACTTTTTTAATTCAGTCAAACTTGACCTTATTCAAATCGCATAATTTGTTTAATTTGAATTGATCTGTGTATAAATGGATGATATTGTAAATAAAATGTAGACAGATACAATTTGAAATATGATATTATTGTGAGTTGATTTTACTTGCACATGTAAGAACCGGCTTGCACTTAAACTTTTTTTTTTTTAATTTTTTTATTTTTATGATGGAGTTTGTGAGTTTGTAAATAATTTTATTTTATTTGATGGATTTGAAATGGATGAAATTTGATAATAATTTATTATTATTTTATTATTACATTTTGAATGAATGTAAAAATTAATAAAGAATTACCTTAGGTAAATTTAGAATTTTGAATGATTTTATTTTAATTGTATTATTGATAGCTAATGATTTTGATGATTTTAGTTTAAGATTTTAAAAAATATGCTTGTGGTGGTGTTTGGGAAGGACTTTGGGGCTAAATTAGCCATGTAAGGACAAAAAAATTGATTTTAGCCACATGAAGACAAAAATGGAAACAATCACTTCGCACCAACCATTGTGAAGGTAAATTTACAAAATTAACCCCACATGAGAGAGGGGCATCACCTCAGCGTTTCCCAAACAAAAGCTTCACATCACTTCCCAAAAAACACGTATTCCCATAAAAATACACAGGACGTTGAAAAGAAAAATTAAAAACATTTTTTTGATTTTTGTTAAAATATTTTATAAAAATAAATTCAAACTCTATTTATAAAAATATTTTTAAATATTTTAATTTTTTTATTATGTATTTAATTATGATTTAAGTGTAGAGTTGTGAAAGTAGTATGAGTTTCGAGTTATGTGTTTGGTTATGAGTTTTAAAAATAATTTACTAATTGAGTTTTATTTTATGTATTTGGTTACGATTTGAGTGTAGAGTTGTTTTAAATTTAAAATATTAACATTGTAAATTATTTAAAATTTTTAAATATTTAAATTATTTAAATTTTTTTGTTAAAATAATTTTTTGAATATTTAAATTATTTAAATTTTTACGATTTAAATTTTTTGAATATTTATTTTAATTTTTTGCTTATTAAATTTGTTAGATTATTTACATTATTTAAATATTTAAAATAAAATTAAAATTAATTATTTAAAATTAAATTAAAATTAAATTATTTAAAATAGGCAGGACAATAAAATAAAACCTCACTTTTTATCATTTCACAGAAAATGAAAAAAAAAATTAAAATAACAATAAAATAAAAAACACATGAAAAAACCATTTGAAAAAAAAAAAAAAAACATAAATTATTTTAAAAAAATACGCCTCATTCAAAAATATTTAAAAAATTACGAAAACATAAATTCAAAAAAAAAAAATGAACAACAAAAATAAGCCTCATCCAAAAAGAAAAAAAAATAGAAATTACCATTTGCCATGTAATTTATAAATAAATAAAATACATGAAAACCCATTTTTGAAATAAAACACATCAAAAATATATTAAGAAAAAACATAAAAACATAAATTATCATTCGCCACGTAATTTACAAATAAATGAAACACATAAATAAAAAAATGTTATTGTATACCAATAAAAATAAATAAGGCAAAAAACGTAAATTAAAAAATAAGAACTAATTAATGTATAAAAAAATAAAAATGACAAAAACATAAATTTAAAAAAAAATAAAGCAAAATACGGCAAATCCAAATCCAAATCCAAACCCAAAATAAAAAAATAAATATTTTATCAAAATACGCCAAATAAAATCCAAAATAAAAAAATTTAAACAAAATACGTCAAATCCAAACCCAAAATCAAAAAAAAAAAAAAAGGGTTAGCAAAAAAAAGCCAAATCCAAACCGAAAATAATTATAAAAAAAAAAAAAAACAATAACAACAACAACAAGAAGAAGGGCACTTTGGTAAATGAACAGGAAGACACCTCACCAAAAAGTTTAAAAAGTCAAAAAGTCCTTTCCAAACAAGGCTTTTTAGCCACAGGCTAAAATAGCCAAAAAAGTCAAAAAGCCAACCCACTTCCCAAACGGAGACTGTATTAGTTTATGATTTTGATGATTTAGTTTAGGATTTTGAATGATTTGTTTAGGTTAGGAATTGATTTTATTGTGTTTTTAATTTTATAAGTTTTAATTCATTAATTATAATGTTGAGCATTTTAAAAAATGGGAGGAAAATGGACCAAAATAAATATTTATAAAATGGAGGAAAAAAAATAGCCCAAAAATAAATTTTTAAAGAAAAAAGTCTAATCTGCAACCCGTCCGTACATCCTCAAACTCTATCTGCACAAACTGTAACTCGCACTACGGGTGGTCGCAAGTTCAATTTTTTCTAAACCGTACATATACGGACGGGTTCAAACTGCAAACCGAACCTTCTAAAATCGAACCACGAGTACCCCTATTTTTTAGCGTGAAGTCATTTAGAAAGGTTCAAAAAAGCTACATGTGAAATTATAATTATATCTTTTATGTTGTTTAGGGTTATATATGGGTAAAAACATAAATTTACTAAATTAGGTGAGAATATTTTAATTATTTGATTGTAACGTGACATTATAAATAAATATTTAAAAAAAAGGTCAAAAAAGCAGTATTTTACCGACTTTTCAAATCAGCTTCTTTTGCCAAATTCCACACGCGGAGGTGATGGATTTTAAAATCAGAAATCTTGATTTCTTTCCTTTTCATCCCTAATTTTGGTACATGTACTTGTTTTGTTTTGAGTGCCTATTTATTTTTAAAAATGTTTAGGAGTTTTGATTTGTCTTTTTTTTCATTATGATTTGTCTTTTTCCTTTTTTTTTTTTTTTTTTTTAACCCCTGCCAGCTATGTAAAGCTCTGGTATCAGCCGATTTATTTTCTGCTTTTGTTTTTTCTGAGCTTGTCACCATAGCCACACCAGCATGGAACCAAGTCCAGTGCCTTTGAGAAAATGCAAATTTCAAAAGATCAAGAATCTCAATTTATTTATTTATATTTGGTGAATAAGTTGAAGTGAGCCATAATTTGGTTCTAAACACTTGGAAGTAGTATTTCTTTGTTAAGAGTACTTCTAGAGAATTCATCATTTTATAAAAAATATATTTTATCATCTCTTTTGCTCATCTCCATTCTTTGAAATCACTTTATATTCCTGTGGATGAGTTTTTTTTCTTTTGACTATGCAAAAAATCGAAATGGAATAATTCCATTTGCTTGAGACCTCTTAATGCAACACAGCTAATTCTCAATCATATAGAAAAACATCAGATTGCTTATAATAATTATAATTATAGAATCTATCACATTAGTTGAAACATTCAATATATATATATTTACTTGAAAATTATTGTCGACGAATTGCTTGAGTTTTCATATGTATTTGATACTATACATATATCTTTAATTCTTTCTATTTTTATAATCGTAGATCAAGTAATGGCTAATAATTGGCATAAAGACAGCTTATGAAACTGCTTATAACTTCTTTTTTTATTTTAAAATTTTATGCCAAAATATTTATGAGACAAAAATAAAGTAAATAAGCTAAAAAAATTTATATTATTAAGAAGTAAGGAAAGAGATATTTTTTATTCTACTTTTTAATTATTAACTTTCAATTTATTAAAAATTACACTAAATAGGCCATAGTTTGAAATTTATGAATTTCCTCGGACCAAAAATTTGGAGGGCTTATTCCACCAATAATGAGCTCAAGTAGAGAGGAAGAGTTGTTGGTCATATACAATCTACAGACACATAACCAATCACAGAATCAATCACATAAAATAATCCTATTCATATATATCACTAAGGCCTCGTTTGTCAACCAAACTTTTTAGCTAAAAAGCCAAAAAGTTACTAAATTAGTCAAAAAACTAACAAATCATATTAAAAAGTCACATATTCTCTTTTCTCTCTACTTTTTACATATCTTTCCGTAAAAAGTTAAAAAGTCATCCCAAACATACTAATTATTTTTAACTTATATTTTAGCCAAATAGTCAAAAAATTACTAAATTAACCTGTTCTCAAACGAGACCTAAGTGAAAGCCTGCCATAAAAAAAAACATTCTCATCCTTATTGTTCCACTCATATTTTTGATAGTTAATTTTATGGTCAAATTTGTGTAAGATTTATTAAGCAATATGTTACCAAAAGAACCCGTTTTTGGACAACCATGCTTTATGTGTGTGGCATGCATGCATGCCCTATATCCTTATCATGTCTACAAAATTATATCTCAACTTGATTAAATAGCATAGTTGAACTGAGTCATGGTCAAACTTTATAAATAAAGCTCCCACTCATTCATTTACTAAACAAGTTGAGCATAATCGAGCTAAGTCCAAACTCTTCATAAACAATTCAATTCGTTTGAAACCTTAATCTCAAAATATGGGACACGTACACAAAAAAAAAAAATAATAATAATAATTAATTTAAGGTAATCAAATATTAAAATATATTCAATTTTCAATGCTTCATTGGAATCCGATGGCCAAGCAGTCCTCAGCTACTACCATACCGTACCATCCACAGAAAAATAGAGGTCCCTGCTAGACCTGGGGCTAACAAGACACCAATCCTCGAACCAGTAGTCAAGTTTAGAAGCCTGCATAAATAGCCCTTTTTTTTGTCTTATTTGCGTAGGCATATATAGTCATGTAACCAACTTTTGATATAGAAAGCAAGACAAATCTAAGAAGCCTATAAAGGCTCCAAATGAGCTTGTTTTGTCGTTCCTAGTTTTCCATTTCGTGGTGAATTGATATTTCATAGAGTTCTGAAAAAGACCAAGATCGGTATCTCACTCTCTTGGCCTCTTTTGCCCAACTTGTTTCTCTCTCTCTCTGAGGTCCCGGTTTCCCATTTTTCTCAATCAACCTAAACCATCTTATACTCTTCTCAGCCCTATGTAAAGTCCCCAACAGGTGCTCAAATTTTCAAAAGCGTACCTTGTTTCCCTAATCAACATCCATGACCACAAAGCCTGAAGTCGTGCCTGACTCCAGGGAAGCCACATGTAAGGAATCAGACTACGATAGAGCAAAAGAGGTGAAGGAGTTTGATGAAACGAAAGCCGGTGTCAAAGGACTCCTTGATGCCGGAGTGGTAAAGGTCCCCAGAATCTTCATCCATCCGCCAGAAAGCCTGGAAAAGGGATTGTCTGACAACAGTGGTGTTCTCCAGGTTCCAGTGATAGACCTTAGCGGCTTTAGAAGTCGTCCAAGAGAAGAGATTGTCCGGGCAATCAGAAAAGCATCGGAAACATGGGGATTCTTTCAAATGGTTAATCATGGAATTCCCGTTGGTGTCATGGAAGAGATGATAGAAGGGATTAAGCAATTCCATGAGCAACCCAGGGAGGTAAAGATGGAGTGGTACTCCCGCGATGCCAAGAAACGAGTACGGTTTTACTGCAATGGTGATCTTCTAGTTGCAAAAACTGCAAATTGGAGGGATTCAATAGTGTGTATCTATGAGGACGGTGTGCTTGACTCTGACACATTACCTATAGTGTGCAGGCATCCAACTTTCTTTCTTTTCTTTTCTCTTTTTTTTTTTTTTTTTTTTTTTTTTTTGTGTGTGTTCCACTGGTGTTTTGTTTGTTAATTATGTTTAGATAATATGCAGAAAAGCAATCAGCAACTACATGGAAGGCTTGATCAGACTAAAGGAGACTCTGTCGAAATTACTATCAGAGGCACTAGGGCTTAGTAGTGACTACCTAACAGACCTTGATTGCATGAAAACCGCATCATTAGTATGCCACTATTACCCCTTCTGCCCCGAGCCAGACCTGACTCTGGGTGCGAGCAAGCACTCAGACCCGTCTTTCCTAACCATACTCCTGCAGGACCACATAGGTTGCCTCCAGGTTTTTCATCAAAATAATTGGGTCGATGTGGTACCCATGAAAGGGGCCCTAATAGCAAACATTGGGGATCTTATGCAGGTAAAGTTTTCAGTTAATGAATATATTTTCCTCCTTGTAATAAGGAAACCTAATTTTTTGATTTCTGTAGCTTATCACCAATGACAAGTTCAAAAGCGTAGAGCACAGAGTACTAGCAGGACGGGCTGGACCCAGGATATCGGCAGCATGTTTCTTCTACCCAAGCATGGCTAGTAAATCTAGACTATATGGGCCAATAGAGGAGTTTTTATCCCAAAACAATCCACCTATATACAGGAAAACTCATCACAATGAATATCAAGCTTACTACAAATCAAAAGGACTAGAAGGTACCTCAGCCCTTCTTCACTATAAGCTAGAATGACCCCTGGCAACTGATGGATCTAACAGTATGGCATAACTCAATCTGCAGTTAAAAATACTTAAAAATCTATAATTGGTGTGTAATATTGCTGATTACCTTATCTTTATGACATTGTGTTCAGTTCTAGTTCAATTTTCAGGCAAGTTTGTTTAATTACAGTATCTGGGTCTTGAATTTAAAGGTTAAAAGTGCATTTCATGAGTACAAAAAAAGTAGGGTTACATCAGACATGAACAGATGTCCAGAATTGTTAGTAAAAGTAACATGAATTATTAGAAGCATCAAACTTCTAAACAAATGCAAATTAATAACCAGGCAAAAATTATTTTTAAAATTAATAATAATAATAAAATCCACAAAGCAAAGCAAAACAAAAAGACAAAAACAACTCCACACATTTTCTAAAACCAGAAAAGGGAACTCTTTCGAGCACTATCAGCTGACGGATGATATTGCAGATGACTCGTAATATAATCAGGAGGAGCCCACCTGAAAATCTTATAAACTTGCAGAGCCACAGCCCTCAGAATGGAGTCCTGGATTGCTATAACTGCACTATGTCCTTCCGTTCCTGGGAAAATTTTTCATTCATAATTTACTCACAAGTAAAAGTTGCACCCCTAATTTGTCGTCTTGGATTGCAATATCTGCACAAGTGGCCATAATATATCCACCCGATGCATGCTTCTGTTCTGCCCCTGCAATTATCATCAAATTAAAAACTATTGATTATTTATGATACATAAAGTAAATCATTTGCAATATATTCAACTGTGGCAGAAAGGCATGAAATCTTATGCTTATTTCAAAATTTTGAATCAGCTGAAGATTTAACATTAACTCTGTTTTTCTTTTAAAGGATTTTTTTCCAATTTTTTTCTTAAAACATGCTTGGAACAAGTTCAAAATTTCAATAATTATCTTACTTTAAATAGTTTACTATGTAATATGGCATGAACAGCAGGGTTTCAACAGTTGACCGATATGGATATTTTAATAGCACGCCACAGGTGACCAAAGTACATATATTAACTTGATTATTCTACTCTTTGTATATTCCAATGAACTAATTAAGATGGTTTTTCCCATGACAAGGTATTTATAGCTACATCATACAGAACAAGTATTATACAACTATAAAATCCCCAGTGTGCATGGCTGTTAAACAAGTTGTGAGCATTCATACCGAATTTATTTTAAGGCTCCCTTTGGATTTATGGGTTTAAAATGAATGGATTTGACATCAATAATTTGAGGAATATAGCCTTTTAAGTCAATGTAATATTTTAGATTTAGATATTAAGAATTGATTTGAGAGCTTTACAATGATGGATTTCAAATAACTTCGTAAAAACTGCTATTTGAAACCGTCCCATAAAGGATTCTACTTGTACAAAAGGAGCTTAACAAAATACATGGAACATATCTACATTCAATCTTCCACTTTAAGAGTTATCATCTACCTCAATAACTAATCATCTTATAAAAATCTAAAATTCAACTTCAAATCCCCTCATTTAAATCCATCCATCCAAATGAAGCCTAAAAGCTGTGACAAGAAAAGTGAAGAAAGCAACAATGTATCACAACAAGAAAAAGCATTTCAAGCCTAAATTATTCAGATATCTCATCCTCAGGATAAAAACATGCGATTGAATTCCTTCCTAGGTATGCATTTCATCCACAATTAGGGTCGTACCTCAACGACAAAACACATCAAGGTTTTCTTGCCACAGGCTTCTGTTGCACCTTTCAAAACTGTCAGACCCAAGCTCCTAATGGCTTCTGCTATTTCGAGAAAATGGCTGCAGTCTTCACACAACATCTGCATGGATCAAGCAGGACTCCATGTTATACCAAGAATCAGAAGTAATAGACAGGATTTTCCCTGAGGAGGATAGGCTCAATTAAAACCACATTACATTATGAGTGGCTTCTCATTTCACTTCTCTTTTTAATTCTGAAGCAACTTCATATGTCCGACAAGACCATACCTCAATCAGCATTTGCCCATTCATGTTGATATTCTCTATCATTATTGGACAAACTTTCATGTGACTGCCCACTTCCACTGCCCAGGTTGAACCCTGATCAAAAATGGGTAACCCTCGCACACACATTTCCTTGTCACGCAACTGCAGAATAAGCAATAAATTATCAGGAGAACCGTAATCAAAGTCCATAAATCAGGGCATTGTTTCAATGTCAAGCCTTACCTTTGACACATTGCAGTTTTTTAGTTTCTCAGCATGCTTAGTGATGCTTTGCATAAAGAGCATGTGCTTGATTGTGCGCTCCAGAAGTGAATCAATACTGCACTGTGGCATAAACCAGAAATTTCAGCACATATTCAATATGGGTTTTGGGGGGGGGGGGGGGAGAGAGAGAGAGAGAGTACAATAAACACAACATCAAAATCCAGAGAAGAAAATGGACTCTGGAAGTTACCTTTGATCCATTGGGTACAAGCTCTCTCAGCTCCTTGATGCGATCTTGGATCAATTGTCTGTCCCTTGGCCTAGGCCTGCAATTTTCACCAGGTCTGGCCCTCTTCTTATTCGTCTTAGCTGGTTCTTGTGCACTGTCCAACTGTCCACTAAACGTACTATGACTCCTTGATGAAAACCCTTTTGAAGAGCTCACACCACATGCTTCAGAGCTCAAGCAGTGCATTGTCTCCTTTTCCACGAAAGACTGATCAAATGAACCAACCGCCGAACCAACAGTAACCTTATCACAGGTTGGCTGTGGCATATTTTCTGTAGTCAACAGGGACTTCACTGATTCACAGAATGATTTCTCACTTTTGACATCAGTTCCACCACGGCAAACATTAGCTACCACTGCTTCCAGAAGATGCTCTGAGCCAGAGTCTGCCGTCAACAGGCTACTACTGTCCATTGCCTCAGGCATCTCAATAGCTATTTCAGTTTCAGTCTGAGTCTTTTCTGCTTCCCAATCACAGTAACTATTCTGTTTTTGAAAAGCTGGTCCAAGTACTTCATACAGCTCACAGTCAGCAGAAAACTTGAAGGGCATATTCAGTGGCTCCATTTTATTAATCTCTTGGAATTCCATGTTCTCCAAGTCTCTCAAGATTTGCATGCCAAAAGGTTCTGGTATGCACAACATCCCGTTTTGATTATTGCAAGCTGCAGAGGCAAGGAGATCCTCTTGCAAGTAAGTAATATCCACCCCAGAATCATCAGCAGGAAGTGTAACATTATAAAAATTAATTTTGTTAAAGGAATTGTTCGAGGATCGAGTATCATGGTCTTCTGAACCCACTCCCAGATACCCCAAGCCACTAGTCTCCCCTTCACACCTCCTCTCAACATGCAATCTCTTCCATACTTGTTTCTGCTGCCCCAGAAGGAAATCTTCAGGTCTTGATTGTAGGATAGCACTTTCATCACCCCCGGATGCTGATAATTCAAGTCCTCCTTCTTTATTGATCACTTCAGTTGTCATTTTTGGTAAATCACCAGGCAGTGGAACAAGGTAAGAATGATCAGCAGGTTTTTCAATTGATGGAATTGTAGGAGTACGAATAATTGTCTTGTCCTTGTTTACAGGTCTACCTAAGTTGCTTATGCTATCATTAAAAATCCCAGAACCTGAACTTCTTGTAGATATATCCGACTGGGCAAAGAAAGAGCACCATGAGATGCTTTTTATAATGATTTTATGACAAACTTCCCTACATGTGTATGTGTGTGTGTGTGTGTGAGAGAGAGAGAGAGAGAGGTACCAGACATGAGGAACTTTTCATAGCAAAATGTATTTCACTAGGAGTACACCCCACTGAGGAATCTTGAAGGGCAAAAAAGACATCTCTGATATGGCTCACCATCTTTAAATCCTCGGGGATCTGATCTCTCAAATGAAGGAGAGAACAAAATTGCAAAAATGGAAATAAATAGTGAATAGGCTGACTTAAAAAGGTCAACGGTGACATGCATTTCAACAGTCCATATTGACCAAGTTGACAAGTAGGATGAAAAAATAACCCATAAAAGTATACTAGAAATCATTAGATGCTTGATATATGAGGGGCAAATAGTGTACCTTACATTCAACTCAAGATGTAACATGCAAATCCTTAGACCATTGGAAAATATCACATAAATATAACAAGCAGAAAATTTGCTAACAAAATGTACGATACTATAAAATGACAATAATGTTGGTGGAGAGGGCAAATTTGTAGCATACATGCAATGCAAGTCATTAAATATTTAGAGAAACTCAACAGGAAATAGAGAAGAGTGGAATACAAATCCTCATTTCTATAACCAAAAAGAAAACCAGTAGTCGGTCAAATTTTCTCCACCAACTGAAAGCAAAGCTGAGTCTGGAAGAGTAACAATCAAATACTTAGAGGGCTGACAATATGCATATGAACCTACTTTTCAGGAAATTATGGGTCCATTTGAAAAAAGCTTTTTCACTGGTGCAGTGGTGATTCACTCTTTTGGAAGTGATCATGTGGAATCGTAAGCATCTTTTCACTTGCCACAAAAAGACACACCATCTTAAGGGAAGATTTGTCAAATCAATATCTGCACAGTTGAAATTTTGAGCCTCAAATCCTCATACTAACACACACACAAATATTGTAACTTCATTTAGCATCTGAAAATTTTCTATCTGGACATTTTGAAACAAATGAGCAATACTCTATTTACTTTTAGCTGTTGGCTCTGTAATGCATAACACAGTAACAAACTTAAAACCAAATATAGAAGGGATGATAAATCAATAAAAAGTCAAAAGAAAACTAATAATCTATCAATCACTATGTAACCAAACATGAGACCACATAAATGGAAATAGCATCACATTCTCAAATTCAAAAAAATATAAATAATATCAATGGAGAACCATTAGCAGCTAAAGTATATTAAGGAGATCAAGCTTGGACAAATATCATAAATGGAATTAACTATACACCAGCTTTAGAAATCATCTTACTTTTTTTAATGAGCCAAGTTGTATAACACCATGTGGAACAACAGCCACCACAACAACGGTCTGCAAAGCAAAAGACATACAGATCTGTTCAGAAAAATCTCTCTGAGAGATGAGAAGATATGAGTACCAAAACAAACTATATGTGGAGAAACAGTATTCCATAATCAAAATGGTAACTTTTGAAATGTGTAGACATCAAATACAGATAATTTTAAGATTCAAAGATCCGAACTTTAACCTATTTCATGTTATCCTAGGAAAGAAGACATACTTTTACCCTAGTTCTTATTTTTCTATAGAAGATAGGGATGGCAATTACCAACAAAAATCACATAATCCGCACGGTCCAAACCCTAATGGGATGGGGTTGAGGCATTTTAATCGGGGTAGAGGTGGGTATGGGAGGAGAATCAAATCTGTTACAAACTAGGGTTAGGGTTAGGGTTAGGGTGAGGGTCAGATTATGGTGCCTGTACCCTCAACCATTTATATAAAATTTTATTACAATGTCCAAACTCTTCATGTTAATTGCTAAACTGCCCTTTAATATGAACCTCTCAGCCTTCAGAGACTCTCAGGCCATGTTTGGCAGAGTTTTCAAAAACAGTTTTCTGTTCTTGCAGTAACAGGAAAAGAGAATGGCGTTGACAATTCAATCCAGGAAATTGTCTTCAAAAATGGAATTTCATATATATATATATAAATAAAAATAAAAATAAAAAGCAATTTTCAAGAAAAATGAAAATATTGTTCTCTATTCTCCGATTTTTTATTTCAAGGCAATGATACTAAAATGATAGAAAATACCAAGTTCTATAGACTATATTTTCAGAGTTTCCAGAATACATGTTTCAGAGAACTGATTTCCTAATATTCTTTGACAGAAATGTTCAGGGATTAACATGGTCCAAAATGGAGGAGCTTTATTTCTTTGTCCCAAAGTCCAACAGATAATATAACTAGCATAATAGCCCAAGTAGAATGATAAGGAGTTGCAGCAGCATTGCACCTAGGTTTTGATTTACCAAGCTCAGTATTTTTAACTGATGGTGCAACTCATTTAGTGGCAAGAAATTATTGAAAAATGCCTAGAAAATTTTACATCCCCCATATATCTACTACTACCAAATGAAAACCATTGTTTAACACTCAGAGAGATTAAGATCAATATTAAGACCAAAAATCATCAGTAGTCAAGTAGAAAAATGCGTTGTACATTCAAAAGCCTCCACAACTACTGACAATGACAGCATCTCCAATTATTTATCTAGTGTGCTTGTATGTGTGCATAAGCGCATTTGTAGTGTACAAGAGCGACTGTAAATTTTCAAAAAAGAAAAGGAGGGGAAGCATACCCTGATCCCAGCTGAAAACTGAGTTTGCCACCCATCACAATGCTGGAAGCCACCAAAATCATGGAATAAGAATAAATGGCAAGCTAAACTAAATTTAAATATTGTGGAAAGGTAGGAAATATTAAAAATTGGGGTCTGTTCCACATGGTAAACTGCGTTTATCAATGGAGCCATTAAAACTCAAAATAATTTCTCACCTCAAAGGGTGAACAAGAATCAGTTAGGTGTTTATCTGCAGAAATCCACATATGTTTTCCAGTAACTGCCACCTGTCCAATAACCCTGTTCAACAAATCAATGCGTGGAACTAAGATGAAGTTGTTAAAATAGCACACACAGGGAAGTGTTGAGCCAACAAGCATAAGTCAAAGGCAAGGCAAAAATTAAAAGTAGCTGGATTAAGGCAAACATGAATGAAGATGAGGTTCGGTTGCATGGCTATGTTGGCATAGTGCGGAAAGGGGGTGATAAGATAATGGAAAAGACAGTGATATGATGCATCCATATCAATAAGATAAGAAGATGAGTTTCAGTGGGCTCTTTCCACGCACCACAAGATACAGTCAAAACCAACTATTGTCCCACACAGCATTTGAAACTCTAACTGAATTACTGAGAGCGTATCAGTTTTAAGGTAGATTTCATACCCTTCCCCGAGAGAGTATACATGGTACGACATCTTTGCCACAGCTAACCCAAGAGGATCGTGTGAATGCCAATCATGCAAGTTGCCCCCTATCTCAGGGAAGCACATGTTCTCTGGAGGATTACGTTGCTCATGGTTGTCGTAGTAAGCATCTTCCCAAGTCAGCATCCTACAAGAAGTCTCATTCACCATAAAACAATGAATATAATGTGTAGTATTCTTATAAATTGTAAAGGACTAACTACTATTCTAAATAGCTGTGCAAAGCCATAGATCAGACGAACCACACACTAGATTTCCTTAGAAAATTGATTCACCCAAAATTCTTACACCGCAATGAACATTTTTTTATACAGAAACAACAATAAGAAGATGCTAAAATCCTTTATTTTTTCACGAATGTCTATCAACAAAGTGTTCATATTCAACATCAACCAAGTATCCCTACTTCAAGGATAGGGATTATAAGCTAGCAAAATGATTGTTGAGCTTTTCAAATATTGTGCGACTTTTTTTTTATTATAGATAGACAAACAGTTGAAGCCATACTTAAAACGCCAGAGTGTTTCTGGAAAATTCAAATAAGAAAAACAATTAGTCATACAAAAGATCGAAAACATCCGAAACAATGATCCTAAAATCCAATAACCATTATAACACTAAGATGCACTTAGGCAGTCCAAATTCAAAATATCTGTTTAAAGACATCTCCATAACTATAATTTATAAACCTTAGCCAGGCCAATACATCCCCAAAAATCAAGATTAGATTTACATATTCCATCCCAACACTAAATTTCAACAATAAAAATCAATTACACTAAACAAACTAAGCATATGCAATTCACTATAACAAAATAATAGCAGAGGCACCAAATCATGTTTTTAAAAAGAAAAAAGAACTTACATTCGAGCTCGATGTTTGAGTTTCCAAAGGACAGCGTACTTCCACTCGGTGTTGAAACAAAGAGTCCTGAGTGCTTGGTGCAATTGAGTACCCATCTCGTCCAGTCAACGAATGCTAACAACCCCTCCCTAACCACTCCCCACCGGGTTAATCAATTAAACCTGTGAAAACCCCTAATTTCCACTGATTCCCCACCCTAGCTACCTCTATATGAACCTCTTCCTGCCTGCTTCCTCCGCAACCCCGCTCGCCGCTTTATTGGCGGTCCCACAGTAGGAAGCAGCAGACTATCCAACCCCATCCTCACTCAACAACAAAAACTAAAACCCTAACCCAAACACCAATCTAAAATCTTGAAAGAGCTCACCAACACAAGTAATGCATCAAACCAATGCAATCAGTTCCAAGAATCCACGCAAGAACAACTACTCCCTTCAAACATTCCGCCATCAATGTCAAGAATATCGTGTCTTTAAACGTCAACAATGCAAAATTTATCGTATATCAGACGACATCGACGACTGGATTAATAAATTTGGCATGCTGATTTGGAAAATTGCTTACTTTGTCGGGAATTTGAATGAAGGAATTGATATTGAATTGATTACTAGCGATGGAAGCACCTAATTCGAGAGAGAGAGGGAAAAAAAAAAAAGAAGAAAAAGTAACAAGTCTTTTCCTCTCTATGTTACCTTCTTTGCTGCTTAGACTTGCGGTGATCAGAATCAATGAGAAACTCGAACCTCTGCACTGTATTAACCGCCATTTATTCAAAGAATACTTCGAGATTTGAAGGACCCTAGCCTCTAATCATTCAGAGAGAGTAGGAAGTGGTTTTTTCTAGAGAGAGAAAGTGGTGGGAATGGGGTTCAGGGAAGGAGGGAGGAGAGGGGCATGGGAGACTTATGTTTTGAACCTTCCTTTATATACAGAAGAGAGAGAGCAGCTTTTTGTCGAGTGTGTAGTGCTACTTTATATGCTGCGCCGGGTGCCCCAGTGCGCACCCATTACTCTCTCTCTCCCTCTCCCTCCTCCCTCTCCGTCTCCGCCGCATAGGTGTCCCCAATTTATTCTACGCATCTAGCGTACGATAGACTATTAGAGTATGATCCTTTTACCTTTGCCAAAAAAAAATTTTATTTATTTTTTATCAAAAGTCTCGCAAGTAACATAAAAGTATCAGCGGTTGGTAGGAATGAGCAAGAAATGCGTATGGATTGTAATTTCATCTACTTTAGTTTAATTCGGTAAGTTTAGGTTGATTTTTTAAACAAAAATGCCTAAGACCTCCAGCTGGGGGTGCTGGGGGTCATGAATGAAGCTCACTGATTGGTCAAAAAACAAACTGTTTTTTTTTTTTTTTTTTTTCTTTGTTTTCAGCAAATAGGGACTTGCCACCTCACTGGGGGTCGACCCCCAGTGGGGGTCTGAATCATTGCCGTTTTTTAAATTCATGATTCAGTTTTGGATTTGTGATTCATGAATCAGTTCTAAATTGAAATTCATAATTTCAGATTTGAACCGATTCGGACCGTCGTATACAAATAGTTTATATTTATATTATAGGTCTCCCACATAATATCATTTCTTATTTTATATAAAAATTAAACCAATTTTCTTATTGCTTTTATTTGATATTGTGTTTAGTTTTAATATAGAGGAGAATTCTGCTTTGTGTAATGTATATTCGATTTTATTGCTTTTGTTTATTACTTTTGTTTGATGTTATATTTGTATTTTTGTGAAATTAAAATATTCTATATTTTTTTTTTGTTATTTAATTATGTGAATCCGTGATCCTAAATCGATTCAATCCGTATTTAAATTGATTGGTTCAGATTGGTTTCACGATTTAAACGGATTGAATTGATTCTAAATTTTCAAGAACTGTAGATAACAGATTGGTTCTGATTTTACCCCAATCTGAACCATGCACACCCCTAACAGTTGGAGTCAAGCGGGTAGATCAGGTCCCTTTAATTGTAACTTAATTTTATTAACATATTAATATTTTATCATTGAAAAAAAAAAAAAGTAACATAAAAGTTTCCAAATTTTGAGTTTTTAAAATTTTATTTTTGATTGTCAATTTTAAAAAAAAATAAAATCATTTTTTATTGTATTAAATTTTAGTTTAGTATGAGTCACATTATGATGAATTAGATCTACATATTATAATATTTGGACACTTTTTTTTATTAAAAATTATGAATACATAACATTATTATTAAATTAAACATAATTTTAATAGGAAAAAATAGAAGGGAAAAAATCAGCTTTAGATTGCTCTTGAATACACTATATTAAATTTTAGAAAATTTTATTATACACACCTTCATACTATATGCCCGCTTAGTTATATCATTTTTTTTTAATTATGACTAAATTTCTTTTTTAGTTATGATATTATTTGAAGATTTTAATTATGACTTTTTTTATTTTTTTTAATTATGACTCAAAAAGTATGAAATTATACTTTCTTTGTTTTTTTAATTTTATGGTGTATATAATATTTAAAAAAAAAAATTAGTGTGTAGATTTGAAAACTATCTGAATTGCAAGAATAACTATATCACCCATTGTCATACTTGATTAAGAGAAAGGATAATTGTTGTTTGAATGTGAAATTGATCTAGGCTTGGTTCTATCCTTCCCATGGATTGTGACTTTGTGAAAGTGCCCTTTTTAGACAATCCATTGATGGCCAACAACATGATATATGAGTGTGGAAATTGCTTCTTATCTACCCACCACCTCTCTACATATTAATCTCCCCCTTTTCCAAACCATGAACTTACCCTCCCAAGGCCCTTTTCAACAATCATCCTTTTTATTGCTAAAAAGTGTGACAATTCACACCTCAAATCCATTATCCCCTCTCTTTGTGCCCTACACTACTGTAGCCTTGTGGTTTCCAAGTGTAATTGTCATCAGCACTATCGATCACTTGACGATCATTAAATAACTTTATAAGAAGGATCAATGCCAATGACCTGTCCAAACGATCATACCCTGGTACATCTCCTATGTCACGCCATGCACCCTCCAATCCTATCCAATTCTAAGCGTAATTTAGACTAATTTAATACAATAATAATTCTGGATATTTAATAAAAGAATTCAAAATTCACTCATAAATGCCATAATCCACCGTGAATTCTATATGCCTATTAAAAAAATAAAATAAATAAAACACAAGCGAAGCATAACTAAAGAAAAAAAAAAGTAGACTATTATGTTCCATTTCTTTGAGCAAAAAAATATTTTTAAATTTTTTATTTTTGGTATAATTAAAAATAAAAATCAACGAAAAATAAGTTTATTTGGCAAAAAATGTTTTTTCGCTTTTAGAAGGTTGAAACGTTTCAATAAGTTAAAGTCTTACCAATGTCACAATATCACCATCACCTCCATTTTACTGCCACTGCCGCCAACACCACCGCCATAAGCATTGCCACCATCGTTGCAACTGCCACCTCCATCCTACTACCATTACTACTACAACTATTAATACACTTCAATGATACAACCAAATATAACATAATTTTTTTTTAAATATATATATATATATTTCTTAAAAGCATTTATTTAACAAATATTTTCAACCAAAATAAACGGATAAAGATTGAGGTTATTGCTAAAATATTTTCTGATGATTTTTTAGGTCGGTAGGATATCACAGTTAGTCTTTAATAATCCTCATAATAGATTTGTTAGTAACTTAATCCTTCTTGCACCTCACCAACTAAACATTGTTCATCGAATCCCATGCGAATTAGCAGTGTGATCTCAAGGTGATTATTATGACTGATTTCTAATCATTTTCTCTTAATTTCATATATTTCTTTTTCTTTTTCTTTTCCCTCTAAGCATTTATAAAGAAGAGTCGGCCAATTAATTGTAATTAATTACTCGTCATAAAGAGCTAAAAACAAAACAGGGTTTAAAGATTAAAAAAAAAAAAGAAAAAAAAAAAAAGGGCAAAATGATCACATGATCAATCATCCAACCAAAATTGATCACCTCTCCTTATTGCTTTTAACCCAATAGATTCTCAATTTGTCGGAAGTGTTGCAAGAAAGCTCACTGACTTCATTGGCTATTTACAGGCAATAATCATGATTTTATCCATTTTTATATGTTTTATTTGTTTTGATTAATTTGAGCATGAAATATAGAAGAATTATTCAGTGTGTTTGGTTTGAGTTTTTTAGATTAAGCTTTTTGAAATTTGAGTTTTTTTATTTTCGTATTTTTTTATTTTTAGTGAATATTTTTAAAATTTTAAACATTTTTTTACTTTTTTAGATACACCTTATTTAGATGTATCTAAAAAGTAAAAAATTTGTAAAAAAATATTTTTAAAAATTAATAAATACATAAAAATATATTAAATTCTCGTATTTTTTTTGTATTTTTGATATTTAGGAAATTTTTAAAAAGTTTCTTTCATAAATTTTTTACTTTTTAAATATATTTATGTTAAATATGTCTAAAAAGTAAAAAAAAATTACTTAAAATATTAAAAAATTCAGTAAAAATAAAAAAATACAAAAAATATTTGGTATTTATTCCTTGCTTGTACGTCATTGACTCAATATCGAGCCGTACGAACACAATCACGTGAAATCCACCCATAAATACAAGTAACTTTCATGATTATATAACCAGTATTGATAAATATTAATCAGATTTAGCCAAGTTGAATTTGGATCTAACTATTTTTTTATTTATAAAAAAATAAAATTAATAAATTATAAACATTTATATAACTTGTAAAATATATTAATAATTAGACCGGACTAAGCTCATGACTATTTTTAAGTCAAAATTATTTAATAAACAGAGTTAAAATTTCAATCCGTGACTTAAAATATTAAGGTCTCGTTTGGCAAGTGACTTTTTTAGTTAAAAAGTTACTAAAAAAGTCAAAAAACTAACAATCTATATCAAAAAGTCAGAGATTTCTTTTTCTCTCTATTTTTTGCACATCTATTCATAAAAAGTCAAAAAATCATCCCAAATATATTAATTTTTTTTATATCATATTTTAACTAAAAATTCAAAAAATTACTAAAAAAATATATTTCCAAACGAGTCCTCAATCTCAAAATTTTAAAATTACGAGTTAGACGGCCACTCAACCAATGCCCATCCATGATAGCTACTGAGGCGTTATTGGCAATGCTCTAGAAGCACACAATAGTTTGAAACAATAAATTTATTTATTTATTTATTTTAAAAATTTATTGTAGGGTTAAATGATATTAATGATTGTCCATAAACAACAAAAAGTTGAAAATGACCCCAACGGTCCCTAAGATCATGAAAAGAAGTTTTGGTCATTACACAAAACTCAACTACAAGTGGCTATTAAATTTATACCCCTTAAATGCTAGTATTAGTTTTGGCAATAATATTTACACTTCATTTTTTTATTATTTATTTTTTATTTTTTAATCTTTGATCTTTTGAAAAATGTGAGAGGCTAAAAAAAAAAGATGTTCTTGTAACTAGTGAAAAATTTTATTTCCATACACTTAATTATTTTAGTGTACATTTTCTCTTAATACACATATTTATTAAATTGATTATTAATTAATTTTCTCAATCCACATACTAAAAGTTACAATTATACTATTTCACTCATAATCATTATACACACACCACTCAATCTTCCTTTCCACATTTTTTTTTGGTTTTTTTTTAATTTTTTTTATTTATGTTTTTCAATTTGGAGATTTTGGCACTGGTTTTCCGAAGTTATACATTTAATTTGAAACTTAACTTCCGAATAAAAGTGATTAGTTCGACAAATTTATTCTAAAAAAAAATAAAAAAACTTTCAACAATTGATGTCAGAATATAATGAAATAATTCAACAGTTGATATCCGAATATAATGAAATAATTCTGCACTAGTTGTCTGACTGAAAACTGCAAAAGGAAAAATAAAAAAAAAAAGGTTATGTACGAAAAAACTAGTCTTTTCATTACTAATAGAGTATAAATCTAGAGATTAAAACAATATAAGCTATTATGAGAGTATTAATTTGCAAGTAATAAAGGAGTATAGAGTGTATAGCAAGTAAAGTGACAACAAGAGAAAAATTAGGGTTTAGTTTTGTTTTACTCAAAAGGTGTACATTGAGATTTTTTTGTTTTTAAAAGATGTGTACAAAGAATATTTTCATATAATATTATGGATGCTAGTGGATGTCCATTATGGTCATTTTAGTTTAGAGTATAATTGTCGTTATAATAATATTTCATTAAATATGTGTATTGAGTTAATTAAATATGTGAAAATAGAATTTCCCTGTAAATAGAACTAATGTTATAAAAATAATCTCATAATATTTTCTTATTACTAGACACAAATATCATAGAGTTCATATTAATTCGCAAAATACTAAATGTGAAGATAGCAAAGCCCAAAATTATAAATGGAAGATACTCAAGACCTCTAGCTCTTAAATTTATTTTTAGTGAAGTGGACGGTTAGATGTCAATTACTAATTTATTTAAGAATCAATTAAAACCTAATTCTCTATTAGTATGAATAAATTTAACAATAACATTTTGGAGTCTATAATATTACACTTATAAATGCGCATGAAACTCATGCATTTGTATCTAATGATAATAAATCAATAAAAAATCAAGTAAAAAAATACATTTATATCTAACAACAAGAATATATTGTGAAAAATCTATTCATGCATAAATTTTTTTTAATTTGAACAATCTTTTCACAACCATTAAGTGGAATAAAAGTGCAATAAGATGTCTTAATTCTTATTGGATGAAGCCAAATGCTCAATACTTGCACTAAGAAGCAACCTAAATACTATAATAAATAGAAAGTGATGTAAATGATGTCATTTCTACACATACAAAAAAGAAATAGTGAACAACATGAGTGTAACCATGAATGCAAAGTGACAAAGGACAATGATATCCCTCCCCTTTCTTTCCACCCAATTCTCTAATAAATGTAACATACTCAATTTCTTGTTGAGTAAATCCATCATGTGGTCTCTTTCATTCCCATATGAGGTAAGTATTATGTAAGGCTGCAAAACATAATAAACAAAGGAAAATGGTGGCAATTTTATATTGTGTCAATTTGCACTTGGATTCCAATACCACCTTTTATCATTTCTATCATTCCTCTCCCTTTTCTTTCTTTACTCTCTCTCTCTCTAAAAAAAAAAAAAAAAGAGTTTGGCAACAAAAATCAATCTAAGTAGATTTACTAGCTTAGCTTTTTACAAACATGTAATCTAGGATGGTGACTCCTTAGTCGCCATGGTCATGAGTGAGTGTTTGATGACTCTCTCTTTCTCACTCAAAGTCAATATGGATGGATGTGAAAATGGTCAAGTTATCCTTTTGAAATTCACATATAATTATATATATATATATTAAACAGTAATATTAAGAATACAAAATGATTCATAAAAAATATAATAAAAGACTTATAACCAATTGTGGAGAGACGTATATTCAGAATAAATCATAACTTACCATTGTATTTTATGTGACTTATTTTGTGTTTTAATTTTGTATTCTTAATATTAATGCACTTTTAGTGTTAAGTGTGTGCGATATTAGTGGCCAATATCTTAATAAAATTATTCCACTTGAAGTTGTTTTGAAACATGACAAGAGACCACTCATCCTCTACTCACTTGAGTTATTTGCGACTTATTTGGCTTTGTTTATTTATTTATTTTTTTGTTTATTTTTATCTTTTCATATATAAAAATAATAAAAATTCAAAATCAATATCATTTTTATTTTGTACTAAAGCAATTTTCAAAATATAAAAATTGTATGTTTTCATAAATTTACAAAAATATTATAAAAATTTTAAAATAGTTCAGCAAACAAATTTAATATATTTAATGAATTATAAATATAAATAAAAATGCAACCAAACATAAAAACACCACTCGAGTCAAACCATCCTTTTTTCATGAGCTTTTGGAACTTGTCAACACCACCCAACTCAGTAATGGCCTCTACAAATCTAAGAGTAGAGAATCCAATGATGGAAAGCATTTTATACAACTTTACTTTAACATAAAATAAAATACTATATACATGTTTAAAAAAAATAAAACTTATGTAGAGAAAACTCATGATTGGTTTCATTGAATTGAACTTTAGAAGCAAAGTCCCGTAGTAATCAACAACTCAAGAAAGAGAAACAGCACCAACACATGGACCAAATCAAATCAAGATCATCTTGGTCATGAAATGCCCTTTTTCTTAATGGAAATGGAAATTACTTTTCACTTATTAATTTTCTTTTCTAGATCCAAGAAGTTAATCCATTATTTTAGTAAAAGATGTCTTATATTTTTGGTACATAGTAATTCAAGGGAGAAAAGTCTTCTGACTTGAAATTTTAACTTCCTCACGAGATACAAAATTTTTGATCAACTTGACTTAATCACTATGTTCAAAAAAAAATTACTTAATCACTTAAAATATAACTTAAATTTAAACCAATAAACTTAATCCATCAATGAAATATGATTTGCACAATGAAAAATTGTTTTCATTTTAAATTTCAACTAACTAGCTTATATGGAAATTCAATACTTAAACATTTCAAAAATACAAATTCATAATAAATATCTTCAATACTTGATTTTTAATTTTATCAAACATTTGGAAAAGTCAAACATTAAAGAGTTTGAGAATAAAAAAATGTAAATTTACAAATTTATTTGACTTGCAAATGTCACATGGAATAATGAAATTTTAAATTTTTAAACAAGACTCACTGTAAACTAACAAGGTGTAAGAGTAAGCTACTCTATTGCTTGTTTCATAAAGCTCCGGACATTGCTTTTATCTTGTTACTTTTCTCGCTTATGAGACAACATATTTCTATCAAATAGTTAGCATACATCAATTGATAAAAATATTATAAAATTTATTAATTTGTATAACACCACTCTCCTTTGAAAAATAATCCTCGAGTTCTTGATGGAATTGCTACAACATGCTTTCCCTCTCACAAGAAATAATAATATATAGTTTCGTGAGATTTATTGCTAAATCTAGATTATAATGTCCAAAGTTGAAGACACGTGATAAACCAAAATTGGATTAAAGACCATAAAAATGAAATATTTCCATTCTTCTTTAATATTTTAACTTAATTTTTTCTATCATATATACCTCAGTTACAAAACACTTTTAAGTAGAATTCAACTCATGTGAACTTACATATATAGAACATGCAAACAAACTAATGGATCCCAGTATTATCTAAGGACCCATTTTAATTGAGTTCAGTAGCTCTTACAAACAAAACAAACTTATGTGCTACTTTAGCATATCTTTTTATCTTTTTATTTTATTTGGGTTGCATCATTTTTTATTTGAGTCACATCACTTCTCTACCATATTGCATCTTTTTCATAAAAAGTTAAAAAGTATACTTATTTAAATTATTCCAAACAACCCCTTAGTATTGGAGCTTGTAACGGTCGAGAGGTGGTTTGCCTGTAAGACTGAATTAATTATTTAGTCATTATATTAACTCATATAATATGGTAATATGAATTAGAAATTTGGCAAGATTATGATTCTATATTTTTTGGTACAATTAATTGGTAAATAAATAAGAGTGTTTTCCAAATATCCTACTTTGATGGGAAAGTGGAATCTTTGTCGAATAATGAAACTGGTTCTCTCTCTACCTATAAAAGGACATTCAAACTACCTATCAAATTATTCTGAATACAATATATTCTAAAGAGGGTTAAGAGAGAGAAACCTTTTTTTTCCACTAATATTGATATTAGGTTTACGTTCAATCAATTATGGATCACTCGAAAGTTTCGCATAACTAATCCAAGTATGTTATTTATTTTTCGCATGTTATTATTTGGGAAAATTATGATAGTTCACGATTTTGGATTATGAAAGTTGTTATATGCATAACACCATAAAATTTTTACATGTGGTATCAGAGCTCATGTTTCAAAACATTATGATTTTCCAATTAAGTAAATATCAATTAATTTCGATTACAATTATGATTGCCTCGACCCAAAATTTTTAATTTATTGAACATAATATGAAATTTAATATGCAACTCTTATGTTTCTACTTCAGATTGGATTGCGTAATGTATAAATAATATTCATTTAATGAGTGCTAACTCTTTGATAGTAAACCGAATGTAACAATATTTTGATAATTGAATGGAAAATGCTATGGACCTCAAATGAATTACCAAATTTTTTACCAAACCTCTCACATGGGTGTAAGACCCACACCCATGTGATTTGTGTGGGTCTCACACTCATGTGAGAGGTTTGGTAGAAAATTTGGTAATTCATTTGGGACCCCTAGCATAACTCTAATTGAATACTATGAATGATTTAATTATCTTTATTATGAGGAAATGTTTAGTCGATAATGACTATTGTATCATTTGATTTAGTAATGCATAAAAATATTTGTATTACATAATGAATCATTATTATTCATGTTTTGCTGAATTTTATATTATCAAATTTTATTGTGAAGCACATTAAAGTGCTATTAAAGTTTAGTATGAGAAAACATATTAAAATTTTATTGTAATCTTTATAGTACCAAGCATATTACTAACCTCTAAAAAGTTATTTTAGTATGATGTTATTACCACCATTATGTATAAGCTTGATTTTTATAGGTGGTTTGATGAGGTACAAAAGTATATATTCTTATATGACATAGAATATGAATTGTGTTAATATTTGTTGTCTTAATATTATTCTTATGATTGAGTAATATGCATTATGATTATGATATATAATGAATAATTGTGAATAAATTATTATTCATTCAATAATGTCCATGCAAAGTTTTTATTGTGATTTGAAATTTAAATTGTGATACAATTGGTAGTTGCTAAAGTGACCCAATCAGATGACATATAGATATCAAATCAAAAAATTGAAATTTAATACCCTTCTCAGGTATTAAAAAATAATAACTTTGCAAATCACAATTCTTTAATTATAAAGATATTAGGTTGACCCAAACGTGCGCCACTTCCAAGTAATTCTTGAATTGGAATAGGATAGTTGATGGGTATTCATAATTGATATTAGAATGAATATACAATGATAACAGACCTACTTAATTATGAATATTTTATCAACTAATGCTATTGGTGAAAAAGAATCACCATAACTGTTAAATAGTATGTCATTAGATTATCCCAAAGGTAAATCACGGTGATACTATTTGTGATTGTTTAAACATGTGTTTATCTTGACTAATTGTCAATTATTGATTACTCTAAGCATTAATGTAGTGAGCATGAATTATTGATTAAAGTTTTATTTCGCTATATTTTTATACCTTATTTGTTTCGATTTTAAATGAAAAAGATTTCTCAAAATGAATAGAATAAGTTCAGTTTCATCTCGATGTTCTGAATTTTGACTTAGTGTTACTATTTGAGAAATTTACTGTTATTATGATTCAAGCAAATATAAAAGAAAGAAAAGACTTTTCATAAAAAACAAAAGGATCGAACAAATAAATTTTATATTTTTATGCGATTGAGTATAGCAAACATTAAGTTTTAACTTCCTTAAATCGATAATGCTAAATAATGTGAAAGAACGTTTCCAAATTGTTAATAAGTTTTTTGCTGGGACACTTATGGTTAAGTTTTCCAACATAAAGTTTGATGGCATGCATAAGATGTATGAGCATGTCATTGAATTGTCTAACTTGTCTGCTCAATTAAAGAATTTAAGAATATTTGTGAATGGGTTTCTTTTCGTACAATTTATTTTGAATTATTTATCTCTTCATTATGGTAAGTAGAAAGTTAATAAATTGACTAGTATGTTTATTTAAGAAGAAACAAAACTTAAGTAATTAATATATCATTTATTGATCTTGTAATTCAAGGAGCCAAAAAAAAAAAAAGGAAGAATGTTTAGAAAATGACATAAAAAAATAGCCACATAAAGAAAATGAGTATACTCAAGATTTTTAGTTTCATAAGAAAGAAAATGGCTACTCATATTTTTAATACGGTGCAAGATTATTTTCAAATTGATTATGTTAAATCTCCAATTCAAATTATCGGGCTTTATCGTTTATTTTTTGGGGATTGATTATTATTTAGACTTTGTTAAAAAAAAATTTATGTTCTTTCTAATTTTAAAAAAATTATTTATTGATTTGTCTAAACTTAATTAACCTTGATGCTTATTTTAGAATAAAAGTTTAATTTATTGAAAATACCTCTTTTGTTAATTTTGGTATTATTTTTGATGGTTTGTATAAATTAAAATTTAATGATTTCTCAAAAAAAATTATCTTGCATCATAAATTAAAAGATTGTATTATTTTTCTTAAAAAATATATGTAAAGACTAATATAGATGAGATTTTTTGAACTTAGATTTTATTACTTTTAGTAGGAGTGTGGGTTGCATTAAGGAAAAGTAATTCAATCATATTAAATAAAGTGCCACAAGATATACAAGGTTTTTTCATATTACCCAAATAGGCATTAATGTGCCTTTTTGACACTTCATGTTTGATAAATAAAGTTATTTTTATCACTATTATAAATGAATTTTCACTTTATGATTTTGTTTATTTATTGTATAACAGATCTCTAATACATGGACACCATTAAGGTGTACATTATTAAGGAAGAAAGGCAATTAAACAAAAATGTGAAAAACATAAAGATAGTGCAAAGTATAAATCTATTTGCTAAACTCTATGAAAGGCATAATGCCTGACGTAGCTGAGAAACATTATTGTACTCTAATGAATATGACTAAGAGTATGTTAAATAATTTCTAAACATCCATAACATTATGGGTGTATGTCGTTATGATCTATTGTTTTCATATAGAATCGGATTCCTAATAAGGCAGTTCCAAACACTCACTTTGAATTGTGAACAATAAGAAAATCGAACTTAAGACACCTGCATGTTTGGAGTTGTCTACAAAATTAGAATTATTGATCCATATGAAAAGAAATTGGATTTTAGAATAATCAGTGATTATTTTGTTGGTTATCTTGAAAATTCAAAGGGTATTAGTTTTACTATCTTGGCCATAGTACAAGAATTGTAGAAACCGATAATATCAAATTTAATGAGAATGGTGAAATCAGTAGGAGTGATAAATCATGAAATATGATTATTCAATAAGTTTGGATACAAGTATCATTACCCATAATTTAAAAGAAATTGTCGTTCCTATAATTGTTAAACAACTTAGCGTACCAATGAAAAATTGTAGATGTAACAACCCAGATTTTTAATTATTCTGTAAAATTTATACTAATATTATTTAATCACAGTTAGAAATATATATAATTTATTATATATTATTATGTGTAATTTTGTAACATAATATAATTAGTAAAAGTTTAGGGGTCAAAATAATAATAATAATAATAATAGCAATAATAATAATGGGTGTGATAGTAAAATAAGTAATTAATTTACTGTTGGTATATAATAGAGTGTAATTTAATTAAGAATTAATTTATTTATATAATTATATTAAAATATTGGGTTAAAAGATAATTATCTTAAATATCTATTAAAGATAACAACGAATCTATATAATTATTAATCGAATCTGAGCGCGGGCCACGGCTGCTCTCTCGCCCTATAAATAGAGAAGAGTCGTTTCACCTGGGAAAAAAAAGAAGAAAGGAAAAGAAAGGAAAAGGAAGGAAGAAGGAAAGAAAGGAAAAGAAAGAGAGAAAGAAAGAAAAAATAGTGGAAGCTAAGAGAGTATTTGGTAGTGGAAAGAAATGGTGAGGTATTAAAGTTAAGGTGAATTATATTATACCTTGAGTTACCAAAATGTATTTTACGTATGTTTTGATTTACCATATTTATTTTATACAAGTTATGTTTTATAAATTATTATAAATTATATAAATATTTCAGTTATGTGGTTTAATTTCTGAACCCTATTTGTGAAAAGGAAACCCATGAATATGTTTGTTTTATGTTTTAAGAATATTTGGCTATGACCTTATATACAATTATGTTTTGTAAGTACCACCACGGGAGTCCCACGCCTTGGGGGACTTAAATAACCATTGGCCTCTGTTTGGTTACTTTGTGGCCCTCTGATCCATTGACCTCTGTTCTGCGCGAAGCAAAGTACCATGCGAAGCTAAGTACCATGCGAAGCTAAGTGCTACACTGTCATGAGCCACCTCTAGAATCTGTACGAGCCACCTCTTGAATCCGTACCTCTGTTCTGTGCGGAGCAAAGTACTGTATAGAGCTAAGTGTTACACTATTGTGGGAGCCACCTCTAGAATCCGTACGAGCCACCTCTTGAATCCGTACATCTATTCTGACTGTCACTCCTGTGACCTCTGTTCCGTTCTATTCTGTACCGTGGTTATGGTCATTTACTTACATAATTTATGTATTTCAGTTTCTGCCACTTAAATGATCTGCTCCCAAATTACCGTGATTATGGCTATTTATTTACATAATCTCAGTTTTGCTACTTAAAGATTTATTTGTTCCGACTCGGTTATCCTAAATGTTTTGGCCTAACTAACTATCCATGGTTATTTCGTGTCCCTTATACTCTTTGTATAATATTTCTCACTCTGCCATGTACTTATAGTTGTTTACCAATTTTCAGGGAACAATGCAATTTAGAAATAGCTTTTGCAAAGTCTTAGACGCGGGACTGCAGAATAGACACACACAGCACTTTTATGATATTTTTTATATGTAAATATCGGCTTTTTTGGTCAATACATTTTGTAATAAAAATAGAAGCTCCAATGATTATTTTGATACCCTCATTTAAATATTACTTCTGCTCGCGTTTATTTATTTGTTCAAGAGTTGGCCGTAGGTAACTTCAGTTACTGGCCATCGCGATGCTTAACCCTTGCATACGAGGAGCGGGTCGTGACAGTAGATGAACCATAAGAAATAATATTAAGATCTCATAAGATAAAGAGATTTGTTATTTCGAATGATTATGTGGTATATCTTAACATTCTTATTATAATATTGGGATAAGTAAAGACCCGAATTTGTTGTTACAAGCCATAGAAAGTATTGGTTCTACTAAATGAATTGATGTTTTGAATGATAAGTTGAAATTAATGGACTAAAATGAAATTTGGGATTTCATTGAATTGCTTAAGGATATAAAAATATTTATTATTTTAAGGGCAATATAAATTGATATAATGTTAAGGGTGATTCTACTTACACCACTCTTTTACCTCCTTACACCCTCCATATGAGATTGTTTTTTTCTTCCAAATTTATTCATGTGTGAAATTATTTAAAAGGACAAAACACTAAAATTAAATATATTTGATTATCTCCTTACACCCCTTGATCTTTAATCCCTATTTTTTCTTTCTCAACTTTTCTTCTCTCTTACACATCTCTTTTGAAAAAGTGATAATCATAGTGTTTTGATCATCAAAAAAAGCAATGATGAAGAAATGGTGGTGAAAAACCATCATAAAAGTGAAATGGTGAGTTTTTTTTATTAGTTTGGTGGGTTTTTGTTTCGATTTTCTGGGTTGGTCTGTGACTTTTGTTCAGTATTTCGAAATCGAACAAAATAACATAGTTCGGCATCACAGTGCCGAACAAAAAATATAAGTCTGGTATCAAATTGCCGAATAAAAGATACATTTCTAGTAAATCACCGAACAAAAAATTTAAGTCTGGTAACAAATTGCCGAACAAAAAATATAAGTCTGGTATCAAATTATCGAACAAGCCCAAATTATCATTTGGAACATAGTGGCTCTGTAAATGTATAGCAACAGAATGCTAGACAAATATATTTTTTCCAGCAACATAATATTTGAGTAATTAAAATTCACTAGCATTTTATTATCGAACAGGCCCAGCACAAATTATTACTACATTATTTGGAAGAAAATGGCTTTGTAAATGTATAACCACAAAAGGCTGGAACAAACAATTTATTCCAGCGTTATAGCACCGAATTTTTGTAAATTGTTTCGCATTGTGTGACCAAACAGGCATTTCAATGTGAACTCAACTAGTTTTGTTAGAAAGCGAACTGAAATTATCCAATTGAATGGTAACATAATACTGGAAAACAAAATTTTATCCAGTTACATGGAACTAGAGTAATTCAAATTGTTTAGCATTGTATTACCGAACAGGCTCAGCACAAAGTATGGGTGTAAAGAGATGGGTTTTGAAGAGTTTTTTTTTTATCATAGGGTTTGTTTTGGTAATATATTAGGTGTAATGAGAATTTAATTTTTTTTTTAAAGTGGTGTAATGAGATGGAGGGTGTAAGGAGGTAAAAGAGTGGTGTAAGTAGAATCACCCTAATGTTAAATATGTGGCCAAAGATTTTACTCAGAAAGTAGACATTAATTATAATGAGATATTACTTTTTTACTTGTATCTTAAATGGCTGATTTAAAATCATTATGGCATTAGTAACTCATTATGATATTGAGTTGCATTAAATTTATGTGAAAATTAATATTTTGAAAGAGAGTTTAGATGAAGAATTTTGTGTAGATCAACTCAAACGTTTCTCTATTGAGGAAAATGAAAATGTGACTTGCAAAGTTATGAAATCAATTTATGGACTTAAATAAGCTTTCTAAAAATTGTTTCTTAAGTTCTATGATACTATGTTTTCTTTGGATTTAAAAAAAAAATGTTTTTTTTTATTTTATTTATTAATGTACATATTCAAAGACCAGTGGGAGCCAGCTTGTATTTATGATTTTGTATGTTGATAATATTTTGTTTGTCAGTAATGTACGTGATTTATTGCACGAGTTAAGAAATTTCTCTTTAAAAACTTTGAAATGAAATATATTAGTAAGATAACTTGTGTAATAGAAATTGAACTATTTCTGAATGAATCGCATGAATTGTTGAGATTGTCTTAGAAGGTATATATTAAAAGTTCTGTAGAGATTTAGAATGAAAAAATATTCACATAAAGTTATTCATGTTCCGAAAGGAAATAAGTCCAATCTTATGCGGAAAAAAAAAAATAAATTATAAAATCAATTGAAATGGAAACGATTCTTTATACATTTATTGTAAGAAGCTTAATGCTCAAATAAGGAAGTGATAAGGTAATCATAAGGAATAAAAGATTACTTACTCACATTATGGGTCTGATAATCTTGAATTGATTAGTTACTTAGATTCAGATTTTGGAGGATGTATTGATAGTAGAAAGTTCATTTTTGATTATTTGTTCTTATTATGTGAAAAATAAATATCATGAAAAATATGAAATGAACTATAATAAATATCTCCAGTGAAAGTTGAATTTGCGGTGTACTTTGATACCACAATTCATGAATTGTTATTGCAGAATTTTATCTCATAACTTGGGATTGTCGACTTTTGTTGTCAAGTCGTTGAGAATTTATTGTGATAATTTTGTAATTGTTTTATTTTCTTAGAATGACAAGTATTCTAATGATGCTAAACACTTAGAATTGAAATACTTTGTCGTTAAAGAAGAATTTCATAAACAAAAGGTATCAATAAAACACATAAGTATATAACTTTTAAGTGCAGATCTATTGATGAAAGGATTACTCTTAAAGACAATTAAGAAATTTTCCAATGGGGTCTTGAATATAATCTATAATAGTTGTTTATGATTGATTGTGTCATTTGACACATTGAGATTTCATTAATTATGTTTTTGATAAATTTCCTATTATGAAATGAGTACGTATATGTAGACGTCCCCGAACGCCCCGGGAGGGTTAAGTCCCGTTCCGTTCATATTGGGTTTACTACGGTTCGGACTCGATTTGTGTCGGTTCTAAATCTGAACCAAAGAGTCCAACTCTGGCAAATCGTTTTGAAGAAAAACAGATTTTTTGAAAAGTAGTGCCAAACATGGACTTTGCGGATTCATGAGTCGCCACCTAAATATTTTAAAATGGGAAATTTAGGAAACCCCGACTTGCGTCAAGGCCACGTGTCCGTCATCACCAAAGTGGTCTTGGCTCGGGAGTTTGGGTACGATCGGGGAAGGTCAGCTACGAGCACCCCCTTTCGCCCGGTCCGAAGACCGGCCTCTACTAACCGTGATATCCGATTTTGAAAACTTTATGCGTTCTTATTCCGGTTATTAGCCTAGAATTACTATGTTATGCGTGCAGCAAACAAGTATAGACTAGATTGCCTAATTCGGAAATAATCATTGCATATCCGCTCGCTTTTGAAAACAGGTTTGAAATTGCTACTCGTAAGTAGGCTAAAATCTGATTTCAACGAGTTATTCCAACTCAAGCAATCCAACCTCCACCCACAGACATTCAAACAGTTTATCTCACATAAGCACTTAGCCGCATGGTAAGCATACCGTCATGGCAACACTCACACACATGTGATATGCTAAAGCATAAATACTTACATCAGACTCGTACAAAACAAGAAACTAGTTAGCAAACATGCATGACCTAGTTCATGTTAAATGGCTAATGCAACATGTGAAGATGCAATCTAAACAGTTCTCGGCTATCCTAGACATGGCATGTGGAATGCTACAAATAACACGTATTCAATTTGGAATTGAAATACAATGCGTTTGTATGATGTGCCGAGCCCGATGTGTAAACAAATGCATGGATGCACGCATGCATTGCATAAGGTATGCTAAAATAAACGTGCCCTAATCTAC
The DNA here is from genome assembly GCA_025200525.1 of Camellia lanceoleosa. Taxonomy (NCBI): domain Eukaryota; kingdom Viridiplantae; phylum Streptophyta; class Magnoliopsida; order Ericales; family Theaceae; genus Camellia; species Camellia lanceoleosa. The sequence goes on from CM045768.1 coordinate 25,575,701, forward strand.
CATCGTAATGGTGTAAATAAAAGGGAAGAAAGAAGTGGGGTTGGAAGACATACACACCACTCACACATACTTATTACAGATTCGCCTCACTCGGAGGGACCAAAATAATAATGATCCAAAAAATAAATGAATAAATATTACAAATTCTAATTATCAATAAATAAATGTGAAATAAAAGGGGCCACCGCCTCGGATGCGCGAATAATGCATGCTCGATATCCGCCTTGCCCGAACCCGCCTTTTGCGCCTTTCTCTCGAAAATTGCCAGAGTCCCGGGTCACCTTCCACATACCCCGAATATTACCACCGGTGAAGGGTTGGACCATCTACGCAGGTTTGGCCACCCGCAATTGAGATTATCGGCACAAAAAGTGTGCCGGTCGGCAAGATCAAGAGTGCTTGCGGCACTAAATTCTGCAGGAGACAGTTTGGATGAAGCAGACAAAGAACAGAGCATGGTATGGAATTTTGGGACAAATGTATGCACGGACACACTCCCTATCATGCAATGGACTCAAGAGAGTATGGCCCTCAACCCCCGGGCCACCAATCACGCATTTCAATGCTTGATGGCCCAAGAAGCCAAAGTGTGCAACTTCAATATGGAATGAAATGCACATAAACAAACAAAGAGCTCAACTTCTATCATACTCAATTCAAGAGGTAAAGCATGCATGTGAAATGCAACCTAAGCATGCAATCTAACATGCAATATGAACATGCAAGTATATAAACATGCTAGGTACACAACCTAAGCAACACATACAAAGTAAGCATGCTACAACACATGAGGGAATGGACTTAAACTAGATTAGGCAGCCTCAAACAAGCCTAAAAGCAATGACCATAAGATGAATGAAAGCGCTCGAAATGCGTGCACACTTGCACGCAAAACCGAGGCGATGGCATATACAATGCAATATGGCTAAAATGGCATATACAATGCAACATGGACTTATACTAACATGAGAGAGCTCAACCACACTCACATAAGAGGTGAGATGAAAATGAAGTGCCTCGAAATCGTGCAATACACGCACGCAAAACCGAGGCAATGGCATAAAGGCATGAAATGGCATGGCAAACGATATGCAAACATGCTAATGGAATTTCAGCACTGAAATGTGGGGGAAAACAGTCCCGAATCATGGCCAAAGTACATCCGATGCACGGAATAGTCCCGAAACATGAATTTTGGCACCCGAAATGGCCTATAGCTATGCCAAAAGTGCAAGATATGAACATGAAGTATGAAGACAGAAGCTAGACAGTCCCAAAACAAGCATTTTTCAGTTTATTACATGGCCACAAAAACACATACAAATATGGGAAAAATCCTACGCAAGGAAAGGGCCACAAGGGGGGCAAAGAGATAACCGATACATGGAGGCTCCAAACAAGTGAGGGCCCTTCTACAATGTTGTAGAGGGACCCAAAATATGGCTATTTAAAGTAGATGGCCGAGCCAAAATCAGTATACAAATAGGCTCAAAATGTCATGCAAAACAAGGGCAAAATGAGGTCACAACATGAGGTATATAAAGGGTGCATCAAACAGTCAAAGACCCTTCATGAGAAATGTAGAGGGGGGAAAAATAAGACACTTTTCAGGCCTGTCGAAGACCCAAAAACAGAAGCATGGTAGGCTAACAAAGCATGCAAAATTACGGTAAATAGAAGAGATTATGCAACAAGTGCAAGATAGAGTTACCAAACATGGTTAAGCCCTTCTTCAATGTTGAAGAAGGGCTCAAAATAAGCCTACTTACAGTTTATTACATGCTCAAAAACAGGTTATACACCAGCCAAATATACTATGCAAGAATCATGGCATACAAGGGGGTAAAGAGATAGGTGCTAGATGCTATCACCAAACAGCAAGGGGTCCTCAATCAAACATGAAGAGGACCCCAAAATAAGACTATTTGAAGTTTGGGTCGGAGCCCAAAAGTGCTTGCAAGCAAGGCTTAGATATGGATCAAGAAAAGGTTAGAAAAGGGAGAATGAGAACTCACCCTTGAAGACTAACTCTTGGCTGCCCTTTTGACTGAAAAACAGTGCCTCCTAGCCTCTGAGAAGACCTCCAAGCCGCTGGAAATGGAGTGGTGGTGGTGGTGCTAGGTGGTGGTGAAGGAATGGCCCAAGAACAAGGGTGTTTGGAGGTGGAATGAGAGAGATATATTGAGAGATGGAGGGATGTATATGTATATATCAGATATACATATATTTCTCTGGTTTTTTGTTCCAAAGTCTCCAACCTCTTGCAATGGGAGAGAATGGCTCTTTAAATAGGCAAAGACAAAGGTTCTTGGCTTCTCCAAGAAGCCAAATAAAAGGGGCCAAAGGGTGCAAAGGGTTTGTGGCTTATTGGAGAAGCTAATACAGCTGGTAGGCTTCATGAAGAAGCCAAGACAAGGGGTCAAGGCTTCCTCAAGAAGCCTTGAGCAAAGGGTGCACCAAAAAGGGCCAAAAGGTGGTTAAAGGGGTAAGTGATAGCTGCGGGTCTCAGATGTCCGAGAGCCCTTCAACAAAGTTGAAGAGGGGCTCAAAATAAGACACTTTGTAGTTTACGACCAAGCCCAAAACAGCCCACAAGTATGCCTAAAATACCGTGCAAAAATAGGCCCAAAAAGAGGTAAAGAGGCAAGTGACAGATGGAGATGTCAAATAGTAAAAGGTCCTTAATCAAACATGAAAAGGACCTCAAAATATGACTATCTCAAGTTCGGGTCGGAGCCCAAAAATGTAGAACGAAGGCTCGGGAGCCGAAACACGCAGTTCGGGGCCCCGAAAGTGGGCTGTTAGGCACCGGAAGTGGTGTTCGACCACGAAGTTGGTTTCTCGGACCCCAGTGTCCCTCGAAAGGGAGTAAATAGGATGCATGCCAAAAATCGGGGCAAACGGAGGTGGTTAGACGGTCCCGAACCGAGGCACACGGCCTGACGGCTCCGAAAACCGGGAACCGGGCTCCGAAATGGGCAAAATGGCCTACGACCACAAAACGTAGCCTACGGCCACTGAGAGATGGTCCACGAGACCTCTCCCTCCCTTTGGGAAGAGAAAACAGAGAAAACGGAGCCTGGTTCGCAAACCGGGGCAAAGCACAAAGAGTCCGGAAGTCCGGAGGCAAGGCTCGTAGCCGGGACTCTGCAACCTCAGAACGAGCACAATATGCAACATCACCAAGCGCTCAATTGATGACGTCTGAGTCTTAAGGTCGGTCAAAAATGGGGTGTCTACAGTTGCCCCTCTTTGACAGAACTCAAAAGTCATAAGAATGACGGGAGTGAATGTCAAAGCCCAGAGACGTCCCATTTTTGACAAGGCCGAAGACTTAGACAAAGCAAACAAAATATAGATAAATAAATGGTTGTGCTCAAGAAGTCGCCACGTATCCCTTTGCAAGGAATCAAACCAGTAGTTCAAAAGGTGGATGCAAATGATATCTGAGAAAATTTTGATAATTGGACTTATACGCCACGTGGCCGGTTTGTAATTGGACTTATCTATACGCAAGCCGGTTTGCTTATATAAAACAATGCAATGTACTAACAAGTAAGGTGCGCAAGGTAAGCTAATGAAATGCTATGCTAGTAAAGATGCAAAGGGTAAACACACTTCAACCACGCTGGACTCGTGAGTGGAGGAAGAACAAAGAAAATTATTCAGGAGCGCGTTCCACGCAGCCTAAAGTAAATTCCAAACACGCTGAAATCGTGTGGGGAAGGGGACACTCAAACCACGCTGAAATCGTGAGAGGAGGTCCAACAAACCGCCCAGTGCGTCTACTACGCAACTTGGGATAAATTCCAAACACGCCGAAAAGCATGAACGGACACTCAAACCACGCCGAAATCGTGAGAGAGGTCCAACAAACCGCCAAAGGCGTCTACAACGCAACTCGATAAATTCCAAACACGCCAAATCGCAGAAGGAACGGGACACTCAAACCACGCCAAATCGTGAGAGGATGTCCAACAAACGCCAAAGGCGTCTACAACGCAACTCGATAAATTCCAAACACGCGCAACTCGGGATAAATTCCAAACACTGAAATCGCGTAGAAGGAACGGGACACTCAAACCACGCCGAAATCGTGAGAGGAGGTTCAACAAACCGCCAAAGGCGTCTACAACGCAACTCGATAAATTCCAAACACGCCGAAATCGCAGAAGGAACGGACACTCAAACCACGCCAAATCGTGAGAGGAGGTCCAACAAATCGCCAAAGGCGTCTACAACGCAACTCGGGATAAATTCCAAACACGCCGAAATCGCAGGAACGGACACTCAAACCACGCCAAATCGTGAGAAGAGGTCCAACAAACCGCCAAAGGCGTCTACAACGCAACTCGATAAATTCCAAACACGCCGAAATCGCGTAAGGAACGGGACACTCAAACCACGCCGAAATCGTGAGAGAGGTCCAACAAACCACCCAATCGTCTACAACGCAACTCGGGATAAATTCCAAACACGAAATTGCGTGAAGGCGGACACTCAAACCACGCCGAAATCGTGAGAGGAGGTCCAACAAATCGCCCAAAGGCGTCTACAACGCAACTCGGGATAAATTCCAAACACGCCGAAATCGTAAGGCGAACGGACACTCAAACCACGCCAAATCGTGAGAGGAGGTCCAACAAACGCCCAAAGGCGTCTACAACGCAACTCGGGATAAATTCCAAACACGCTGAAATCGCGTAAGGAACGGGACACTCAAACCACGCTGAAATCGTGAGAGGAGGTCCAACAAACTATCAGGCGTGTGCCCGGCGCAACCTGAGAAAGTCCTGGAGGGCAACAATCCCAAACGCTGCTTAGTGTAAAAGGATAAACAATAGAAGATAACTCAAGATGCAAATAAATGCAAGTAAGGTGTGCATGACAATACCAGTGGAAGAGTGCATAACAATGCGGGTGGAAGGGTGCATAACTTTGAAGTCGGCTTGATCTTGCGCTTGAGATAGAGGCATACTCATACTTTGGAGCATTGGCAATGCCCTGAAGAGGTACATCCGGAGTACAATCACGGAATTTGCTGAAGGTGAAACACACTCAGGTGCTTCGATTTTCCCTCTTTTCTTTTGCTTTGCAATCCGGAGCCTACATAGCTTCAGATAGGTCCTTGTTTTACGCTCTCACACGACTGGGTTGAATCCTCGCAGCTTTTGAAAGAACAAATTCCTTTTGCACAAATGTGGAGAATGGCACAAAGACTGAGCACACAACAAATCATTTTTGAAATTTGAGAAAATGAGTTTTTGACCGGGTATTGAGCCTACAACTGAACACAGCGAAAAAGACTCAATAACGGAAAACAAAAGGTAACAACCTAAACACAAACACAGACACTTGAAACAACTCAAAACAAGACTCGAGACAAACAAAACACAACGAAAGACTCAAATGCACACAGGGAGCCTGTTTCACCGGGTATTATTCCCACCCTTTCTTATTTGTGATTCTCACATCACTTGGCACTCAATCTCTAGTTTTCTGAAAAAGCCTTTTTCTCACTTTTTCTCTCAACGTACATCTCTCTATTCTTTAATCTCTCATTTTTATCCCTCCCCAGAGTGGTTGGTAGATAGACAAGAAGTTGCGGGCTTTTGCCCCTAGCATTCTGCTAGATTCTTTTTCTTCCGCACACAGCAGTGAACTTTCCCACAGAGAGGTTGTGCCACAACTGGGTGTGTAGCAAACCTGCAGCTAACATCGGTTGATGATGCCCTGCTGGGGAGTTTGGACGTGGTTAGATCTGTCCAGATGAGGAAGTGGAACATCTTGATCCATTCCAATTCGTGCTTCGCACTTGACTTAATACCTCGTTGTTTGGAGGATGAGAGAGCTTTCAGCCCTTTGCTAACTTCAGTTGTGCCCTCTTCTGGCAGGTAGAGTGCCCTTCTTGGCAAGTATGTTGATGATGGGGAAAAGACAGAACACCTGACTCAACTGTGCCCCTAGTTCATCATTTTGACCATTTTTTTTTTTGGTTTTAAAACAATTTTGACCAACATGAAAGTTAGATTAACATGCTTATTCAACTTTTTGATTTTGAAAATCACGCAAGTTAGGTTGTGAACACTGAAAATTTTCCTTTTTTGGGTCCAAGAAAATGGTCCAGTTTTGGAAAAATGAAATGATTTTTGAGAGAATAGTCGACCTCAGTAAAAATTCTCAAAAACTGTTTTTGCAAACGGCCACCGCTCAACAAGCAGGGAACCAATTCTTTGAGATGCACAACCTCGGACCCGTAGCAATGGAAAATTGCCCCTTGTCTGAAGGACACTGCATGGCAACGGAAAGTTGCCCCTTGTTTGAAATGACACCACAGTGCATTGAATGGCAACGGAAAGTTGCCCCTTGTCTAAATGGCACCGCAGCGTATTGAAATCAATCCTTCAGAGCGACGATCACAACCGAACTCTCGGATACAGAGAAGGCAAAGATGATCAAAACCATTTCATGGACACAACTGAATTTGAAGTGTTTTAGGGCCGACTTCGTAATGAAGTTGCTCACGATCCCAAACATGGGAATCAAGCCTTACGTAGTTCGGTTAAGGTACACCTGGTATTAACCTCTCGCTTTTGGCTCTAACTTTTGCCAAGGCGCCTGGTGTTTTCGACCTTATGAGCTTTGTTTTTCTTTTTTTCTTTCTTTTTTTCTTTTTCTTTTTTTTGTTCTCTTTTTAGGCTCTAACTTTTGCCAAGGCGCTGATGCGGTTTTCGACCTTCGAGCTTTTTTCTTTTTTTCTTTTCTTTTTCTTCTTCATTTGTTCTTTTTTTTTTTTGTATTTTTTCTTTCCTTTTGTATGTATTTTTTGCTTGCTCTAACTTTTGCTCGGTCGCCTTCCGGTTTTCGCCCAAATGAGCCTCTCAAAGGGTAAAAGTGTAGCAAGCCCATGCCAAATGGTTTTAGGGTTTTGATGCCATCCGTATCCAGAGAGTGGTCATGATTCAGAAGAGAACTCATCTTGCTCTGGGCACATCTCGACATCTTTGCCCCTAGTTTGAGGGGGCTTCGATCTACCTTCCCAAGCCTCTTGACGACATCCGATCTTCTTAATTTGACTTTCTTGCCTCTTGTTCAAGGGTCGCTGAATCTGGTCTCACAGCCTCACGCTGTAGTTAACCGTTGAACATTCTGAGTTTGAGTCCAAGGTTCGAAAATGAGGGGTCGAGTCTCGAGGCTGAGAGCGATCCTAGGCTACACAATCTCAAGAGCGATTCCACACATGTCTTCGCAGGACCGCGCAAAACATTTTTTGAAAGTTTTAAGAAAGCGACAAATCGTCATTTGAAGACAAGGTAGGACCAATCTGGATCAAAGCTAGGGTCCTTCTCAGTACTCACACTAACAAGCATGATTTCATTCATTAAGGGCTTAGCACGCCTCTCTTTCTCTCAATCGATCAAATTTTTGCAAATCCCAAGGAATTCCTTCCTCTTCGTTTTCACCATAGTGTTTGAAAAAGTTTTTTAAAAAACTTAGGCCAATGCAATGACTTCAAGGCACAGAAAAGACAGAGTTCTTAGTCAAATACTTCTATCTCATTTAGAAATTCTGGCACAACTGGCACACGGCAGAAGCAAACGCGAGAGCGTAAAAATCACTGCTGTTCCATTCAAAATCTGTTGGCATAACTGGCTCCAAGGCAGAAACAGACTCAAAACAAAATGAAAAGACAGGCGCAAAACAAGCAAGTGATGTCCGAGGTAACTCCCCCGAAATCACCCGACTCTGACAAAACAGGACTGACTTAATACAGCAAGACAGACCCTGACTGACTCAGTATGAAAAGACTGACTCAATACAAAATGACAAGACTGACCCAATACCTAAGTCAGAAAGCAAAATTAACAGCGTTTGTACATTGCTCAACATAGTGCATGCCGTCCACCACATCTGAAGTAAACTGAACAACGCCCGCAGGTGGTTCATCCCCCGATCACATCACATTATCCCCCAAGTTCACCGATCCAGTGCCGATAGACTTTGCAAGGTCTGGTGCGACGATAACTCCTTTATCAATCAGATCTTGTATTTCATGGCGGAGACGGTAACAACTATCAGTGACATGGCCGACCTGCTGATGAAAGGCACAATACTTGGCCGGATCATGGGAGGGAGGAAGTTTATCTGGCAGTGATCGCGGCTCCAGGGGTTTCAAGTACCCCTTTTTAATCAGGACCCTCAAGGCCACTGATAGAGACATGTACAGTGGGGTGAACACCCTCTGACCTCGAGGTAGATAGTCCGAAGTTCGGGGGTTTGAAGAAGATGCACCAACAAAGGGGTTGGCAGGTGCTGGCTGGGTTTGCTGATCTTTTTCGGGAGTAGGGTTAGAGTTGAAAGGAACATTCCTAGCAAGACGGCCCTTTTCCCGGCCCACCCCTCGATTCAAACTGCTCTCACTCTGAACGGCAAAAGTGCCATCCACGATCATTGCAACGACTGCTAGTACTTGCTGTCTGTTCAGTCCTTCGGCTTTCCAAGCCTCAACAAATTTCAATCAAGATGTTCATGGGGACTAATGCTTGCCCCTGGCTTGTTCTTATCACTGGCTTCCACTTTGCTAAGGGATTGGCCTTCTTCCAATGCAGCCTGTCCCAAGGTTGGGGAGCCTTTAGACATGAACTCCCTGGTACGTGACGTGGTTAATGATGGGGCTAAAACCCCAAAGGTTAGATCTGCCACAGTTCTCTGAAGATCTTCGATCATCCTCATCAGCTCAGAAGTAGTGGGTTCATGGGTTTGAGATGATTGGGGTTCAGACGCACCCATCATGCATAAGTCCATGCTTGCCGGGATAAACACCTCAAGCTTGGGTAGATGGGCCGGGGTGATGTACATGCTGGGGTCGTAAGGGACGGCCAATATATGGATGAGGTTGAGATGTAGGGGTGACGAGTCAGTACTAACCTGAGATCCTTTTGGTGGAGTTAGGTCTTTTTCGTCAATAAGATCTTGAATCTTATGACGGAGGCGGATGCAACGGTTCGTATCATGACCGTGCTGCTGATGATAGACGCGGTATTTAGCTGGGTCATATCTTGGTGGAAGAGGGTTTGGAAGGGGTTGGGGTTCTAGGAGTTCTAGGTGCCCTTCTTCTTGCAGCTTTTTCAAAGCTTGAGAGAGACTCATGTAAAGAGGATGGAATTTTCGGGCTTGGGGCCGAGTTGAAGTGGTTGGTTTTTGGCCATTGAGGGAAGTGGTGATAGTGCCTACTTCTGAGCATTTCGCAACTGTGCTACCATCAGTAGTGGCATTGGAACTGTGAGCAACATTTCTCTTCAAAGGCTCATTATCTTCTGCAAAGATCTCTTGTCGGATGGCATCCTCGATTTGAACCCCCATCTCATGTAGATCTGAAAAAGTACGGAAGGGGAGAACAATCATTTTTTGCATCAATTTGGGTTGGAGGTTGCGCACAACCATCCTTATCTGGTCTTTGTCGGAAGGCCTTGCAGCCATCATCGAGGCCTTTGCTCTCCATCTCGCCACAAATTCTGAAAAACCCTCTTGGCTCTTGGCGGTGACTTCAAGATCACGGGTTGTGACCTCAATCAGGTTGTAGGAGTATCGATCACTAAAAGCCTCACCATCTCTTCCCAATTGCTTTCACGTAGTTTTCCAATTTCAGATACCAGATTAAGGCTATCCGCATAGGTCCGCCGAATAGTGACAATTTCGGCCGTGGTTAAACCCATTGGTCTCGTGGATATCGTAAAATGTGGAGGTGCACCCTTGGGTCTCCGTGAGTCAAAGCGATCGATATGTGGCATCTTGAACCGATCCGTAATGTCACCATCGAAGTCGATATAACCATCCTCTATATCAGGAATAGAGGGCCCCCTGAGACTTTTTGAACAATTTCTCAAGCTTGCTCACTTTCAATGCTGTGGGGTCCGTCTTGAACTCAAAGAGAGGGTCTAGTAGGTTGATGGGTGTCTTGGATAGTTGGGGTAGAACCGGGGGGAGCCGCTGGAATGTCCATATCCGCCGACATCCGGGCGCTTCCCTAGGTGTCAACCCCTCGGTAGTGGAGGAACTTGTTGTGAAGCAGACGCCCGTTTGTCGCTTAGCTCGCAATTGTCTTCGCCATTGGGCTATGACGACACCCTGTTGCTTGGCGGATTCTGCTCGACGGACAGCGTCTTGCTGCATGGCTTCCATACTATCCTGTAGTTGGCGCACCATCTCTTCCTGACGTGGCATATTGTCTCGATCTAACTGAGCAATTGGTATATTCAGATCCGCAGAGGCTCGAGATCTCAACCCGATCGCTCAAAGATCACCGACCGTAGTCATTATCGATGGTCCGTGCCCGATTAGCCTTCTTCGCCCCGACACTTTGAACGAGTCTCGACCGACAAAGTCTATCAGCACAAATCCAATGTTCCTGGGGGATAGTGGAGCCTTCTGAAGCTATGATTCCAGGACTACCTAGCAAAAGAGAAAATGACAAAGATGTCACGCGACATAAAATAACATCCATTGAGCTATTCTAACACATGCCGTGGATCTCAACTTCTCACATTATATTAAAAAAAGTTTTACATTACACATATGCTCATTTCTACAAAACAAATAGGCGATAACAAAATATTAATGAAAATTAATTGACAAGAGGAACACAAGTCTTAAAGGTTAGGATTGAAAATATTCATATCAAAATAGTAGTATTATCGTAAAAAGTCTTATATGCATTTCATTTTCAAAAACCATTTTCGAATCATTTCGTAATATCATTCATATTCGATTTTTTTGCATATCATCATACGTGGTACACCCATTATTTTTAGAACCGGAACGGATATTATTATCAATAGCAAACAAAATATACATACAATGTTTCCCTCGTGATTCTTTGTAATTTTTAGGATGGTATAAAAACTCATCAAATACTAGAGGTTCGTAATCATACCGAGGTGCACTAACTCTTTCAACGCTCACATCAATTCTCAATCAACAAACACATTACTAAATTAGTCCATAAAAGTAGAATGTTGTTAACAATATTCTGGTACATTTATAGTACTATTTACTCACAGAGTTACAATGGAGAGCTTAACATAACTTAAATTAACTCCTCTCCTCTAAATCATTAAGAAATTTTTTTCCGAAGCTATTACATTCGTATGAAGTTATAATCATCTTAAGGTCAATCAAAATTATTCTAAAAATTTTCATGCAACCCAAGGTAAACTTAAGGCAATATTCCAACCTAACATTATCATAACATGCTTTTGATTTCAAGTTCTTTGTTATAAAAAATATATAACATATATAACATAATATATATAACCAAAGAAAAGAGTAGAGTTGTTGCATACAACACATATAGTGCCAATATAATTAATTAAAGAGAAAACCCACATATAAACAAGCATGAAATCAACCATGAATCCTTCATACAAAGTTCATTCGCAATTTTAAACATAATTTTCAAACATTTCCAAATTCCAATTAAACGAACACATATAATATATAAATAAAATTTTCATTTAATTTTTCCAATTTTTGCAAAAAAAAATTTATTAACACCATTAATCAACCTAGGTTTCAAGAATATATTGAAATTTCAAAAGAAACCAAAAAAAGAAGCCCAACACTTTTTTTTTATTTTTTTTTATTCCAACACACAGGACTCATAATCCAATCCATCACCCATCAATTTATTTTCTAACTAACACCTTCAAAATAAAAAACCCTTTACCAACAATCATCAAAAAAGGGTGAGCTTGAGAAGAAGCCTTCACAATCCCTTATTCTTCATCCTGATGCAAAAACCATGGTGGATCGTGATCAATTTTAAGTTCGAAAAACCCTGAACCCCGCCGGTATATCATGCCGCTCGAGCGGACCTGCTTCAAGACAAAGTTCCAAAACTTCAAACAAAATAAGCTTTCCAATGGTTCTAACCTCATATCCAAATTCAAAGTGTGGACAAAGAAAAGGGCAAGCAAAAGAGCTGTTAAAAAATACTATCCGAATTAAAATTCTTTGTTTCAATCTTACCTTACCATCATGTTACCACCTCAATCAAACATATTGGGGTCATTACACAAAGATCTCACCAACTTCACCGAACGGATACGAGCAAAGCGAACGATCAGATTCTATTATCGATCATCGTTCCCAAATTATTGCCCCAAATCAACTGATACCCGCAGATATAATCGATTCTCAAAATATTGATATCGTGCCCGAGGCCGATACCTGCATTTGCAACCGGTATATGCATTCCCTGTAGAGATACACTCTAAAAGCACATAGCAAGTAAATGAGAACCAATACACCCCTATGTTGGGGTAGGGTTTCCCTGTCCTATTTTTGTCAGGAGCTAGGGCTTCACTATGCACACAGCGGTTTCAAACAACCTAATATCGGGTGAGCAACCTGTCCTAGTTTGGAATGGTCACTATGGATTTCGATATGCACTAGGTCGAATGGTCAAAGAGGGTGCCCCGGTAAAACCGAGGTTTGTGTTCCCATACTGGCAGAGCCCGCAACCGGTCAGCCTTATGGCATGCTTTGACAAAGTCATGCCTCCAAAGAAACCGCCAGAATAGCAGATGGCCAACACGGTGTCCTAGGCGCACTAATGCACATGCAATGCAAAGAAACACATAAGTGTAGTCAAACAGATATCACGAGTTCGAGTCAAGCTCTCTAAAATCTCAACAGAGTCGCCAGAATCAGAGACGCCCCCAACACCCCGGAGGGTTAAGTCCTGCCTGCGTTCATATTGGGTTTACTACAGTTCGGACTCGATTTGTGTCGGTTCTAAATTTGAACCAAAGAGTCCAACTCTGGCAAATCGTTTTGAAGAAAAACAGATTTTTTGAAAAGTAATGCCAAACATGGACTGCTTTGCCAAATTACAGAGTCGCCACCTAAATATTTTAAAATGGGAAATTTAGGAAACCCTGACTCGGTGCCGAAGGCCACATGTCTGTCATCACCAAAGTGGTCTTGGCTCGGGAGCTTGGGTACGATCGGGGAAGGTCAGCTATGAGCACCCCCTCTCGCCCGGTCCGAAAACCGGCCTCTACTAACCGTGATATCTGATTTTGAAAACTTTATGCGTTCTTATTCCAGTTATTAGCCTAGAATTACTATGTTATGCGCACAGCAAACAAGTATAGACTAGATTGCCTAATTTGAAAATAAACATTGCATATCCGTTCGTTTTGAAAACAGTTTGAAATTGCTACTCGCAAGTAGGCTAAAATACAGATTTCAACGAGTTATTCCAACTCAAGCAATCCAACCTCCACCCACAGGCATTCAAGCTTTATCTCACATAAGCACTTAGCCGCATGGTAAGCATCTTGTCATGGCAACACTCACACACATGTGATATGCTAAAGCATAAATACTTACATCAGACTCGTACAAAACAAGAAACTAGTTAGCAAACATGCATGACCTAGTTCATGTTAAATGGCTAATGCAACACAAAGCGAAGATGCAATCTAGACAGTTCGGCTATCCTAGACATGGCATGTGGAATGCTACAAATAACACGATTCAATTTGGAATTGAAATACAATGCGCTTTGTATGATGTGCCGAGTCTGCGTGTAAACAAATGTATGGATGTACGCATGCATTGTATAAGGTATGCTAAAATAAACGTGCCCTAATCTACCATCGTAAGCAGGTAAATAAAAGGGAAAAAAGAGGTGGGGGTTGGAAGAGATACACACCACTCACGCACACCTATTACAGATTTGCCCTCGCCCGGAGGGACCAATATAATAATACAGTCCAAAAATGAATGAATAAATATTACAAATTCTAATTACTGAATAAATAAATGTGAAATAAAAGGGGGCCACAGCCCCTCGCCCCGGGATGCGCGAATGATGCATGCTCGATGTCCGCCTTGCCCGGGAACCCGCACCATGCCTCTGTTCCTTCTGCTTTTGTTGCCCTGCCTCTCTGGAAAATTGCCGAGTCCCGACACCTTCCACATACCCCGAATATTACCACCTTGAAGGGTTGGACCATCGGCAGTAGGTTTGGCCACCCACGCAATTGAGATTATCGGCACAAAAGTGTGCCGGTAAGATCAAGAGTGCCGATCGCACTAAATTCCAGAGAGACAGCTTTTAACAAAGAAGCAGACAAAGAACAGAGCATGGTATGGAATTTTGGGACAAATATATGCACGACACACTCCCTATCATGCAATGGACTCAAGGAGCATGGCTCAACCCCGGCCACCAATCACGATTTCAATGCATTATGGCCCAAGAAGCCAAAGTGTGCAACTTCAATATGGAATGAAATGCACATAAACAAACAAAGAGCTCAACCTCTATCATACTCAATTCAAGAGGTAAAGCATGCATGTCAAATGCAACCTAAGCATGCAATCTAACATGCAATATGAACATGCAAGTATATAAACATGCTAGGTACACAACCTAAGCAACACATACAAAGTAAGCATGCTACAACACATGAGGGAATGGACTTAAACTAGATTAGTTTGTTTCAAACAAGCTTAAAACAAATGCCATAAGATGAAAATGAGGCCTAAATGCGTGCACACTTGCACGCAAACCGAGGTGATGGCATATACAATGCAATATGGCTAAAATGGCATATACAATGCAACATGGACTTATACTAACATGAGAGAGCCTCAACCACACTCACATAAGAGGCCGTGAGATGAAAATGAAGTGTCTCGAAATGCGTGCACACGGGCACGCAAACCGAGGCAATGGCATAAAGGCATGAAATGGCATGGCAAACGATATGCAAACATGCTAATGGAATTTCAGCACTGAAATGTGGGGGAAAACAGTCCCGAATCATGGCCAAAGTACATCCGATGCACGGAATAGTCCCGAAATATGAATTTTGGCACCCGAAATGGCCTATAGCTATGCCAAAAGTGCAAGATATGAACATGAAGTATGAAGACAGAAGCTAGACAGTCCCAAAATAAGCATTTTTCAGTTTATTACATGGCCACAAAAACACATACAAATATGGGAAAAATCCTACGCAAGGAAAGGGCCACAAGGGGGGCAAAGAGATAACCGATACATGGAGGCTCCAAACAAGTGAGGGCCCTTCTACAATGTTGTAGAGGGACCCAAAATATGGCTATTTAAAGCAGATGGCTGAGCCAAAATCAGTATACAAATAGGCTCAAAATGTCATGCAAAATAAGGGCAAAATGAGGTCACAACATGAGGTATATAAAGGGTGCATCAAACAGTCAAAGACCCTTCATGAGACATGTAGAGGGGGGAAAAATAAGACACTTTTCAGGCCTGTCGAAGACCCAAAAACAGAAGCATGGTAGGCTAACAAAGCATGCAAAATTACGGTAAATAGAAGAGATTATGCAACAAGTGCAAGATAGAGTTACCAAACATGGTTGAGCCCTTCTTCAATGTTGAAGAAGGGCTCAAAATAAGCCTACTTACAGTTTATTACATGCTCAAAAACAGGTTATACACCAGCCAAATATACTATGCAAGAATCATGGCATACAAGGGGGTAAAGAGATAGGTGATAGATGCTATCACCAAACAGCAAGGGGTCCTCAATCAAACATGAAGAGGAACCCAAAATAAGACTATTTGAAGTTTGGGTCGGAGCCCAAAAGTGCTTGCAAGCAAGGCTTAGATATGGATCAAGAAAAGGTTAGAAAAGGGAGAATGAGAACTCACCCTTGAAGACTAACTCTTGGCTGCCCTTTTGACTGAAAAACAGTGCCTCCTAGCCTCTGAGAAGACCTCCAAGCCGTTGGAAATGGAGTGGTGGTGGTGGTGCTAGGTGGTGGTGAAGGAATGGCCCAAGAACAAGGGTGTTTGGAGGCGGAATGAGAGAGATATATTGAGAGATGGAGGGATGTATATGTATATATCAGATATATATATATTTCTCTGGTTTTTTGTTCCAAAGTCTCCAACCTCTTGCAATGGGAGAGAAGGGCTCTTTAAATAGGCAAAGACAAAGGTTCTTGGCTTCTCCAAGAAGCCAAATAAAAGGGGCCAAAGGGTGCAAAGGGTTTGTGGCTTATTGGAGAAGCTAATACAGTTGGTAGGCTTCTTGAAGAAGCCAAGACAAGGGGTCAAGGCTTCCTCAAGAAGCCTTGAGCAAAGGGTGCACCAAAAAGGGCCAAAAGGTGGTTAAAGGGGTAAGTGATAGCTACGGGTCTCAGATGGCCGAGAGCCCTTCAACAAAGTTTAAGAGGGGCTCAAAATAAGACACTTTGTAGTTTACGACCAAGCCCAAAACAGCCCACAAGTACGCCTAAAATACCGTGAAAAAATAGGCCCAAAAAGAGGTAAAGAGGCAAGTGACAGATGGAGATGTCAAACAGTAAAAGGTCCTTAATCAAACATGAAAAGGACCTCAAAATATGACTATCTCAAGTTCGGGTCGGAGCCCAAAATGTAGAACGAAGGCTCGGAGCCAAACACGCTTCGGGGCCCCAAAGTGGGCATTAGGGCACCTAAGTGGTGTTCGATCACGAAGTTGGTTTCTCGGACCCAATGTCCCTCGAAAGGGAGTAAATAGGATGCATGCCAAAAATCGGGGCAAACGGAGGTGGTTAGACGGTCCCGAACCGAGGCACACGGCCTGACGGCTCCGAAAACCGGGAACCGGGCTCCGAAATGGGCAAAATGGCCTACGACCACAAAACGTAGCCTACGGCCACTGAGAGATGGTGCACGAGACCTCTCCCTCCCTTTGGGAAGAGAAAACAGAGAAAACGGAGCCTGGTTCGCAAACCGGGGCAAAGCACAAAGAGTCCGGAAGTCCGGAGGCAAGGCTCGTAGCCAGGACTCCGCAACCTCAGAACGAGCACAATATGCAACATCACCAAGCGCTCAATTGATGACGTCTGAGTCTTAAGGTCGGTCAAAAATGGGGTGTCTACAGTATATGTATGAGAATGAATGAATGATAATAGGAATAGTCTTTCATAAAAAGATATTATTGTTAAACCTCTTTCTACTCTTCACTTAAAGGGTTATATTAAACCAGTTGCTAGTGTTGTAGTACATGGAATGGACTATATCGCACTATTGGTATAGAACCGCCACGACTCACATTAGTGAACTATTTAATTCTAGTATTATGATGATGACCAAATTCAATGTAATATTGAATATGGTTTATTGCGCGCCTAATGTTAACCTTGTTAAATCTCAATGTAAGTTATCATATGGGCCAAATGGGAGAACGTAAGACTAAATTAATTATTTAGTCATTATGTTGGCCCACATGATATGGTAATATGAATTACAAATTTGACAAGATTATGATTCCATATTTTTTGCTACAATTAATTGGTAAATAAAGAAAAGTGTTTTCTAATTTGATGGGAAAGTGGAATCATTGTTAAATAAGGAAACGGTTATCTCTCTACTTATAAAAGGACATTCAAACTACCTATCAAATTTTTTGAATTCAATATATTCTAAAGAGGGTTAAAAGAAACCTTTTTTTCACTAATATTGATATTATATTTACGTTCAATCAATTATGGATCACTCGAAGGTTTCGCATAACTGATCCGGATATGTTATTTATTCTCCGCATTATGTTATTAATTGTAAAAATCATGTTAGTTCACGATTTTAGATTATGAAAGTTGTTATATGTCTAACACTATAAAATTTTTACACTGCCTACATAAGCATCAGCTATGTATGTGGGGATGAAGTCTTTTGTAGTCGAAAGCTCGATACAATGGAGATATGATTGCATTTGTTAAGTTACACAGGCTTTGCAAGTTTAATGTGGGCTTCACCTGAAGGATGAATGAAGCTACAGACCGTGATTCAAGCGAATCTTGTGTTTTTCACAACTCTATAATCTGCGCTCCTTAATTTTCCATTGCTTATTGTCTACACTCAGAAAACCTGTTTAATGAAATATTTTCAAAAAATTGCATTCAAAATTAACATACGAAATAAATAACAAAAACAAATGTTTTGCAAATGATACTAAACAAAATAGTTTTGTTAACAAGATTAGCTTTCTTCAATCATGTCAAATGCTATATTTTAAGGGAACTTACCAATCAGTCCTATTAATTAGATTTATTTATCTGCAGATCTTGACTAATAAATTTATCACTATAAATTTATTTATAAAAATAAGAGAGACTGATAAATTTATTAATAGGATTAATAGGTAATAAGTCTCAAAAGTAGGATATATTAGCAATTTACCCTAAGTTGGTATTAAAAATGTTGTTTTTGACAAACTCGTTCTAGCAATATCTATGTTATTTTTAGCATAATCACTATATTAGAAAGGAGAAAAAAAAAGAATACATGTAACATGTGGCCTATATTAACCACAAGGGAGTTAGGAACTAGCTCAACAGTAAGCCATTGTTCATGCTTTAAGACTTGAAGGCCTGGCTGATCTTGGATGATAAGAGTAATGAGGTTACTATCACTATGCTTTGGCAATTCCAACACTAAGCTTGGGTCAGGACATGGTTATAGCGATCCCGGTTTTATCCCGACCTTTGTTGTGTTCCGGACTCGGATTCCATGATTGTATGTTGTTGTCTATGTCTTGTTTCTTTCCTTTAATTCCTTGAAATTGAGTTTTGAGACTTGTTGGGTGAGTTTGGAACATGTTGGTTGTTAGTTGGTATAAATGGTTGTTGCCTAGATTTTGATCTCTTCGCTCGAGCGAGCCTTGAGTAGTTTGCTTCTTCGCTCGAGCGAGCCTTGAGTAGTTTGCTTCTTCACTCAAGCGAGATTTCTTGCGCTCGAGCGAGGATTGAGGGTCTTCAAGTTTCTTTTCTGGAAAGGTGAAGCGCTTCGCTCGAGCGAGGCTTCTTATGCTCGAGCGAGCTTTGTGGAATTGTTTCTTCGCTTGAGTAAGACTTCTTGCGCTCGAGCGTGCATCTGCGTCTATGGCAGACCTGAAGCTTTGCATTCTGCACTTAAGCGACGCTTTTTGCGCTCAAGCGAGGTCACTTGTTGTGTCTGGCCGCTCGAACGACAACTCCGTCGTTCGAGTGTCGTTCAAGTGAGCCTCGCATATATCAATTCGCAGCAGAGGATTTTTACATCACTTTTTGATTTCATTTCTTCTCCAAACCCTAATCCAGCACCTCCTCTCTTTAACACTCTCTCTCTACAAATTCTCCATGATCTAAAGTCTTTCTACCCTACTCCTTTTGTTAAAAAGATAAAGTATCGCGTGGGCTTCAATTTGATCTAAAAAAGGTGGAGCTTGGTCACCTTCAAAGTTTCTTCCTTCTTCTCCTTTGAGCTTCTATACTTGAGATAGGGATGTTCTACACTTTAGCATAGCTTTTAACCTAGGTATTTGATGTTATGTATAAATGGTAGAATTTGGGAGTGATTTGGGTAAGCTAGGGTTTGAGTATAGAGTTGAAAGAGGGTTTTTTATTTGGGCCATGGAAATATATGTAAGATGTTGAAAATGGGATTATATGAGTCAAAATGATGAAATTTAGACTTGTGATTTATATTTGTGAAAATGGGAAATTTGCCCTAGTTTGGCGTGAATAATGTATCTTGTTTATATAATGAAATTGATATGGAAAATATGAAATTGTAAGGGTATATAAATGAATGGTGTAGTTGGATTTGTTAAATCACCCGCCTATGGAAATTTGATAAATTTGTTTATCTGTTTAGAAATATCTGTTTTGGGTTATCGGTGGAGGATATCTATGATTGTTGTAAAAACTGCATGAGGACTAGGTAAATTGAAACTAGTCATATGAATTATGTCATTGAACATGACGGTTTGATTAAATTGTGGAATGTGTGAATTTTGGTAGTCATTGTATATGACATGCTTTTGAATACATTGTATATGTATCTTTGTTTGGAAGAAGATAGGAGATGTACTCCATTTCTTGGAAGGGGATAGAGAATGGACTCCATTGATAACTAAGTTGGCCAGAGTGTTCAAGGTAAAAGTCCCAAAATCTTATATATATATATATATGGGTGCCGGTTCCCTCAGATGAGAATTCCGTAAAATGGCAGGAAGTTTGAAGTGTTTAAATAATGAATGAGTTATAGTCTCATTTGGGATTGTTTTGAAAATAAAGGACTATACTTTTGTATTGACTTGAAATGGATGAATGGAAACGGAATGGGGTTTTGATGTCATAATTGATTGGTCATGAAAGATATCGGTTGGTTTTAAGTATTGAACATTTATCTAATGCCTATATCTTAGTTAAATTTCATACACTGTGTTAGTATATCTCTACTGGGTTTTGGTTCACCCTACTTGGAAAACCATTTTCAGGTACAGGTGACATGCCACCTCCAAGGACATAGCTTAGGAGGTTTAGGGGCTGAAGGCTCCATTTTGCATATTTTGTTTTGTGTTTAATGTAAATTTAAGCCGAGAGCTTTATAGTATAGAGCTAGGACTTTTCTTTTGTTGTAACCAAGTGATAACTTGGAAAAATGTAAGCCCGTATGATATTTATTTTTGTTGTTAACAATTAGAGTTACATGCTATAGTTTCAAGATGAACATTGATGAAAATGTAATGCATGTAATAGATTTTGTAATATAGACTTTGATGAATGAAAATATAACATTTCTGTTATGTCTATAGATTATATGAATGGTTGATTTATATCATATTTTGAGGGCGTTACAATGGGTAATGATTCAGAGTCATCAACTGAACTTGGATCTGCCCTTCCTTGAAGTATCCCAATTCAAACGCAACCCTTCACCAATTAGCTCCAAAAGCCTCAAACTAAGCTTCCTCACCTCAACTACATAACTTCCAACCACCTCCCTGCCAAAAAAAAAAAAAAAATTAATTTAAATCTAAATTTGTCTCAATTGGTGCTCCCAATCACATCTTGAATATTGCTAATTTAGGATGGTAAAAGTTCGGCACTTTCAAAAAATTTTAAGAACTTTTGCAAATGTTTATTGTGCCCATCATGAATATACTAATTTGGGATGATAAAAGATAAGCATTTCCATAAATTTTTCAGAATTTTTGCTTAATGTTTTTTTATTACTAAGCTAACTAGATCAATTTGCGCGCGCGCGCACACACACACACAAAAATAAAAAAAAAATAAAAAAAACCCCCTAAATTTGATCACATCATGAATATGCATTTGGGATGGTAAAAGATTTTTTAGAATTTTTGCATAAAGGTTCTTGTTATTATGATAACTAGATCAATTTGCACACAAAAAAACACCAATAAATACAATATATTTCGTGATTAATGCTCTGATCACATCATAAATATACTATTTTGGGATGGTAAAAGGTCAGCGCTTCAAAAAAAAAATTCAAAAATATTACTAGGATTATTAGACCTATTTGCACTTGCAAAGATAGAATGTTTATTTGTAAAAAAATAATAAATACCTGTACCGAGCTGGATTAGTGGGCCAATCTGCCACATGAACATCCAGAGGATGACAATGTTGCCTCAAACCATCTCTCCAGAAAGGCACCTTCTCCTCTTCTTTGGATCCTTGGAGTATAAAGGGCTCTTTTGGATATTTTGGGTTATACCAGCTCTCTATTTTTTTACACCTTTTTTTTTACACATTTTTTTTTATAAAAAAATAAAATAAAAAAAGTCACAAAAAAAAAAAAAAAAATCAACTTTTAACCAACTTTCCAAAACAACCCCAGACTCTCCTCCTCCTCCTCTGTAGGCAACTCAAAGAACTCCTTAGCCACTCTTATCACATCCTGCATCAGCTCCTCCGGGATCCCATTATTTATCAACTGTATTTATTTTTTGTTTTTTAAAACATTAGTATATGCTGACAATCAAGATAATGATAATATTAATAATTCAATTGAATTGAACGGAGAGAATTTGAGATATACATACCTGAAAGAATCTGAATTCTTGGCTGGCATTGAGAATTTGGTGAACTAGTTCTGTTTGCTTGTGATGACTGAGTTTTTGAAGATCAATGACCTGGATTGTGTTGCATAGAGGAGCAACAACTAGCTCTCCTGGTCTGATTTCGACCAGTAATATGTAAGATTCTAGTACTGATTAAGTGTTGATTTGGTTGAAATTAGCTTCTCCATTTTTTTTCCCTCCTGTAGATTGCTCAGTAATGTATTGCCTTTGCATTAGAATTTGAAGTCTGGCCTTTATAATAACTACTTGATAATACATATTTAAAAATAATAATAAAAACTATTTGAGGTCCAGGTAAAAACAAGACCTTAGAACACAAGGATCAGTGGAATATGATTCCCAAATTTTGACCTCACTTAAGCCTACAACGACATTGGTTATATTTAGAAAGGAAAATGTTTGGAAGTTTTAATTGAACACGCCTAATTCATTCTAATGATATGAAATGGATTTCACTCCTTACTCTACATTCTTAATCTCTCTATCTCTCTTTATTCTCTCTCTTTCACATCATTAGAAGTCAAAATAGGAGTTATATATTAGGGAATGCACAGCACCACTCATTTAGGAGGAGGATCATGCTGTTTGGGCCCGTGGGGCCATCATGGGCTCCATTTTGATGATCTGAATAGTTCATTTTATTGGACATTTTGTATATTTTATTCACACAAAAAATTAGGTCAATCGGATAATTGTAACTTGTTCAATTTATTGTAATTTTAACGAAAAAATGTATGATTTATTTTTAAAAACACAAATTTTTTAAGTTAAAAATGCGATAAATTAAATAAATTGCAGTTATCAGATCGATCTAATTTTTTGTGTGGATGAAATATACAAAGTGCCTGATAAAATGAATAATTTAAATCATCAAAAAAAATGGACATGTGGTCCAAAATTTCAAATTTGTTTGTTCAAAAGTTTAGGCGATGAAACATTTTGTCCAAAAGGATAAACTCAAACAAAATGACCAAAATACCATTCCTTATATATATATATCATATATACATCCAAACCTAACAAATCACACTCATCTCTCTATCTTCTCTCTACTCTCTCTATCTCTCTCTCTCGCCTCCCACAACAACGCAGTCACCATCGACTCCTCATCCGCACCACTATCGTAATGCCGGAGTCACCAAACTTCAATACTTCGACGTCGGTTCCCTCCGCCACAATAGATCTGAACAGACGTTGTCGACGCCTCTTCAAATAGACCGTAGAGCCTTTGTCGCCTCTCTCTTTCTCACTCTCTCTCTATCATCATCAATTACTACTTCAAACAGATCTCTCAACTCTGGAAATTGAGTCGTCTCATCATTAGTGAGCCTTCAAAAGACGACGACGATGATGATGATTGTGGTTTTGAAATCAAAATCTCACACACACACACACACACACACACACACACACACACACACACACACACACTTAAATCTCATAAATCTCACACCTTACGTCATCTTCCTCCGTCGTCCATTGTCGCCGACCACACCACATAATCTCTTTCCTTAGATATCTATCTCTCTCTCTCTCTCTCTTTCTCTCTCTCTCTGTGATACACATTCAGATCTCAAATCTGTCGATGATACACAAGTATTTAGCTTTGAAGGTTCTTCAAATGTATGTATATGTATGCCTCTGTCTGTCTGTCTGTCTCTCTCATTCTATTTTTTTTTTTGGAAAGGTTGTTCAAATGTATGATATGTGTATGTTTGTGTATGTCTCTATCTCTGTCTCCATATTTTTTTTTTAGTAATTAATCTGTTGTGTATGTTTATGTAGTTGTAGTTATTTTGGTTGTTGATGTTGATGTTGATATTGATATTGATATTGATATTGATGATGTTGTTGTTGATGATATTAATGTTGATGAAAATAAAACAGAACGCACCATTTTTTCTTATTCTTGTGTGTTGAACATATGGGATAGAGAGAGATTTGAACAAATAAAATAATAATAATTTTTTAACAGATAGGTTTGGTTTGGCTTGGTATTGCAATAGATAACTCTCTCATCTCTCTCTAGCAATTGCAACAGATAGATACCAAACTTCAACAGATAGGAAAGATTTTAACATCAGATAGAGTTGGTTTGATACATGAGAACAAAATTTGAACTGAAAATTTTTTTTTTAAAAAAAAATGAACAGATAAGGAGAATATACATTACCATTACCACTACCACTACCATCACAATATAAAAATTAAAATATACATTTTTGTTTTTTTGCTAAATTGAAATATACAATTTGAAAAGAATAAATAATAAATTTAATTTTATACATATCAAACAACTTATTTTTACACTTAAATTTTTATCAAATAACTTTTAAATTTAATAACTTCAACATTCACATTTCAATATTTAATTTTTAATTATAACTTTGTCAAACACCACCTAAGAGAGGGTCCGATACAAACAAGAAACATTTCTTACCTAAAAAAATGAAATACCACACAAAATGAAACATAAATGCTCACAAAGTGCCTTTTTGGTGCAGCTTAAAAGCTGCTTATTTCAGCTTTCAGCTTAATTTAAGTTATTTTGATGTGTTTAGTTTAACTTATAGCTTATAGCTTATAATTTTTTGGAAGTCAGAAATTAGCTTATTCTTTGAGTGGCACAGGAGATGCTTAATTTATAAGTCAAAAATCAGCTTATGTTCATAGTTATAAGTTATAAGCTATAAGCTGTTTAGTCATAAACTATAAGCACTTTCCCACAACTCCAGGGCCAAAGACTACTTGTTCCATCATTCATCTCTCTTAAAAGACTTCAAGCACTATAATGAACATTTAAGAATATTTATTCGGTTGCTTAATTGCGACAATTACAAGAATGAATGGAATCAGATATTAAACTAGCCATCTAAGAAATCAATCAAAATTGAAAAATTGCCTATAACTCAATGTAGACAGTTAGACTAGACGTAATTATTTCACACTACAACATAGAGAGAATAATTTTAAAAAGGCAATTAACACTAACGTTGCCAACCCAATTAAAAAGCGGGAACTGAGCCAAGGCAATGAATAGCAAGAGGTAATATAATGCCTGCTCAAGTCATAAGTCCTAACCTCCGCCAAAAGAACTCTCTTCATCGTCTTACCAAGTAGATTCCCATACACAAGCATGTCCACTCTGGCACCTAATCAACAATTCCCGATTACTTTAAGCCACGTGGGCCTTTCATTGTTTATAGAAAGCAACATTATTTGAGACGTTTGTTGTAACAAAAACCAATTTATAAAACAAAGGAAGGAAAAAAAGCTACTCATGTTGCCTCCAAAAGTACCTTCAGATGGCTTAACAAATTTCAGCCATAGCAATCAGTTATGACGTACGGATACTTTAAAAATGATGTCGTACGAATATCGGATATTTATCAAGTGTAAATACGTATATCGATATGACAGTACGTGTACCAAATACGCCAAATATATGCTGAATACGACAAATACATTTAGGTACGACACTGGTACATCATGGGTACAATACCGGTACAGTGAGATTTTTTTTTTTTATTTGCCGCGGCTAAAATTTGTTGCAGCCTTTATTATTTTTCTTTAAATTTTGAAAATATCAAATAATTTATTTCTAACACTTTTTACTCCTGAGTCATAATTTTGCTCTCTTTTGCATCATGTTTTGGACAATTAAAAAAAACAAACAAAAAATTATAACACTTTTTAGACAAACTATTTTTTTTTAGTTTAGATATTGAAACTTTGATTTGTATATTGAATGTTTAGCTATAAATTTTTATATATAAAACAAAAAATCGTCATACCCATACCTTACTTTTTAAAAAATTTATCATATCGACTTATCCGTATTATATCCATATCCGTACCTGTCCTTCATAGCAATTCAGTTTCCTAGCTTTTCACCCAGATGACAAGCATACTCTTTTGACCTTTCATACATTGTGATATACAAAAATTTCGTAGCCTTTCACTATATGACAAGCATGCCCCTTTGGCCTTTCATATAGCACCGTGGAACACCACAATCGGGAGTCACCCCAGAGCAAACTCATGATGTAGGAGACTAAACAATAAAGTAAAGCTTAATTGGATGTAAAGAACAAGCCACAAAGTCATGTTTGTTTGGCTTCAAGCACCCCTCAGATAATAATAAAGCATTTGTATGAAAATAACTGCAAGTTCAGTAATGCTAACACTTGTGATTTGATTGTTCAACCATGATTCGTAGCTCGAAAGTTGAGGCTCGAGTTTGGCTCGAGGGGTCAAAACGACGTCGTTTCGTTTTGACCCTTTTTTTTTTTTTTTTTCTTTTCTTTTTCTTATTTTCAACTCATCTTCTCTACATTTTTTTTTTTGCAGAAGAAGAACGAACCAGGAAGAAGAAGGAAGAAAGGAGAAGAAAGGAGGAGGAGGAGGAGGAGAAGGAGGAGAAGGAAGGAGGGAGGAGGAGGATTGGAGGGGGCATAATATTCGGAGGAAGAGGAGGCGGAGGCGGGGTGGCGGTCAAGGCGGGCAGTGGCTGGCGGAGCGAAAGCCGACGGAGCGACGACTGGCCGACGATCCTCTCCCTCTCCTTCTTCTTCCCCTCTGCTTCTCTCTTTCCCTCCCGCTCCCTCTTCTTCCTCTCTTCTCTCCCTCTTCCCTCTTCTTCTTTTCTCCTTTCTCTCTGTCTTGAAGCCACAGATTCGAGCCAAAAATCGAGCCAAATATTCGAGCTACCAGGAATAATTCTTGATTGTTTCATTTGTGTTTTAGTATTAAAAAAAATTAAAACAGAAAACAAAAACAAGTTTAGCATATGTTTTAATTTAGCATTTATATCATAGACTGGTGGCAATATAGGAAAGCCTAGAACCTACTGGCTCTGATATCCTTGTCCAATGGCCTTGGAGAATCCAAGAATAAAAAAAAAGCAACTACAACTGACCAACAAAATGGGTAAAAAAAACGGTAGAATTAGTGCTTACACTCTGCAAAAATGGAATGAGGGCAACCTGCAATTTGTTCCTCACATAATGGTTGACATGGGTAGACCAATAAAGGCTATAGTTCACTATGAACAACCCAAGCCCACCACTCAAGGCCCAATACATAATTCAGCTGATGAGGCCCAACATGGCTGGAAGTCAACATGGCATTAAGAACCAATGACACTCAGGCACGTGGCAGGTGAAAGACAAACCACATAAGCAGACAAAGATCCTGCAAAGTTATTGCACTGCACATCAGCCATTAATGAAACCCCTTACAGCATTTATTGCGATAAGCCCTCCTCGTCGAGACAGAACGGCCTCACCATGAACAAGGCAAGCTAGAGCATAGACTTTCGGCCATGGCGACAGGTCAGAAGGGACAGTGAAATAATTACCAGAGGATATAAGCAGACGTTGAAGACAAGAAGAAGGTTAAGCTTTCTATCTCTAATCTATCTCTACATTCCACTTCTCTTCTAACTTGCTCGTCGAATGGTTCGTTGGAGGACTCTCTGTTTCCCGTTGAACCCTTATGCACGTCTTCTGGTGGGCTTGGTCATTCGAACGCTGGTTTGGGAAGCGTGGATCAGTCTAACCCGTTCCATCTGGAACCCGCAGTATCATCAGTTGGCGCCGTCTGTGGAAAAGCTTTGCTTCGCGCGCCAGTTGTGCTTATTGTCGCCGGAGACCCTATCCTGATCACCCTTTCCTGTCACCCACCAAGGTATATGGTCACGACTAAATCTATGGCCTCTCACCACAATGTTGCCGACCACCAAGCCGACCCTCCCAATCCAAACAACCCACCACAATATTTCACCAAGCTCACCAATAGCATTAACCGCCTAGCCGAGCAAAACCAAGCCCTGATTAATGCTCTACTCCAAAGAAACCCTCCTATGCTTCCTCCACCACCTCTAGATATCCTACCCAACCAAGAACGAGCCCCGAGCCACACTATCCAGCAGCCTCATTCGCCCAACTTGGAGGGCTTGCGACCACCTCCTCCAGATATGAACCTACCCCCCCAGGCCCCGCATCCATCGGTTCCGGCACCCACCCCCGAGGGAGAGGCCAGTAGCGTCCAGCCCCCGTTCCCTTCCGGTGGTGACAACGTCCCTTTCTGGGATGCAGAACTCCGAGCAATGAAGCTCCAGCTCCAAGGAGTCATGCAGAACATACCAAAAAAACCATCTACCACAGCCAACTCACCATTCGTTGCCTCCATCCGGGACAAACCTCTACCGCCTAAGTTCAAAATGCTCACCATCGACTCTTTTGACGGTACAACAAACCCAGCCGATCACTTTGAGACCTACCAGACCCTCATGATCCTCTATGCATTCCCTGATGAAATCATGTATCAGGCTTTCCCCGTAACACTCAAGGGGTCGGCTCGACTTTGGTTTAGTCAACTGCCAGCAGACTCTGTCTCCACTTTCCAGCACCTCAGTGACTCCTTCCTCAGCCATTTCATTGGAGCCCAGCGCCAGTGACGTCTGGCAACCCAACTCCTCAATATCCGTCAGACCGAGGGGGAGTTGCTGCGCAATTTCGTTACCCGCTTCAACACCGAAGCCTTGTAGGTAGCAAAAAAAGATGACAAGGTCATCCTTACGGCTTTCATGGCCGGTCTACGGTCATCTGACTTTCCTTTCCCCCTCTAAAAACCCCCTACCTTTATGGCAACCCTACTCTCCAAAGCTCAAAATTACATAAACGCCGAAGATTCCCTAACCGCCCGACAAGATCCTATAGCCAAAAACCCAACCCCCAAAGAGAAAGTACTCAGAAACTAGAAACACCCAGTACACTCACCAAACACCTCAGTATACCGACCAACCATCCCAAGCCGACCGGTCGATGCCAACCCGACCGCCCGGCCAGTTCGAAAGATACACACCCCTCAACTTCTCCATGGAACAAGTCTTGAACCAGATCCAACGAGATTATCCCCTCAAATGGCCCCAACCATCGCGGTCTCTTTCTAACCGGCGAGACCAGTCCAAATACTGCCGCTTCCACCAGGACCACGGCCATAACACCGAAGAATGTGTTAACCTCAAAAGACCAGGTCGAGGGCCTGATCTGTCAGGGACGTCTCAATCGGTTCACGAAAGCTCGCCCCTAGCAGAGGCAAAGGACTGAACCCATCAGAAACAACTGCCGATGCACCCCTCCACAACAACCAGTACAACCCAACCAAGGTCATGATCACCCTCCATAGCAACCCCGGGCACAAGGTAACCCCGCCCCACCTGTTGAAGAAATTAGAGTTATTGCTGGCGGGCTTGCTTGTGGAGGACCATCCCACTCGCCCCAGCGGGCAGAACTCAAAAAAATAAGACAAGGCTCAGACAAAGAAGTTGCCACACTAGACTGCCCTTCCAAACAGCCCAAACAGTAGATGGAGCCCATCACCTTCACAGAGGTCGACTGCACAGGCATCCGTTACCATCATGACCACCTTCTCGTCACCTCTACCCTACTCTCCAACGATAAAGTCAGACGGGTTCTCATCGACAATGGCAGTTCTTCTGACATTATCTTCTTAAATGCCTTTCGCCAGCTTAAGATCGGGGAGGAAAATCTGTCTCCTCTCCAAACCCCATTGGTCAGTTTCACTAGAAACTGAGTGACCTCCATCGGCTCCATCGACCTTCCCATCACAATCAGCGAATACCCGCGGCAGACCACAAAATTACTCACCTTCCTTATTGTCGATTGCCCCTCTGCTTACAACATCATCCTTGGCCGCACCGCCCTAAATGCCTTCCAAGCTATCACATCCACTTTCCATCTTGCCATCAAGTTCCCCACCGATCTCGAGATCGGCACAGTAAGAGAAGAGCAGACCATAGCCAGAGAATGTTATGTCGCCTCACTTGAAGAGGTCAAGCTCAAGAGACTATGATCATTGAAGGACTCGACGTCAAAGACGATGACAAGCTGGTCAGAGGGAAACCAGTGGAAGAGCTTGTCGAGGTCCTCATCAATCCCACCAACCCGGCAAAAATTGCCAAGATCGGCGGCCAACTATCCTTCCAGGCCAAGGCCAACCTCACCGCCCTCCTGATTGAACACAACGATGTATTTGCCTAGACCCACTCCGATATGCCGGGTATTGACCCATCTTTCATCACCCATCACCTCAGCATCGAACCCCATTTCCGACTCTTCTGCCAGAAGCAGCGCATCTTTCATCCAGAGCGCAATACTCTTATCGCTGCTGAAGTAGATAAGCTCCTTGAGGCACAATTTATCAAAAACGTGAATTACCCCAGATGGTTGTCAAACGTAGTCCTAGTCCGTAAGAACAACAGTAAATGGCAACTCTGTGTCGATTACTCCAACCTCAACCGAGCTTGCCCCAAGGACAGTTATCCACTTCCTCGCATAGATCTGCTTGTTAACGCCACGGCCGGCCATCAAATACTTAGCTTCATAGATGCTTTCTCTGGATATAACCATATTCTCATGCACCCGTCTGACCAGGAACACACCTCCTTCATCACCGACCGAGAAACCTACCATTACCGTGTCATGGCATTTGGGTTGAAAAATGCCAAAGCCACTTACCAACGGTTGGTCAATGACGTCTTTCATCATCAAATAGGCCGGAACATAGAAGTATATGTCGATGACATGCTAGTCAAAAGCAAACTCTCCACTGATCATCTGGTCGACCTACGAGAGACATTCGGCACACTACGGAAGTATCAAATGAAGCTCAATTCGAAGAAATGCGCCTTCGGCGTAGGATCTGGGAAATTCTTGGGTTTTATGGTCAATCAGAGAGGCATCGAAGCTATCCCCAAAAAGATCAAGGCTTTGATAGAAATGCGGTCACCCCGAACGGTTAAGGAAGTTCAAAGGCTTACTGGCAGAGTCGCCGCCCTCAACCGTTTCATTTCCCGTGCAACGGACAAGTGTCTCCCCTTCTTCAAAGTTCTTCAGCAGATTTTCGAGTGGACGACCGAGTCCGAAGAAGCCTTCCAACAGTTGAAGCAGTGCATGGCCAACCCACCCTTACTCTCCCAAGCACTCACAGGCGAGCCTCTTTTTCTTTATCTAGCCGTCTCGAGCACCGCAGTCAGTGCGGCCCTCATCAGGGAGGACAGTTCAGTACAACGCCCGATTTACTACATTAGTTGGGCTCTAAGAGGCGCCGAACAGAACTACCCATTGCTAGAAAAAATGTCATTGGCCCTGGTCACCGCCTCAAGATAACTGTGTCCTTACTTTCAAGCCCACTCCATAGTGATCCTTACTAATCAACCTTTAAAGAAAGTAATGCAATGTCATTTGTCCGAGACTCGAGTAATGGTCGAGCTCAATTTGACATCTCCTACCGACCTCGAACGGCGATTAAGGGGTAGGTTGTTGTCCATTTCATCTTGGAATTCACTAATCCCACTCCGCCCACTGTTCCACCGCCCCCCCAACCCTAGACTGAGGCAGAAGACCCCCATTCTTGGACCCTCAACGTCGACGGATCACCCCGCAAAGAAGGCAGTGGGGCTGGTCTCATCTTCACCGCCCCCGAGGATGATTATTTCAAATGTGCTCTCCGGTTCTTGTTCGATGCAAGCAATAATGAAGCCGAATATGAGACACTAATAGCAGGTCTCCGCCTAACCAAAGATATTGGTGTCAGCCACATCCGGGTGTTCAGCGATTCCCAGCTTATTGTCGGACAAATTACTTGGGAATTCGATGCCAAGGAAGACACAATGCGGGCTTACCGGGATATTGCACTCCCCCTTGCTCGTCTCTTCAATACTTTCCACATCAAGCACATCCCTTGGGCGGAAAACTAGAAAGCAGATAAGATGGCTCAGTTAGCTTCTGCAGACTAGTCAGACCTCAGCCACGGTGTCCGCCTTGAGTACCTAGCCCACCCTACCATTTCCCCAAACCAGCAGGAAGTCCACTTCCTCCAAAATGAACCTATCCCATGGGTAGCCGACAACTTTCTATTTTTGACAACGGGAGAACTGCCAGATGACAAACAGCAGGCCGCCAAAGTCAGAGCCCGGTCGTCCAATTACATTCTTGTCAGCGGCCTCTTGTACAAACGTGGCTTTTTACGCCCATATCTGCGATGCCTCAATCCAGCTCAAGCGACCTACGTGATGAGGGAAGTCCATGAGGATATATGTGGTAATCATTCAGGGGCCAGGTCATTAGCCCACAAAATACTTCGCACTGGTTATTTCTAGCCTACTCTCAACCAAGATGCGGTTGACTTCGTGCTTAAATGTGATAAATGTCAACGTTTTGCCAACATCCTCCATGCTCCTACAGAATTGATCACACTTTGCAATCCTTACCCATTTGCCAAATGGGGGATCGACCTAATTGGCCCATTGCCCACTGGACGAGGCCAAATCAAATTCACAATCGTCGCCATTGATTACTTCACTAAATGGGTGGCGGCGGAACCCCTTGCCACAATCACTGAGCAGAACACAACCAGATTCATCTAGCAGTCAATCGTGTGCCGATTTGGCATTCCTCAAGCCATCGTCTCCAACAACGGCAAACAGTTTGACAATGCCAAGTTCAGGAAATTCTGTGCAGAACTTCAAATCCAGTCGTGTTTCTCTTTCCCAGGTCATCCCCAAGCCAACGGCCAAGTAGAGGTTACCAACCGTTCTCTTCTGAAGATCATCAAAACTAAGCTGGAAGCTGCTAAGGGACTCTGGGCTGAGGAATTACCAAATGTACTCTGGACCTACCGCACTACTGCTTGAACTCCCACTGGGGAGACCCCTTTTCGCTTAACATCCGGCGCTAAGGTGGTCATCCCAGTGAAAATCGGTCTGTCTACACCGAGGGTTCTACACCCAAATCCATAACTAACCGAAGAGCTACGTCGGGCAGACCTAGACCTAATTGAAGAACTCCGAGAGATCACTGCTGTCAGGCGGGCCTCATACCAACAGAGAATGAGAACGCACTACAACCGCAAAATCCGACCAAGAGAGTTCGCTGTAGGGGACCTCATTCTGCGCGAAGCAACCCTTGCCACCAAAAATTCGGCCGAGGGCAAGCTGGCAACCAAGTGAGAGGGACCTTACGTTGTTAAAGCCAGACCTCATCCGGGTACTTACCGACTTCAAGACATGGAGGGCCGAGACCTCCCCCATCCATGGAACGCCGAGCACTTGATGCGTTATTTTCAATAAAAGTTCAATTTTTTGTATCAATCTTTTGCTGTATTTCCTTTTTGACAATCTACGCACTTGAATGTTCTTATTCTCTTCTCATATTGATGTAAATCTCTGATCAAATGAGCTACACTTTAATGACAAACAATTTTATTTCTTAGTTAATCTCTGTGGCATTCCCATAACGTCCTGATTGACACAAATTTCGGCCTCGATTACCTGACCTCAACGGTGAGTTACTTGAAACCTCAGCCAGATTGAGCACGAAGGGCTCAGCCAGACTGAGTTACTTAAAGCCTCAGCCAGCATGAGCACGAAAGGCTCAGCCAGACTAAGTTACTTAAAGTCTCAGCCAGACTGAGTTACTTAAAACCTCAGCCAGACTGAGCACAAAGGGCTCAGCCAAATTGGGCTAATTATGATTCAAGCATTCTTACTACTTCATGTTTGTAGCATAGTTGCCATACTTGGTCAAGTTCCAGGTCAATGCGTTCACACCTCTTAACATTCTTTACATTTTTTAACTCTCATTTGCCAACGGTTTAACATTTCAAAACTGTCACATTTTGAGACCTTTTCACTCACATTTTCTCAACACTTTGAGACCTTTTCACTGTCACATTTTCAAGACTTAACACTTCAAGATTCTCATATTTTAAGACCTTTACATCTGATAATATTCTTTGCATTTTCATTTTCTCACAAGCTAAATTGGCTCCCAAGCCTTATTTGAATAACCATTCTCATTCTTTTCAGCTTTACAAAAACAAAGGCCATAGTGTGTGACAAGCACAACTCATAATTTTATTTACTCACAGCCTTCTACATAAGTTTACTATAGAAGTTGCACGCCCATCCAAAAATAAATAACAACAATAACAAACAAAGCAACAACAAAAGTTTTATTTACAAACAAAGCGCAAAAATTTTACTTTCTTCATTCCTCCTCACTCGAAACAAGATCTTCTTCGTCAACTCCTTCATCTAAGGGGGTCTGGACCACATCGTCTTCCTCTACTCGAACATTGTTAAAGTCGAAGTCTAGGAACAGCTCTTCAGCCTTTCGCTTGAACGTTTTCCAACCACTATCCCAGAACTCAGCCATCTCATGTTTGTAGAAATCCGATCGCTGGAAGTTCTAAATCACTTCTTCTTCACTCCTACTCCCAGGGATCGCTCCCGATGGGCCAGCCCCCCCAGACCCCTCTCTTGTCAAGCTATTGGCGATTGTGGCATCAATAGCCATCTGAAAGTCAGCGGACCCCTTGAGCTGTTCTACCGTTGCGACGCACAGGTCGGGGTACGCCGCCCTCTCAGATGCTAGCTTGCT
Organism: Camellia lanceoleosa; assembly: GCA_025200525.1. NCBI lineage: Eukaryota > Viridiplantae > Streptophyta > Magnoliopsida > Ericales > Theaceae > Camellia > Camellia lanceoleosa. The sequence goes on from CM045768.1 coordinate 25,610,088, forward strand.
CCTTTCTTCCTCCAAGGCCCTATCCATTTCGCTTTCTCCGCCTTGGCGGCTTATACCGCCAACTCCTTCTCCAACCCAGCGATCTTCGAATCTGCTTCTTCTTTTTCCTTGATCGACTGGGCCCGCAGATCCTCATTGCAAGTCATGGCCTCATCCGTGTTTTGGCGTGCGTGGCCTTCTGCGGCAGTGCCACGCCTCTTCTATTTCTTCGCTTTCGCTTCCCTAATGGAACTCGAGCGTCGCCTTATGGCGTTCCGTCTCCAGCTCTAACTTGGTTGCGAGCAGCTCAGCATTGGCTCGATCGATTGAATAGCGCTGCACCATCGCCAACACTTCCATCTTTTTGGCTTTCTGGGCCTCTTCTAACCCCCTGGCACACACGCTCTGTGCGGTCCTCCTCCACCCCGCAGTTTCCCTCCTCAAACTTTCCAGTTGGGCCTTCGCCTCTTCCAACTTTATCTTCAGTGGCCCCACTTCGCCTTTGGCGGTCGCAGCCTTTCTCAATAAGGCTCCTGCTAAGGCAGTTGCCTCCATCTGAACAGAGCACAACCCTTATGGCTCGGCCTTAGTAAGCCCAGCCATTGAGCGGACGGCTGCCTCTTCCACTACCTCCAAAAGGCGATCTGCAGCTGTCCTGGCTGGGCCTCATTCTCCCTCCAGTTGCCCAGACACTGCTGGAGCATGGTAGATGGCAGTCTTCAGCTTGACCCCCTCTCCTTGGCGCGCAGGACCCCCCTTGGGCTGCTATTCCACCCTCTCCTCAGGGCCAGCTGACCCACTCTCCACTTGCATCTTGGGGCCCATCGCACTCATGTGCTCTTCTTCCTCTTGGGCCCCTTAACCTTTGTCCCCCTACGCTTCTGGGATAACCACCCCTTCTAGAGTAGCCCCTAACACCCCTCTCATCTACCTCCTCCGCCATGGAGGTGTCCTCCCCACCAACCCTCATTTTCTTCGAACCGAGCGCATCTGTAACCCCCTCAGTGGCAACCCTCCTCTTCTTCGACCTCTTCAGTCCCACCTCCACCTCTCGTCTAACCCTCTCCTTCAGGAGGTCTATGGGTTGTGGCAATGAGGCAAACTCACTCAGGTTCTTATCGCCCAAAGGCTTAGGGCAAGGTCGAATCCTCTCCCTCATTACTACCTTAGGGGCAGGACCCAAATTTGCCTCTTTGTACTTGTCCGCTCGGGCGAACAATCTTCTCTCCTCCTCCTCCTCCTCTTCCTTTTTCGTCTTCCTCTGCGCCTCTAGCTCCTCCCTTGCTGGGTCCTCCCTCAACGGTTGCGGTCCCAATTTCAGGGCAAACAAGGTTGAAGGCAGGACCAGCTCATCCCATCTCACCCCTTTCTCTTCCCTCTATTCCCTCACCTTCTTCACTCGGTCTTCGACCTCCCCGCCTAACTTAGGCTCGACTGATTTGGTGGGGACCTTCCACGTTGTACGCACCCCAACCCCACCGTTCGCCATCACAAAGAACCATCTCGGTCTCCACCCCTTCACCAACGATGGAAGACCCGCCAACAGACCTCGCCCCGCCACCGCTTGCAGCGTCACCCAGGTCTCCTGCTAACCGGAGGCCTTGTAGCAAGAGAAGAACTCCTCTACTGTCAATGTCGTCCCTCCGATCGCCTATGGCCAGGCACTTGCGCACGCTATTACTATCTTCCAGGCATTCGGCATTAGTTGCCCTGGTGCCGCTTCTAGCTTGTTTAGCACATCCACCACTACTCGGGGGAGAGGTAGCCTTAAACCCCCTCACAACGTCTCCTCGTACAAGCTAAATTCGTCCGACCACACATCTGATGCCCTCTCATTGGTTGTGGGCAATCTTAGCCTTATCTCCGAGGAAATTTGATACTTCTTTCTTATTCCCTCCAACTCCTCTGTTGTCAGTACGAATCTGTCCGGTTTGGTGTGCCAATGGTCTGGCTCCACCTGACTAATATGTCTCGCAGCCGAGATTATTGTCCTGGGAGAGCTCGCACAGCCTGACTCGCTCCCTCCCCTCCCTACGCTCCGTGCGATATTGTTCCGCCAAATCCACTACATTGTCGTCGCCCAATGGATCAACCCTCGCGGTTGTTGCTTCCTCTTAGGCCATCTCTCTTGTGTGTCTGCGAATAGCTTCAGATGCTGGTGCGAGATAGTCCACAAAATGTTGCAAAGAGGTATCACTCGACACAAAGGAGTTTACACTTGGAATATTTTGATTGTTTGCAAAGAGATACGTAAAACAGATAATATCAAAAGCCCAAGATTTGCCTATATTCCAAGGGTCACAATTAAATTTCGCCAGTTTGAAAATTTTCAAAAATTCGCCAAAACTGTCTTTTCAACACCCTATATTGACCTATCGTTTCATTTCTTACTCAACGCCTAACCTTCCCTATCATGGGATCCCGCCACATGTACGCCCACGATCCACTGCCCCCTTCCCCTACCTTGTCTTTTTCACTTCAAATCACCACGTGCCCTGCCACCCCTTGAGCCCCACGCACCGCCACTTGGTCACCCTTTGCGGTCGGCTCTCCTCATGGTCGGTCCCTCCACTCGGTCACCCTTCGCAGTCTGCCCTCCTCATGGTCGGTCCCTCTACTCGATCACCTTTTGCGATCGGCCCTCCTCATGGTCAGTCCCTCCACTCAGTCAGCTTTTGCAGTCAGCCCTCCTCATGGTCGACCCCTTCGCCTCGCCGGTCTCTAGCAACCATCATTCTCTTCATTATTCCCTTCGTTGGACTAAAGCTGCACTTGAGAATGGGAAACTACTGACATGGGTAGACCCATAAAGGCTATAGCCCACTATGAACAACCCAAGCCCACCACTGAGGGCCCAATACATAATTCAACTGATGAGGCCCAACATGGCTGGAAGTCGACATGACATTAAGAACCAATGACACTTAGACACGTGGCAAGTGAAAGACAAGCCACATAAGTAAACAAAAATCCTACAAAGTTATTGCACTACATATCAACCATTAATGAAGCCCTTTACAGCATTTATTGCGATAAACCCTCCCTGTCGAGACAGAACGGCCTCACCATGAATAAGGCAAGCTAGAGCATAGACTTTCGGCCATGGCGACAGGTCGGAAGGGACAACAAAATGATTACCAGAGAATATAAACAGACATCGAAGACAAGAAGAAGATTAAGCTTTCTATTTCTAATCTATCTTTACATTCCACTTCTCTTTCTAACTTGCTCGTCGGAGGGTTCACTGGGGGACTCCCCGTTCCCCGTTGAACTCTTGTGTAGATCTTCTAGTAGACTTGGTCATTCGGACGCTGGTTTGGGAAGCGTAGATCAGTCCGACCTGTTCCATCTGGAACCTACAGTATCATCAATGGTCATTAACTTGGAAATAGTACTTAGGCTCAGAGAAGTACCTACTTATCAGCTCATTGAAGAACAAATGGAGAAAACATGCCTCAAATTAAATATCAAAATAATATCATGACCACTAAAAGGTGTTTGTCGCAAGCTAGTTTTTAAGCAAATGAATGAACATTAAAAGGGAAAAAAAAATAGATATCTGAAGGAAATAGAATTTCAAGTTCTGTGCGTAGTTGCATAGTGAAAATCTGAGTAACAGCACAGTTTTCCTTCCTTTGGTGGTCGTGGTTATGGTTATGATTATGTTCCACAATACCCCCGATTTGTGTTATATTATATGTGAAACAGGATGGACAAATTCAATTGCAATGGTAAGCCTGCCTTTGCCAAAATTGAAGTTGCGACTTAAGCATAAAGCTAAAGAAGGCCAATGCTTCATTTGACAAAATGGTATTCAGACTACAAGGCTTCCCTTAAAAGTTCCTTAAAGATATTTCATAAAGCAACATGTGAATATAAAGGTTTTGGAACCGACTATATCAATCAAAAGTTCTTATTCCCTCAATAGTAAACAGCACTAAACGACCTTCCAACCTATCATATAATTCAGAGATGGATGCACATGCACTCAACATCTTTTCTTACACAAACACAAACTAACCATAATGGGAGTTTGGAATTCCATAGCCATAGTATGTCACTTGCATTGCTTTGCACATACTCAGAGCTTGATCCTAGAATTCTCTCTCCATAAGCACCCAGTCCACCTCTTATAAGTCCCGAACCAGCTCCAACAAATGCATTCCCACACGGATTTGGCTGTGGGTTTGGAGGTGGTCTTTGCACCCCAGGTTGGGCTCCCAAATTATCATACACTTCTACAATAAGATATTAACAAAGGAAACACCATCAGGCCATCCTCACTAGATTACGAACATTATGGCGAAAGGGAAAAAAAATATACCCAAGAGAGAGAAAGGGAAGAGAAAAAAAAAAGGGCACTTATTTGGTTCATTGAAATCTGAAAGATGTTATGCCTGTTTTGTCGTGACGTGATTAATTCTCTGATCACATCTTGAATACGCTAATTTGGGAAGGTAAAATGTCCCTACTTCATAAATTTTTCAGAATTTTCGCAAAATGTTCCTTGTTACTAAGATAGCTAGACCTAGTTGCACTTGCAAACATAGAATAATCCTTTGCAACAACACATACATACCTGTACCGAGCTGGATTTCTGGGCCAATCTTCCACATAATCATCGAGAGGATGACAATGGAACCTCAAAGTATCTCTCCAAAAAAGCACTTTCTCGTGAACACAGTCGATGCTCATGTACAGCCTGCAACTTTTCTTCGGATCCTCAGAGTACAAGCTCGCATTGTCATCTGCAGGCAACTCAAAGAGCTCCTTAGCCACTCTCATCACATCCTGCACCAGCCCCTCTGGGACCCCATGATTTATCAACTGTTTTTGTATTTTTTAATTGTTTTTCAAATTTTAAAACATCAGTATGTTGACAATCAAGTTAATGATATTAATAATACAATTGAATTGAGTTGAGACGTACATACCTGAAAGAATCCAAATTCTTGGCTAGCCTTGACAATTTGCTGAACTAGTTCTGTTTGGTTCTGACCAAGATTTTCAAGATCAATCACTGGGATTGTGTTGCATAGAGGAACAACTAGCTCTCCTGGTCTGAATTCGACTGGTGATATATACGATTCCGGCAATGATTGAATGTTGCATTGGTTGAAATGAGCTTCTCCATTTTCTTGCAAATTGATGTATTGACAACTCCTGCCTTTGTGTCTGGCCCTTGTATTAACAACTTGATAACAAATGTTTAAAAAGAACTATATGTTTAGGGTTGATCCCTTGAGGTCCAGCTACAGACAAGACCTTGGTACACAGATCAGTAGCAACTGATTCCAGTTAAAATGGTAACAAATTTAGTTTCTTTACTTTGTTTTGTCTTCCTATCTTTCCCCTTCACAAATCCAAATTCCAAGCAGGGTCTTAAACTTCGATTTCCAAAAAGAAAAAAACACTCTAAAAAGAAATTTTCAATAACTAAAAAATTAAAGTAAAAGAAAGTCTTGATAGTAGCAAGAAAAGTTTCCCGTCTAAAAAATAAAACAGAACACAAAATGAAACATAAACACTCCCAAGACTCCTTGTTCCCTCATTCATTTCTCTTAAAGACTTCAAGCGCTGTAATGAACATTTAAAAATATTTAATCAGTTGTTTAATTGTGACATTCAAAAGAATGAATGGAATCAGATATTAAAATAACCATCCAGAAATCAATCAAAACTGAAAAATTGCCTATAACTCATAGTAGATTGTTAGACTAGACATAATTGTTTCACACTACAACATAGAGAGAGAGAGAGAGAGAGAGAGAGAGAGAAAGAAAGAAGAGTTTAAAAAAGCCAATTAACACTAATGTTGCCAAGCCAAATGAAAAGTGGGAACTGAGCCAAGGCAATGAATAGCAAGAGGTAATGATGCCTGCTCGAGTCGTAAGTCCTAACCTCTGCAAAAAGAACTCTCTTCATCGTCTTGACCAAGTAGATTCCCATGCACAAGCATGTCCACGGCATCAAAAAGTAGTACGAGTAGCTCCACACAATCCTTCCCAGGACGGCCAGACACATTCCTGTGAAAGAATATCCAGCATATGCCACAATGTCCAGCAAGGGTGCCTCACCACTACCCAATGAAAACAACGACATTTTCAGAAGAGTAACTTGCAAAAACCAGCCTACCAACCCCTTGATGAAAAGCCAGTTCAGAGCTTCTGGGCTAAACCTGGCAACAAATGAAGACATGTTATACAAGAAATATGTGAGAGAAAAGGGAGGGGGGGGGGGGGAGAAAATGATATGGAACAAAAAAATCTTATTTAACTCAAATTATTGTGACATAAGTTTCAAGTTTGAATGCTAGAACACCAAAGCATGTTATTGTCAAAAAAATCACCGAACGCCAATATGGAAGTCAACTATTGAGAATACAAAAATGACTATATGTCCACTAAGGAACAAGGTCAACTTTGGCACCTAATCAACAATTCCCGATTACTTTATGCCACGTGGGACTTTCATTGTTTATAGAAAGCAACATTATGTAAGACACCATTTAGAAACCATTTGTTGCAACAAAAACTAATTTATAAAAGAAAAGAAAAAAAAAATTATTCATGTTGCCTCTAAAAATACCTTCAGATAACTTAACAAATCACAGCCACAGCAATTCAGTTTCCTAGCTTTTCACCCAGATGACAAGCATACTCTTTTGACCTTTCCTACATTGTGATACAAAAATTTCCTAGCCTTTCCCTAGATGATAAGAATGCCCTTTTGACCTTTCATACAGCATTGTGGAACACTGCAATCGGGAGTCACCCCAGAGCAAACTCATCGCAAATTACAGAATGGGGCATGATGTAGGGGACTAAGCATTTAAGCAAAAGCTCAATCGGATGTAAAGAACAAGCCACAAAGTCGTGTTTGTTAAGTTTCAAGCACCCCTTAGATAATAAAGCATTTGTAAAAAAAATAAATGCAAGTTCAGTAATGCTAACACTCAAGCCAATGTACAGTAAATGGACACCCATCTCCACTTCAAACTACCTGGAGAGAAGGGGGAAAAAAAAAAAAAAATAGCAAAATACATGTAATGCAACAAAACGACCACTTACTTTCCTTGAAGACCCAGAGAGAAACCAGCAAGAACAACATAGGTACCAAATGCCATCAATGGAATATACAAGTCTGGAGCATTTATATCATAGATTGGGGGCTTATAGGAAAGCCTACCGCCTACTGGCTCTGTTATCCTTGTCCAATGACCCTGGAGGATCCAAGAATAAGAAAAAGGCAACTACCCTTAAAGTAATAACTGACCAACAAAATGGGTAAAAAACATAAAATTAGTGCTTACCCTGTGCAAAAATGGAAAGAGGACAACCTTCAATTTGTTCCTCACATACTGGTCATTAACTTGGAAATAGTATTGGGGATCAGAGAAGTACCTACTTATCTGCTCATTGAAGAACAAACAAAGTAAACAGACCTCAAATTAAATATCAAAATAACAACATGACACTAAAAGGTGTTTGTCGCAAGCTAGTTTTTAAGAAAATGAATGAAAATTAAGAGAGAAAAAATAGATATCTCAGGGAAATAGAAATTTCAAGTTCTTCTGTACATGGTTGTATCGTGAAAATCTGAGAAACAGCACAGTTTTCCTTCCTTTGGTGGTTGTGGTTGTGGTTGTGGTTATGTTTATGGTTATGGTTATGTTCCACAATACACCCCTGATTTGTGTTATATTATATTTGAAACAGGATGGACAAATTCAATTGCCATGGTAAGCCTGCCTTTGCCAAAATTGAAGTTGCAACTTAAGCACAGCTAAAATCCACATTATCCAAAGATAAAGCTAAAGAAGGCCAATGCTTCATTTGACAAAATGGTATTCAGACTACAAGGCTTCCCCTAAAAGTTCCTTAAAGACATGTCATAAAGCAACATGTGAATATAAAGGTTTTGGAACCGACTATATCAATTAAAAGTTCTTATTCCCTCAATAGTAAACAGCCGACCTTCCAACCTATCATATAATTCAGAGATGGATGCACACGCACTCAACATCTTTTCTTACACAAACACAAACTAACCATAATAGGAGTTTGGAATTCCATAGCCATGGTATGTCACTTACATTGCTTTGCACATACTCGGAGCTTGATCCTAGAATTCTCTCTCCATAAGCACCCAGTCCACCTCTTATAAGTCCTGAACCAGCTCCAACAAATGCATCCCCAAACGGATTTGGCTGTGGGTTTGGAGGTGGTCTTTGCACCCCAGGTTGGGCTCCCAAATTATCATACATTTCTACAATAATGAAACCCAATCAGGCCATCTTAACTAGATTACAAACATTATGGCGAAAGGGGGAAAAATATATCCAAGAAAAAAGAAAGAAAAAAAAAATGAGAACTGTGGATCTAATTTAAGGTTTGCTGCTACGAAAATAATGAAATACACAACGTATATACATGTAATGATACAGGGATTAAAAAAACCGTACTTTAAAATATGGCAACACAGTAAGCATGATGAGAATTCAGCAATTGAAAATACAGAACGATTATTAGGTGAAACTATTACACGCGCAACAGAAATCTTGAGTAACATCTCAAAAGATACAAAAGCGTGTCTTAGACAATCGAATCTAATAAACTACAATTAAAAGAGAATTCAAACTAAACAACCATCGAAAATAATTCAAATCATGGTGTTTATGTATATATATAGATTACTTCATACTTTTGTGGGATTCTAGGGTTCGGGCAACCTTGCGTTTCAAACCCTATAAAATCGAATTTGTTTCCGTATCTTTGTGTTGAAAGAAGCAGAACGAAAAAGACAAACACGAATATATATATATATATAGAGAGAGAGAGAGAGAGAGAGAGAGGAGGTACTAACCAGGGAGAGTGAAAGAGAAATGAGTCGATCTGCGAGCGAGATGGTGACAATCTGAATCTGATATGAGTTTCCTTTGTAACGAAGTTTGGGTCGGTTCTTGTAAAGATGAGAGAGAGAGACGCCGACGCGGTTCGAACCGAAACCCCAACCCCGGTTAACTTTAGCTCGGGGAAATAATGCCCTCGTTTGGCATATGAGTTTTTTTTTAAATTATTTATTTATTTATTTTATTTAATAGGATTTTTATTAATAAATTCATTTTAGAGTTGTTGTAACTCATTAGGACCACAAATGATTAGTATAGTCTGATTAATTTCATATATTTATCTTTTTATTCTATAAGATCATTTTTTCTCATTTTATTATTTTTAATGGACTATTATGTCCTTATTTATATATTGTTAATACACATAACAGATATAAACGTTTTCTTATTTTTTGTTCATTCTGTTTTGGTAGGTTGTTGTATTCACGCTTTTCATTTTGATTCTGATTCTGATTTGGTTGGATACGTTTTAATTTTGTTGGTTCATTTAAAAGCTTGTGTGTGCTAGGATTTCATTGTTGTTGTTGTGGCTCTTTCGAACAGTGTTTAGTTATGACATTGTTTGGAGTATAACTAGTTCAAAACAGCCGTTTCGAAGTAAAGGATGAGTGCAGGATTCGATGATCAAGGTTAGTATCATTTTGGTATTTAATGCATATTCAGTTTATGTTTTGATTTATGTGATGGATTAGATGCTATGGTGTTTGAAATATGTACATCGAATGCTCTGTTTTTTTTTATTTATATGCATTTTGCGTGGCTCTGTGATGGGGAGTAATTCGGATTAAGTGAACAATGTAGATGTTCACATCTTATTGGTAATGATGATGGTGATATTTTGAGTTTGGATTTAGCAGTGTAAAATGTACATATAGGCGTATACATTGTGTATGAATGTATGTTCGTTTTATATTATGTTTTGATATATGTGGTAATGCAAGTGCTTTTTTGATGAATTTTTTATGCGTGCTTAATGTGGGTGTTCACATCTTATTAATATGAAGTTATGGAGGGTTGTATGCATGTTGTGTACTATGACAGCATTCTGGTGGTGTAATTTTGAACTTGTAAAATTTTTTATGCTGTGCAAGGATGGTGGTGGTAGTTTTCATTATGGATTTAGCAGTGAAACTATACACATAGGCCTTTAGTTTGCATAATGTAAATGTTCATATAGTATGGATTATTGTATGTATTGTTGTTCGTATAGTTGCTACGTGGTTGTTGACTTTTGTTTTGTTGTGTTTTTATAGGATATGGATACTTTTACGATGTTGGTGTACACATATGGTTGCAGTTCAACTGTAATAAAAGTGGTTCGCACATTGTGTTATTCGCATTTGGTGGAGTGTTTGTGTGAGAAATGGGACAAGTTACTTGCTTGTTCTGTTTCAATGTTCTGTCGACTACCTGGGATTAATAGGTGTGATTTGGACAATGACGAAAAATTTTAGAACATGTTATTACTTGCCAAATCAATGGGGTTACACCATGTAGAGATTATTGTTGATTTAAAAAGTGATATTGGTTAGTCGAATAGCTCTGGGTCACTGCGTATGGGGGGTGAAGAAGAAATTGATGCACTCTAGAAATTTTGCCACCATAAAGAGAAGGTGTTGTTGTCAGCCCCTTGGGTAAATAGTATTACGCATGTTGAACAACAGTTTGTAGGAGGTGCACAAGAATTTCATGATGCTTTATGTAAGTATGCAATCTAATGTGGGTTTCAATGAACGTATGTCAATAATGAGACAACAAGGGTTACTGCGGTATATGCGATACGCGAGGAGAGAGGTTGCTTGTGGGCTATACATTGTAGAGCACAACGAGCAAATGGTTTTTTCTACATCAAGAGGTTCAGTGATATATATAGTTGTGGTACGGATGTCCAAACATCGAAAATCCAAAAGTTAGTTATGATTTGGTATCGAGTACTATATTTGAAATTATAAGGGACAAGCCGTTGACTATGCCGTGGGAGGTGGTGACTATTTTGAAGAGAGATTATGGACTAGATGTGAGTTATCACATGATATGGTTGAGCGTGGAGAAACCAAAGACTGTTATTCATAGAAATCACTCATTATTGTTTGACCAGCTGCGGTGGTATTCGGATGCTGTGATACGTTACAATCTGGGGAGTTTTGTCAATATTGACTATGACGCAAGTAGTCAACGGTTTTGTCATTTCTTTGTATCATTTGTTGCATGTATTTCTGGGTACAATTCTTGTTGACCTTTGTTATTCCTGAATAGAACATTCCTCAAAGGAAAGTACAAAGGTCAACTACTTACGGCAATGACAAAAGATGGAAACAATGGTTAGTATTTTTTTTACCTATGTAGCCATGTAAATATTCACATTAAGTGACATAGTATGGATATATGACTGACCATTACACAGTGTAAACATTCACATGCCCTGTTTGCTTTATAATGTTTTTGTAAACTACTTGTATTAATATTCACATTAGAATATTGTGACCAATTGTTTAATGGTGTTGTGTTATAGGCCTATTCCCTGTTGCATTTGTGATTATTGATTCAAAAACCACGGCCAATTGGTCGTGGTTTGTGCGCGAACTTGGAAAGGTTGTTGATGGTAAGCGTCAGATTACTTTTATTTCAGACCGTAATCTTGGTCCATTAGAAGCGATGCTGAGGGTGTTCCTATCGACTCATCACAGTTATTGCTTACAACACTTGAAGAACAATTTAAGAGATCGGATGAAGGGAATTGATAATAGATTTAGGGACCACCTAGTTAGCAGTTTGAGTGACTGTGCTTAGGAGCCAACTATGGTAGGATTCCATGAAAAGCTTGAGAAATTAAAAGAGGAGGGTAAGCAATGAGCACATAGCTTTTTCAAGGAGTTGGCACCTGAGCGCTAGGCGAATTCATACTTCAGGTAATAATACTTTCCTAATGTATTCCATTTGTCAAGTTTAGAATGGTAGCGATGTGAAATTTCAGTTATGTTCTGCGGTGATGTGAAATTTCATATTCAGCTTCAAAGAAATTAAATTCAATATAACACAATGTTTGTGATGTTGTGCAGGGGCATGCATTATAGGGAGATGACATCCAATGCGGCGCAGTCATTTAATAATTGGATTAAAAAAGCACGCAATCTTCCTATCACTCAGATGGTGGACACAATGCATACTCAGTTGATGCGGCAAATGTCTTCGCGGCGTGACCAAGCAAACAAGTGGAATGAGCTTATTTGTCTTACATTTGAAACAATGCTTCTTGATTCGTTCAACAACAGTAGGTCTTGGCAGGTTAGCAAAGCCAATGAGGATGTGTTTGAGATTCATTCGATACCATCTGTTACAGTCGATATTACAAGGCGTACGTGTTCTTGCTTTAAATGGCAAATTAATGGATTCCCATGTGACCATGCTGTTATTACTATTCAAAAGAGCCGCTACAATCTCAATGATTGTGTGGAACATTACTTTCATGTAGAGACGTATCGTGCAGCCTATTTGGGTGTCATATTCCCTATACCATCGGTGGAAAAGCCGCCTTTTGATCCCACGGACTTCACTATATACCTACCAATTGTGAAAAGACCACCTGGCAAGCTAAAAAAGAATATAATCCCATTAAAGGGTGAGAAACTGAAGCAAATAAGGTGCGGGAGATGTAATAAATTGGGAAGCCACAATCAAAAATCATGCAAGGAGCCGATATAGGATGTACATTTTTCATTTCAACATTATGTTGTACATGTGATTCTTATATTGATTTTTGAAACAAGATTATGTTGTGTTGGCAAATATTGTGTTGCAATAAGATTACGTTGTATTGGCAAACATAATAATGCAATGGCAAAATTAGTATTTGATTTGTGCTCTTTTTTTTTTCCAGTAGCAAACTGACATTTTGTTGGTATGTTTATGATGAATACATGATGTGAATATTCACACTTGTATAAAATAATCATATTATATAAATATTCGCACATGGGTTGAACTTTTAACCTTATTGTTATCAACGTTGACATGAATATAATCTAGGATGTGAACTTTCACATGCATACAGATTGACATAGTGTGAACATTCACATCTGTGTATGTCATTCGTAATGATGTTGTGTAAACAATGTGAACATTCCTGCACAAAATATAACATTTGGAATAAAATTATGTTTTGTGTGGCAACGGGTATAAAGCGTGTTTGAATAACGTTCATATATTTGCCAAACAAAATAATATGTTTTTTTTAATTTCCGTAGTATTCATTTGTTTATCTTTTTGGTTTGTAATACCTAAAACAGTGGCATTGTGAATGTGTTTGGTTAGCAAAGTGAGATTTTGTTGTGTATATTGTGATGCATATATGTGTGTGGTGTGAATATTCACATCATTTGAATATTCACATCATCAAATTATTTGCTATAAATATTGACTTATGTGTTAAGAAATATCATATTCACACTTGTCATATTGTGTTATAATAATACTTTAAGCAATATTCACATATATGGAGTAGGGCTTTAAACATAAGAATGTGTCTGATCCTTCCATGATGCGGAAATTCACATCATGTCATGTGCCAAAAATAAATACAATCTCAATATGAATGATTAACACGAAATAGGCCTCAAAATGCATATACATATATTGAATGAAAAATAACAGTACAAGCAATGATATATAATTGATTTACAATCAAGCTAGTCTGCTCCAATATGTCAAAACTATTAATACTAAATTGTGTTAAATATGGATAACAGTTATAGGTGGACACCTTCCACCTATAGGTTTTCATATTGCACTGTCTTTATGTGATTCAGCAAAAGGTGTACTAATGAGTTTTTTATTTGACACCATTCAAAGCAATTAAAGCTGTTAACAATTTCCTCATGGTATACATGCGCCCTCATGATGTAACACACTACGGGTTCGCAATTCACCCTGAAAATGCAAAGTTGTTATTGTTAGAATTTGAAATTTAGGTGTGTATAATGGTTGTAAAAGATGTGTACAAATTGATATAAGGCTTACGATTCGGATGCTTGCTGAAGATAGACCTCTACTGATATGATTGGTTGCGATGAATCTTGGCATGATAATTTGGTCCATAGTGGTGATGATGGTCCAATGTTGCACACCACTGCCTTGATACAGTTCCTCTGTCATGGAGGGAAGAATGAAATTTCATATTAGGCATAAAGCAACATAGTGCATACGTCCAAGTTCAAATATTAGACATCATGACAAGTATTATATGTGTCAGCCACTTACGACTATTTGTGCTTTGTCAATATATGGGTCATGTATGCTGGGTCTTGGTCGTAGTGAATTATAATGTCTCCATAGATTGTCTTTGACGTCGTAGATAATGATCTTACAATAGAAGTCGTGGTGTATTGGGAAGATCAAATATCTCTGACCTTGATAGTCATTGATATGTACATCAATCAGTTTATTTCTCTTATGGGGGGTACTCTTGCATGACTTTCTGCACACGATGGACATACAATTATATACCAAGTATTTATATCAATGTTCATTATGAGTGATGTCAATGTTCACATCTGTTAATTTGTTAATCAGTCCTATAATGTATTATAGATATAAATGTTCAAATCTGTTAACTTCTCAATCAATCATATAATGTTGTTGTTAACATTCACATCTATCTAGTATGTCATATAATGTTCAGATGAATATTCACATTTATTCAACATGCAAATCAAATACTGTTCATGTGAACATTCACATCAATATCAAACATAAACAAACCAATAGTCTAGTTGTTACAAAACATGTGCTTGTAAAAATGAATGTCGAATCCTCCAAAGTTAAGTTGACCAGCTTTTGTAGTTCAAGTAGTATTTCGCTATATACATCTATCACCTGCACAAACAGAGGGGTGACAGTACATTATTTCTAGTGTCTTTACAGTGTGTGTATGTGTGTGTGTGTTTTGCATACATTTGCGAGTGCCATACGTTGTTGTATATTGATTCTTCCTTGATGATGTACATGATATCATCAAAATACACGTTTCTAGATTTTGAGTCCCTTCGCCACACAAGTAACCTGTGCATTATGATTACGGAAAATATGAATGTTAACATTACACAATTATAAAATGATCTAATCTATTAAGTAGATATGTGAAGCTTAACATCATCATAAAGATAAATTCAATCTCAATGTGTATAATCACTTACTCATCACCGCTATTCTTGTGCAAATTTTGGACCTTTTGCTTGTTGAGTTTGCTCATGTTGGCCCAAAGCTTCAGTTTGTTGATCAATGTTAACTTCTTGTATTTTGTTGGGTGCTTTGTTTGTGGATGTTTGTCTACATCTTATACAATGTGAACTGTATGGGATTGCTCTTTAGCTCTCTCTTTCCCTTTCTTTTGGCTAGGCAAGTCAGGGTATTGAAAGTCATCCAAGCGGTGCTCTCTCCTTACCTTCTGCTTGATGCGTTTTACCCTAGATGGTGGGTTGAGAATGTCTTTCAGTGATGCAATGGGATGCTTCTTAAGGCTGTCATAAACCTTTTGTGCTTCGGCTTGCGTGATAATGTAGACAAACTGATCATCGTAAAGGTCTTGAAGAATCTTTTTTTTGCTTTCTAGATTGATGATCAATTTTGTCAACCACTGAATTGCTGCATCCTTCCGCTCCATACAATTTTTGATCTCCATATCCATATTGAATGAGCCCGATTGGTCAAATAATTTGGCTTTAAGTGCAACGATCACCCTTGCGCTCAATTTCCATGATTCTTCCAACTGTTTGTATTTTGCTTCCCATTGTCGTATGAGACCCCAAGCTTTTGGGGTTTTTTTTATAAGTATATCCACGATGTCTGGTTCACTTGGTTGTGCTACGATGATACCTCTCTTAGCATTGAGGTTGTTAAAGCTGGTGTTGATGTCATCTTTAACATCATTTAGGTCAATTGCATCCCCAGAAATTCCATCGATGTTGTCACTGCCTTCATTGTCTTTGCTTTCATCGTCGTTGCTTTCATTTTGCTTTGGTGGTGCACTCGACGATGGTACATCTTTACTTCTGTTAGGGTTGTCATCAGCTCGCCGTCATATACCTGGAGTTGGAAACATTATGTTAGTTACATAGTTCCTTGTCTTAGTATGTAAATGTTCACAACATTTTTTGGTGTACTTTTACCTCATTTAAACCAAGCTTCGGCAAATATATCTTAGTATGTGAATGTTCACAACATTTTTTGGTGTACTTTTACCTCATTTAAACCAAGCTTTGGCAAATATATGGACTTTATGTTGGTATGTAAGGCTGTAAGGTCCCACTTCACACACCGCAGAATGGCATTAGGTTTACGGGGTTGTAAGATGGTTGTGTGCTTACACAACTAGTACTAAAACAAATAACAAACATCAATGTTGATTTCAGCATTTATAACACAACCGTAAATGTTCATATCAGTAAGCACTGTTGTCAATGTTCATATGAGCAGCACACTGATGTGAATGTTCACACCATTGTCTACTAGTGTGACTTTTTCCATTAATAAACATTGATGTGAATGTTCACATCATTGATGTCAACTTCCACACTGTCACGCCCCGAACCCGCCCCTAGAAGTTCGGTAACGAGACCGGCCAGTAATCCTAGATTACCACAGGCCTTCCTGTACAACACATAAATAAAACGGGGCTCGCGGAAGTGAAAAGAAAACTAATAGTCCAAGAGCTGTGTACTTATGTGAACAAGCGTTACATGCCAAAAATAATGTTAAATTACCCACCAACTACACATGACATAAACCAAGTCATATACAAAACATAAATATATGCTACAGATGCAAGACAAAAGAAAAGCTCTCAAAACGGCCTTCCAGGCCTAGCTCCGGCTCGGAGCACTCAAAACGGTAGGCTTTCAAAACGGCGGCTCGATCCGAGACTCCGCCTAGGCTTGGCTCCCAGGTTGCTCACCTATAAATACATAAATACAAACAATGAGCTAAAGCTCAGCAAGTAACATTAACGTAAAGGGTTAGTGAACGAAGTCTGACATTTTCATAAAACCATAATAAAACAGTCATAAACATACTTCAGTCATTCGTCATTATAAGAACATACATAATGGCATACTCCATAGAACATAACATGTGTCGACTAACGACTAGAGTAACCGGTCCCGGACACCGATTAAACACATACCGAGATCTAAAATCGTCATGGGCTTGTCCTTCATGCCGCCCCCATGACTCATGACGCATGGGCCTGCATGTTCTCGCCCCCATGACTCAACTGACTATGGATGCCATACTAGGTTTGCAATAGGACATTCGTTCACAGAAAACATTCTCATTTCAAAACGTATCATATCATAGCACTTTTAGAACATAATTCATAATAACATATCTTCTGAAATGTCACTTCTGAGGGTTTCAAACCGATGGCACGGTCTTCTCAATTTGACTGCAACAATAACATTATAGCACATTTCTCAATATACATTATTCGTAATCATGCACTTCATTCCTTTCTTTACTTTATTTCATGTTCATTCATTTCATTTCAATCTCATGTAATTCATGTAATTCATACCCGTTTCATGCTCATAAGGTGATAAATGATGCAATTAACATGTAGAAATCATGTAGTTCATTTCCCTCAAAATTTCCTGAAAATAGCCTTCCCTTCGGCGCCCACTTGTCCTCGGCGGATCAGAACCGTCCGAAAAGCTTTGGAAGGGTGATTTCTACGCCGAAGGCTTATCTCGCCGGCGACAAATCGAAAAAAGTCCGAAAATCTGGAACTCTTTCTTGAATCCATGGCTTCCTTCTTCCTTTACAAAATCCATTCCCAATACATGAAATCCAAGTCTCAAAACCATTTAGAAACCAACTTGCTTTAATCCATGGGAATCATATACAAAATTGAACCCATAACTAAGATGAAAAATCATAATCATGCATATACAAACTTCATGTCTCTACATCCATGGAGGTTTCTTCCTCAATATACAAAATAAACATGATTCACACTATCTAAGGCCATAATCTTGAGTTCAATATGCAAGATACCAAGAATCAACAATCTATTTCATGAAGTTAGAGAGAATTTCTTACCTTGAGTTCTTAATTTTCCCTTTCTTCCTCTTCCTCTCTTGGTCTCTCTCTCTCCCACGACTTCTCTCTTCTCTCTCTCTTTTTCCCAGATTTTTCTTTCTTCTTGTGGAGTCAAATGAGTCAAAGTCCTTATCTATAACCATATATATCAAATAAATAGCTTATACCCAAAAACTTGAGCCAAACAAGCCTTACGAATCAGACGAAATTCAGTCTACAATTTATTTTCTCAAACAGTTCTAAAAATTCCCGATATCACATAGGTATATTCAATTTCGTTTTCTGAACCCATTATGGTTGTCAATTTCAGTCCCGAAGTCGTACTTCCAACAGATATTTATCTAATTCGAACAGATTTTTCTCAATTAAATCACGTAAACACATAATTAATTACTGGAAATGACATCATACGGTTCTGGGTCGTTACACACACCATTGCCTAATAATGTGTGTTCTACATTTGTTTTGGTGCCAACATGAACAAAACACTAGTGTCAATGTTTACATCAATACACACTAATGTGAATGTTCCTAACATTCCACACAACATTCACATCAGTTTGTACTTATGCCAACCTTGCTATCAGTGTGTACTGATGTGTGTGTCACATTTGTTTTATTACCAACATGAGTGGACAGACCCTGTGAATGTTCGTATTATATATAGAATAAGATTTATGGGATTTACCATTAACAATATAACATATCCGATGACTCGTCCTAGTTTTTCCCCGTTTTGGCCCACTGACCCCATGAGCGTTGCTCGGATGCTCTCAGCCCAGTCATACTCAATCATTTTGTCTAATGGGTCTATTTATGAATAGAATGCCCATCCAATTGTTTCTCCATATGTAAAAAAGAACAGTTTACATATGCATACATGCATACTAATCTTGCAACCTCTTTGTTGTCTTGTTTCTCTGTGCCCTTTAATGCTTCATTAAGAATTTCACGTATTTTTGCTGCGCTTAACTGATTGACATCCTTGTACGTTCGATGTATGATGCCAGCCTTTAGTTTTGCACCATAAGAAAGGTCCATTGGCTTGGTGCCATAGTCTACCCCAAAAATAAATGATACATCACTTCTAAAAATCTGAATGCTCTTATCCCCGATATAAAACCTCCCACTGGATGGCTTGAATATCTACACTATACGTACAATGACATTATCATATTTCATGCAATGGTTGAGGTCGACTTCATTATTGATCAAACAATCAAATAAGGGTCAAAATGATGTTTTCCTAAGGCATTTCAATTGACCATTTGTAAATTTTGTAACCTTCAGTAGTTTTACCAATCTAGTGATATTAGACCGGTAGTTGACCTTTTTCATGTTCACTTGTTCGGAACTAGCTGTTTGATCGGGTTTGCCTTTGATGTGGGATTCCTCTCTCTCTCTTTTTTCCCATTGAATCTATGGAGAAGACCTGTTTGTTCAAATACAAACAAATTTAATATCACTGTTCACAAATGAATAGTGATAATAAATGTAATGTGAATAATGGGATGGTGATGGTGAAATAGTATGTGAATAGCTGGTATAAATGTTCACATGAAGAGGTGATAGCACATAACAAACCAACATTGACATAAAGAGGGGAGAACAATCACACATTACAACAACAAACCTGCAAGAACAAAACATGATGTAAATGTCTGTGATGGTTACGGTCTTGTGTTGTTAATATTGTCATTGGTTTGGAGTCATTACCAATATGTAACAATCTGATGTAACTATTGACATTATGTATATGTAGACGTCCCCCGAACGCCCCGGGAGGATGACTCCCGTTCTGTTCACATTGGGTTCACTACAGTTCAAAGGACTCAATTTATCACGGTTCTAAATCTGAACCAACGAGTCCAACTCTGGCAAATCGTTTTGAAGAAAAACAGATTTTGAAAAGAAGTGCCAAACATGGACTGCTTTGCCAGATACAGAGTCGCCACATAAATATTTTTTATGGGGGAATTTAGGAAACCCTGACTCGGTGCCAAAGGCCACGTGTCCGTCATCACCAAAGTTGTCTTGGCTCGGGAGCTTGGGTGCGATCGGGGAAGGTCAGCTATGAGCACCCCCTTTCGCTCGGTCTGAAGACTGGCCTCTACTAACCGTGATATCTTATTTTGAAAACCTTATATGTTCTTATTCCGGTTATTAGCCTAGAATTACTACGTTATGCGCACAGCAAACAAGTATAGACCAAATCGCTTAAGTTGGAACAAAACATTTTATGTTTATTTTAAAAAAGGTTTGCTACTCGCAAGTAGGCTAAATGCAGGTTTTGCCACCCTCAAGTGGGATTTTATAAAAGAAGGTTTTGCCACTATCTAGTGGGCTTAAAACTCAAAGTTTTAATGCATTGTCCCAATTTAGGTAATTCAACCTCCATCCACAGGCATTCAAGCAGTTATATCACATAAGCAGCTAGCCTCATGGTAATCATGCTATTATGGCAACACTCACACACATGCAAGGATGCTAAAGCATAAAAGCTCACCTAGTACTCCAAGCCAAAACAGAAGCTCATTAGAAATCCATATATGGACCTAAGCATACTGAAATGTCTAATGCAACACATGCAAAGATGTAATCTAGGCAGGCTCGGCTATCCTAATCATGGCATGTGAAGTGCTACAAGTAACACGTATTCAATTTGGAAATTGAAATACAATGCAGTTTGTATGATGTACCGAGCCCGGTGCATGTAAACAAATGGATGGATGTAACGACCCAGAACCGTATGATGTCATTTTCAGTAATTAATTATGTATTTATATGGTTTAATTGAGGATTATCTGTTTGAATTGGAAGATATCTGTTGGAATTACGACTTCGGGACTGAAATTGACAACCGTAATGGGTTCAGAAAATGAAATTGAGCATGCCTATGTGTTACCGGGAATTTTTAGAACCATTCGAAACAATAAATTGAAGACTGAATTTTATCTGAATCGTTAAGTCCCGTTTGGCTTACGTTTTTGGCTTAATTAGTTTAATTGGGTTTATATGGCATATATGGATAAAGATGAGGACTTTGACCTCATTTGACTCAAACCAAAGAAAGAAAAATCTGAGAAAAAGAGAGAGAGAAGAGAGAAGTCGTGGGAGAGAGAGACCAAGGGAGAAGAGAAGAAGAGAAAGGAAAGGGGATT
Source organism: Camellia lanceoleosa (assembly GCA_025200525.1). Classification (NCBI taxonomy): domain Eukaryota; kingdom Viridiplantae; phylum Streptophyta; class Magnoliopsida; order Ericales; family Theaceae; genus Camellia; species Camellia lanceoleosa. Next base: position 25,631,229 of record CM045768.1, read on the forward strand.
AAGCTCAAACCCTCTCAATTAAGTGTTTGAGGTAAGAAATTCCCTCTAACTTCATGAAATAGATTGTGGATTCTTGGTATCTTGCATGTTGAACTCAAGATTATGGCCTTAGATAGTGTGACTCATGTTTATTTTGAATATTGAAGAAAAAGCCTCCATGGATGTAAAGAAATGAAGCTTTTATGTACAAGTTCATGGTTTTTCAACTTAACTCATGGTTTAATTTTGTATATGATGCAATTGGGGTTTGAATGGAAGTTATAATGCTCTCTTTATGTTGTTGATCAAGTATTGTAAGACTTGAATTTCATAAGATTGGAAGTGGGTTGTGAAAAGTGAGATTGAAGCTTGGAAGAATAACGAAATGTTCCAATGAATGTTTTGGCATCCTCATCACATTTCTAGCATGTTTAAGCCTCAATTAAGTTAAGATAATGAGATTATGAGCATGAAATGAACATGAAAGGAATGACATGAATTATATGATTTGATGATGATGAATGGTAAGAAATGTGTCATATGTGGATGTGAAACCCTCTGTAAGTAACATTTTCAGTAAAGATATGTTATTATGAATTATGTTCAATGATAAATGTTATGATATGTTTAAATGATAATGCTTACGTGAATGAATGTCTTGATTAATCTAGTATGGTGTCCATAGATAGTTTTAGTTGTGGGGGACATAGACTGCGCTGAGTCATGGGATATGTAGGCCCATGACGAGATCTCGGTATGTGTTTAATTGGTGTCCGGACCGTTACTCTAGTCGTTAGCATGTTATGTTCTATGGAGTATGCCATTACGTATGTTCTATATGATGATTCACGATTATGAATGTTTTATTACGGTTTTACAAGAAATGTCGGACTTCGTTCACTAACCTCTTTACGCTTATGCTACTTGCTTTAGCTCATTGTTTGTATTTATGTATTTATAGGTGAGCAATTCAGGAGCCGAGTCTCGGATCGAGCCGCTTTTGAAAGCCTACCGCTTTGAGCGCCCGAGATGGGGCTAGGGAGCTTTGTTTTGTTTTCTTGTAACTATGTTTTGTAAATGAATTTATGATCGTTATGTAAAGATAGTGGGTAATTAACATTATTTTGGCATGTAAATGTATGTTCATATAAATGCCTCTTGGACTATTAGGTTTTTTAGCCCCTTTTATTCATGTTTAGTACAAGAAGGCGGAGGTAATAGTGACAATGGATGCACGCATGCGTTGCATAAGGTATGCTAAAATAAATATGCCCTAATCTACCATCATAAGCAGGTAAATAAAAGGGAAGAAAGAAGTGGGGGTTGGAAGACATACACCGCACTCACCCACACTTATTACAAATTTGCCCTCACTCGGAGGGACCAAATAAACAATATAGTCCAAGAAAAATAAATGAATAAATTATTACAAGACCTCTAATCTAATTAAATTAAATACAAAGAAGAGATGGCCACAGCCTCCGCCTCGGGATGCGCGAATGATGTATGCTTCAGTCCGACTTGCCTAGAAACCCGCACCATGCCACTGCTGCCTCTGTTTTTATTGCCCTGCCTTTCTGAAAATTACCAAAGTCCCAGAACAGCCTCTATACACACTGAAAAGTACCGCCGGCTGGAAGAAATTTCCACTAACTGTTTAGAGTGATCACCGGCTGCTATAGAGGTTATCGGCCACCCATATAGTGCCGGTCGGCACTCTATACTGCCGATCGGCAGAAAATTCCTGCAGGAGACAGTTTTGACAGCAGCAGCAGACAAGCAGTGCATGGCATGAATTTTTAGGCATATATATGCATGGACACGCTCCCTATCATGCAATGGACTCAAGGGAGCATGGCCCTCGGGCCATCAATCACGATTTCAATGCATGATGGCCCAAAAGCCAAGTTAGCAACTTTGATATCAAATGAAATGCAAGCACAAAACACACCAAAGGGCCCCAACCCCTATCATGATTGGTCAAGAGGCAAGGGATGCAAGCTCAATGGAATGCAACCTAGGCATGGCGGCTAAGTATGCAACATGAACATGCAAATGAGCAATGTATGCTAGGCGGCAACCTAAACATGTAAACAAACATGGCATGCAAAGAACATGCAACGATGGACTTAAACTAACATGGGTAGCTCGAAGCATGCCAAAACCAAATGACCATTAAATGAAATGAGGTAACAAAATGCACACAAACATGTCCAATGCATGGATCTATCCTAAGATACAACATGCAACTCTAACAAGGCATGGAAAATGATGAAACATAGCATATAATGGTGCATGTTTCAGATCTGAAATGGCATGCCCAATGACTCCAAAATGACTCCAAAGCATGCAAACATTTATGTAATGCATTGTTAAGGACTTAAGCACTAAAGCTAGTGAGATGCAATACACTATAAGCATGCAAAGCGATGCTCGAATGAAGAATACAGCCACAAAAAGTCCTCATGCAGCCCAAAATAATTCTAAAACATGTATGAAATGTAGCCAAAATAAGCTAGCATGCTTGGCTAAATTAGCATGTGATTTTGACTAGCTAGCATGATTTACATGGAAAGTGTATGATGCAAAGCCCAAACAGGAAAAGTCCCTTCTACAACACTGATGAGGGACCAAAAATATGACTACTCACAGTAGATGACAGCCCCCAAATCAATATGCAAACATGCTCAAAATGCAATGCAAGATTAAGGCCACAAGAGGGCTATAACATGAAGTATACAAAACATGCATCAAACAGCCAAAGACCCTTAATGAAATATGTCCAGGGGGTCAAAATATGACCCATTCCAGTTCTGATGATGGCCCAAAAACAGAAGCAAGATAGGCTAACAAAGCATGCAAAATTACGGTAAATAGAAGAGATTATGAAGCAAGTGCAAGATAGGGGTCCCAAAAAGGGTTGATCCCTTCTTCAATGTTGAATAAGGGCTCAAAATGAGCCTACTTACAGTTTACATTATGCTCAAAAACAGATCAAACATAGGCTAGAAATTTCATGCAAAAATGTGGCATACCAAGGAGTATTGAAGCAAGTGCACTATGGAGGGCTCAAACAGGGTTGAGACCTTAAACAAACATGAATAATGGCTCAAAAGAATGCCCCTTTCAGTTAGGGTCGGAGCCCAAAACAGCAAGCAAATAGGGTAGAAAAATGTGACAAGAATGTGCTACAAAAGAGGGAAAATGATCTTACCCTTGAAGACTACCCTTTTTGTTGCTTCTTGGCTTGAGTTGCAGCACCTTTGGCCTCTGAAAAACTTCTCCAAGCTGCTGTGATGGAGTAGTGGTGGTGGTGCTATGGATTGGTGAAGAAATGGGCCAAGAAAAAGGGTATTTGATTGTTAAATGAGAAAGATAGGGAGAGAGATGGAGGGTTGTGTGTATGTATATTAGATATATATGGTATATCTCTGGTTTTTTGCTTAAAACATCCAACCCTAGACAAAGGAGAAGGAAGGCTCTTTATATAGGCAACAAAAAGTGCTCCAAGCTTCTCCAAGAAGCTATGCCAAAAGGGGCAAAGGGTGCAAAGGGTTCTAGGCTTCTAGAGGAAGCTAATACAGCTGGCCAAGCTTCCCCAAGAAGCTTGGCCAAAGGGTTCAAGCTTCTAGAAGCTTTAGGGGGTTCAAAAGTGCAAAAGGGTGCAAAATAGCCACATATATGCACGGGGGATTGTGCTGGTGCATTCCAACTAGCACAGCTGGGATGCACCAGCTTTGGAGGGTGCAAAGGGCGCAAACCGGCCAGAAAAATTGGTCGTCGGCCAAAATAGATTGCCGATAGATGATTCCAAGGTCAAAAAATGGCCGGTGGGTATGCAAATTGAAGCCCCGGAAGTTAGCTTTCCAATGGCGCAAACCTTGCATCAAAATTCCTCCTGTGCAAAAAGTTATGCCCTTTTTGGTGAAGCCGCGCAGACTCGATCCAACCGGGATGATGCCCAGCTTCAACCAATCATATCTCCTCCACCCGGACTTGGCTTTGGGAGATTCTTGAGTACAAAGTGAAGCCCCGGAAGTCTTCTTTCCAACGATGGTGGCCTAATAGCTTAACTCCAAGTATGCAATTGAATAAGCCTGATTCAGCGAGGGCCGCTCGACTTTCTTCTACCCGGATTCATGGCGAACTTCTTCTCCAACCTATTTTCTCCCCTCCTCTCCTCTTTTCTTCAACTCCAAACCCCCTAAACAAAGTGTTTTGAAGGGTTTGCCTCTCTCCTTGCCGAAGGAATTGAATCTTTGGCCTGCACATCTCTCAACACCGAGCAAACCATCTGTAATGCCCAAGTCTTGAGGGCGGTCAAAAATGGGGTGTCTACAGTATAATGGAATTCATATTGAACCAAAAGATGTTACAATGTGAATATTAACATTATGTTCAGAATATAACTATTGACATTATGTTCAGAATGTTACAATGTGAATATTAATATTATGTTCAAAATGTAATTATTGACATTATGTTTAGAATGTACATATTGACATTGATGTCACTCAATAACAAGTGAAATAATAAGATATTATTTAGAACATGCCTACAAGAATTCACATGTAACCAAAATAGGGTTGACAACCACCTAAAATTTGGTCTATAATTATTTCATGACCATCAACAACTAATAACACCAACAAATTTGACATTGACACAATGGAAGAGATAATGAGTGTTTTACAAAATAATAACACATGACAATTTAAAACAAATAAGTCATTATCAATATTTGACAATTTGATGCAAATATTAATATTATATATAATAGGATTAACATTGAATTAAAAGAGGGTTGACAACTATCAAAGATTAGGGGCTCTAATTTTTTCATAACCATCAACAAATAACAATACTAACAGCTTCGTAAATATTTACATCATATTCTATTGATGTTAGAAGGTGAATATTTATATCATATTTATAATGTGAATATTGATATTATGTTCAGAATGTGCATATTGACATTGATGTCAATCAATAACGAGTGAAACAACATGATATTATTATTTATAAAATGCCTACAAAAATTTACATGTAACTAAAACAGAGTTGGCAACCATCTAAAGTTTGGGTTGTAATCATTTCATGACCATCAACAACCAACAAGTTTGACATTGACACAAAGGAGGAGATAAGGAGTATGTTACAAAACAATAACACATAACAATTTAAGACAAACAAGTCATTACTAATATTTAACAATCTGATGTAAATATTGATATTATGTACAATGGAATTCACATTAACCCAAAAAAGGATTGACAACCATAATGTGAATATTGCCATTGATGTCACAATGTGAATATTTACATCATATTCCATCATATTTTTTGATGAAAATTTAGGATTCTATGGACATCAACAATCAACAATACCAATATTGACAAAAGGAAAAAAACAGAGAGTTCATTACCAAATTACAACCATAAACAACATTAATAACAAAGGAATGTAATATTCAACAAAAAAAATCAAAATCACCAACATAGACAAAGAGTGAAAATAGGGAGTTCATTACAAAATCAAATTCAATAATAATAATAATAATAGGGCAATGTAAATATATACATTGGTGATTACATTATGTTATCATTGACTGAAAAATAGAGGGTGAAAAGGAATGTAAATTGTACATTTGTTTGTTAATGTTATTCATATTCAACAAAAAAATCAAAATCACCAATATGGACAAAGAGTGAAAATAGGGAGTTCATTACAAAATCAAATTCAAAAACTGTTATCCCAAGTAGGCAACCCAAAAGGGGGGTGAATTGGGTAATTTAAAAACAAAATTACAATATTAAATTTTATAAATACAATATTCAGAATTTTAACAAATAAAAAATAGAATAATAATTATCAATATAAAAAATAAAAGAGATAGGTAGAGAAAATCAAACACTGAGATTTATAGCGGTTTGGCACACCAAGCCTACGTCCACTCCCCAAGGAACCTCCTTAAGAATTTCTTTACTATCAAAATGAATTAATACACCACCAAGTCTTTACCAAACTTGTAGATTTTGTACAAGACTTACTCTTATTTATTGAGCCTCACTCAACAATAAATGTCTCACCCTTACAAAATCTCTCACAAAAATAATGAATAAAAATAAATTGTACTTAAACCCTCTTTTACAATAATTCTCTCACAAAGAGTAGATATGAAAGTGTAAGATCAAAGGCTACATTTAAATCTAAAAGTGAAAGAGCAGAATACAATATACTCAAAATTTTGAAGCACGCAGAAATTTTTCTCTTTGAGTTCTTGATTTTTCTCCACACACAACACTTAAATTTATACCAAAAAATCTACCCGTTGAAGATAGGACGCTCTCTACTGACGTTATGGATTACATGGCATGCTCTTTGATTCAAATAGATAGCAAATGATAATTTTCTTTTCCTCTATTTTTTTTTTTTTTGTTTTGTCAAATATGGAGCCACCACTTTTGTAGACAATTTGATAAAAAAATCACAACTTTCAAACAAACAAATGATTTGCTTTACCTTTTTTTCTTCTTGTTTTATTATAATATATATGTGTGTGTGTGTGACATGATATAATCAATGTAGTATAAAAAATCTAATTGCTCACGTGATGTATTCTATTTATATTATATGCATTATATATAATATTCTAATCAAATATTTGCATATATAATAAAATCTCTTTAAATAATATTTATAATAAATCTGAACATATATACTCTTTTTAAATTTTTGTAGAGATTTTAAATTAAACATAACCTACCACTCCATGTAGATATATCACTTTCGTCAAAAGAAGACAACTCATCAGTATCAAATTTATCAAAATAATATAATCAATCAATATCAAATTTGTCAAAAGATGAATAGTGATTAACCTAATTTTTCAAAAAGTGAATAGTAAAAAATATTTTTATTTAAATAATATTTAACAAATGTATCATACAATATATATTTTAAACAGATAATATTTTGTGTCAAATAATATGTATATTAAAAAATTCAAATTTTGGAAAATAATATTTTAAACATCCTCAAAATTAAACAATATGATTAACAATCTCCCCCTTTTTGATGATGGCAATATTTGTATAGATTTGACACAAAATAAAAATCAACAAGTTATTTGATAATTTTGCAACATAAAATATTTAAAACGCATGCATGCACAACAATTCAAAATCATATTTTTTTTCTCCTCCTTTGACATCATCAAAATATGGAGATAGGAAACAAACACATTTGGTAAAATAATCTGAGATGCCAAAAATATAATAATGGTCTATAGGTCTTGTCGAGATCATTGTAGGGATTTTGGAGCATCTCGAGCACACAAAATGTTGACAAACAAAAGATTTGAGCAGATATGCATCGATGATTGGATCGATGGAGTGTATAAAAAGTAACAAGGATGATAAGTAAAGAGATGAAAATATCAAGTGTTGGAGAGAAAATTTGTTTTACTTTCTTGTGTAATCATGTCATTCCTTATCTTAGCCATCAATGGTTCAGACATGCATGAGGTGCCTGTTATGCAGGCAAATGAGAAGGTACCAGTGGTATTGATAATCGAAATGATATCGATGCTATTGGTAATCGAAATGATATCGATGCTATTAATAACACTGTGGCTCTTAGTACACAGGCAATGACTGCAGTTTCCAATATGGCACAACGATTACAAGTAAGAATACAAGAAAATCAGTAATGGAGAGATGAGGTGTGCTTGTTAAAACAATAACTGGTTAATATGTGTAAGGAGAAGAAAGAGCTAGAAAAGAAAAATGCACAGTTGGAGAATACGGTGCAATATTATACAACGGTTATAATACCAAGACTCACAGAAGTCGAAAATAGAGAGAGACATGTAAAAGAGACTCATGAAAAATTGTTGAGAAAAGTAAAATGGAAAAAATCTATGAAGCCTTCTGAAAACTTACATGTAATCGAGTAATATTTTCTCCTTCTGAAATAAAATTGCAAGCATTTCTCCTCTCTTTCCCCCTTTTATTTATATGAATTCTGTATTTGCAAAAAAAAATTTGGTGGTGCAGATAAGAAGTAGTACGAAAAATATATATATACTCATCCTAAAATTATGCACAAGATGTCCTTTTTTTAAAATTATTTTTAATTATTATTATTATTATTATTATTATTATTATTATTATTATTTTATAATAATTGTTAATCTCAAAATATATGAGTCTCCCCCCTAAATTATTGCACTAAAAATTACACAAATTTGAAGAAACAAATTACCAATCTATAATACCAATGGCCATAAAGATCCGGCCATAAACAATTACACCAAGTGCACTAGCATAAAAGGAGAAAATAAAAATAAAAATAATTTCTTCAAACAATGTAGAAGCAATCATTATTAAATTCAATAGAGTTTGGAGCACATACAACAAGTAAAAAAATATAACACAGTGCAAAAAGAATTTTAACATGTTGATCGGTGATGGCCTTAATGATCGGAAGAAATGAAGAAAATCGTGTAGATTGGTGATGAATTTTTTAGATCAACAATGAATCTTGATGAATTAGTCACGGATCTTGATGGATCAGTCACGGATCTTGATGGATCGGTGATGGAACTTGATGAAACGGTAATGATGGTGATGCAAATTTTGGGTAGAGAAGTGATGGATCTTGGTAGATTAGTAAGGGATTTGGGTGGATGATGTTAGTGATGAAAGTGATGGATGGTGAAGCTGGTTGTAGACAATGGTGAGGATGAATATGGTGTCGGCTGAGGATAAGAGGAAGAAAGGGAGAGCGAAAGAGAAAAACAAAGAGTGATGGAGAGAACGGGTGAGAGATTGAGATAGAGTGAATGAGAGAGAGAAAGAGAAAAAGAACATATATACATATGTATAATTATCATTAATTTATTAATTATTATTATTATTTTTATTTTATTTTATTTATTTAATTTTTTAAAAAATTTATATTTAATATAAACATTATATTGGAGTATTCATCATATTAAGGCCTCGTTTGGGAACCCTCTCTTTTAGCCAAAAAGTCAAAAAGTTATTAAATTAGTCAAAAAGTCAACAACTCATATAAAAAAGTCAAAGATTCTCTTTTCTCTCTACTTTTTGCACATCTTTTCGTAAAAAATCAAAAAGTCATCCCAAGCATAATAGTTTTTTTAGCTCATATTTTAGCCAAATAGCCAAAAAATTACTAAATTAGCTTGTTCCCAAACGAGGCCTAAGTTCAGTTCTAATAAAACAAAATTGTTATTCATTAAGAGGCTTGGTAAATATGTCAGCTAATTGATGATTTGTAGGCACAATGTAGGCACAAAGTCGAATTCAGTGTCACGTTTGAATTCATGATCTTTTAGAAAAATGATGCCTTATTTCAATGTGTTTAGTGTATGAGTGTTGAATAGGATTTTTTGAAAGGTTAATGGCACTTGTGTTATTACATTTTATAGAAATATGATCATAGTGAAGTTCAAAATCTTGAAGTTGTTGTTTCATCCAAAGCAATTGTGCACAACACCCAGCGGCGGCAATGTATTCTGCTTCAGCAGTTGACAAAGCCATTGAATTTTGTTTTTTGCAAAACCAAAAAGTGAGAGAGTGTCCAAGAAAATGACAAGTGTCACTAGTGCTTTTTTTTGGTCAAGTCTATATCCCGCAAAGTCGACATCTGAGTAACCGAAAAATTCAAAGGTTGTTCCCTTAGGATACCATAATCCCAAATTTGGAGTGCCAACAAGATATCTGAAAATACGTTTGATTGCGGTGATGTATGACTCTTTCGGTGCGGATTGAAAACGTGTACACATACAAACACTAAACATTAGGTCTACTTGCAGTAAGATAGAGTAGGGAACCAATCATACCTCGATATTTCTTTTCATCTACAGGTTTACCTTGCTCATCTTTGTCGATTTTTATTGATGTGCTCATTGAAGTTGCTGCAGGCTTTGATGATTCCATTTCAAATCTTTTGAGTAGATCCTTGATATATTTCGTTTGATTTAAATAGATCCCATCATTAGTTTGTTTAATTTGTAAACCAAGGAAGTAATTTAACTCCTCTATCATACTAATTTCAAATTCACCTTGTATATCTTTAGCAAACTCTTTGCACAATTTTTCATTAGTAGCACCAAAAATGATATCATCAACATAAATTTGAACAATTAGCATATCTTCCTTTTTGATTTTTATAAAGAGTGTTGTATCAATTTTTCCTCTACAAAAACCTTTGTCAAGGAGAAAATGACTAAATCTTTCATATCAAGCTCTTAGAGCTGGTTTTAAGCCATATAAGGCTTTTGAAAGTTTGAAAACATGATCCGAGTATTTATGATTTTCAAAATCAGGAAGTTATTCAACATAAACTTCCTCCGAAATGTACCCGTTTAAAAAAGTACTTTTAACATCCATTTGATATAATTTAAAATCTTTAAAATATACAAAAGTAAGTAACATTCTAATAGCTTCAAGTCTAGCAATTGGTGCAAAAGTGTCATCAAAATCAAACTTTATTTCTATTAACAACTCTGGATTCATTCATTTTATTTCGAAAAATCCATTTTGTACCAATAACAGGATGATCCTTAGGTTGAGGGGTTAAAAACCAAACTCCATTCCTTTCAAATTGATTTAATTCTTCTTGCATTGCTAAAATCCAATTTTCATCATTTTCACTTTCTAAAAACGATTTTGGTTCAATTTGTGAAATAAATGCTAAGTTATCACAAACATTTCTAATAGAGAAACGAGTTTTTATACATTCCGCTGCATCACCTATGATGAGGTCTTTAGGGTGGCCATGAGCATACTTCCATTCTTTTGGTAGATTTGAGTCATTTTCTGAAAGAGCATATATTTCTTGAAGTTTCTTCATTGTCATTTCTTCTTCATGTTCGCGTAGTGGATTTTCTTCATTTTCTTTTATGTAAATACTCTCCATGCTTAGTTGATTTTCTACAATATCATTACTTACAAGATTCTTGGAAATAATGTTGTTAGATTCATCAAAAACAACATGCACAGATTGTTCAACAAATAGAGTTCTTTTATTGAATACTCTATAAGCTTTACTGGACATTAAATAACCAAGAAATATAACTTCATTCGATTTAGCATCAAATTTTTCTAAGTTATCTTTATTGTTATTCAATACAAATCATTTACAACCAAAAGCATGTAAGTGACTAATATTAGGTTTTCTACTTTTCCAAAGTTCATAAGGGGTTTTTTTAAGAATAGGTCTAATCATGGTACGGTTTATAACATAGCATGTAGTGTTAATAGCTTCCGCCCAAAAATATTTAGGTAAATTATTTTCACAAAGCATAGTACGAGCCATTTCTTCAAGACTTCTGTTTTTTCTTTCAACTACACCATTTTGTTGAGGAGTTCTAGGGGCAGAAAAGTTATGATTAATTTCAAACTCATCACAAAACATAATAAACTCATCATTTTCAAATTCTTTACCATGATCACTTCTAATACTACAAATATTAAGATTTTTTTCATTTTGAATTTTTTTACAAAGTCTTGAGAAATTATAAAAAGTTTTATTTTTGTGTGCTAAAAATAATACCCATGTATATCTAGTATAATCATCAACACAAATAAAAGTATACGATTTTCCTCCTAAACTTAATGTTCTAGATGGTTCGAATAAATCAATATGCAAGAGTTAAAGCGGTTCAGTAGTTGAAACAATATTTTTAAATTTAAAAGAAATTCTAGTTTATTTTCTAAATTGACATGCATCACAAAGTTTGTCTTTTTCAAAAATAATTTTTGGTAAACAAATGACTAACTCATTTTTTGAAAGCTTGGAAATTAAATCAAAATGAGCCTGTCTTAATCTTTTATGCCAAAGCCAACCATTATCATTTATAGCAGATAAATATTAATGTTAAAATGAGAAGACAAATCATATAAATCAAACATATATATATTCTCATGTCTATAACATACAAATAAAGTTTTGTTTTTTAGGGTGTTCTCAATAGTGCAATGAGTTTTCTCAAAAATAACTCTATATCCCTTATCACATAATTGACTAATGCTAAGCAAGTTATGTTTTGAACCTTCAACAAGTAAAATATTTTCAATAATAGGAGAAGGATTTTTACCGATACTACCTACACCTATGATTTTACCCTTACTATTGTCGCCGAAAGTCACATATCCACCATCCTTTGGTTGAAGTGTAGCGAACATAGCTTTATTTCCAGTCATGTACCTCAATCATGCACTATCGAGATACCATCTATCGTTACTAGATTTTGTCTTGAAACATACCTATAAAATTTGATTTTTCTATTGGTACCCATATTTTATTGGGTTCATAAAAGTTAGAATTTGACACTCTTAAAATGTCCTTAGAAACCCACATCTTTTTTATTTTAGCAAAATGATTTCTTTTAACAGGACATGAAGGTGAAATATGACCTTTTGTACCACAAAAATAACATGTGAGATGAGAGTGATTAGAAGATGCATGTACAAAACCATTTTTGACAATTTTTACTTTTAAAAAAGGTTTAAATCCAATTCTGGTTCTTCCAAAAGTAAGATTTTGATTTTTTAAAATTTTATCTAAAGCTCTCTACCTTGAGTGAACTTGGAAAAAGTATTTTTCAAGTCTTCGATAATTTCTTTCAAAACAATTTGCTCTTTTTTTAGAGACTCATTTTTTTCTTGCAATACAACTAATGTTTTCTCAGAAATTGAAAACTCTTTTCAAGTTAAAATATCATTTTCCTTTTCCATTTTCATGGTTTTATTTTCTAAATCATTTATTTTGGAAGTTAAGGATTCATTTTCTTTTGATAAACTTGAAATCACTTTCTTTTGACAATTACTTTTCAACCTAAGTTTCATAAATTCAGCATGTAATTCATCAAAAGCTGATTGTAATTCATTAAACGTAAAAGATTCGTTATTTACCTCATCTTCATTTCCAAGTGTTATTAAACATAGTTTAGCAACCTCATTTTTGCAAACTTCGGTTTCTGAGTCGCTTTCATCACTATCTTCTTCCTATTCTGCAATCATGGCTTTTTTCTTGTCCTTCTTGAATTGTTTCTTAAGTTCCGGACATTCTGATTTGTAGTGTCCAGGTTTATTGCATTCGTAGCAAGTAACTTCAAATTTTTTGTGATTTTCTCCCTTTGAAAATCCCTATTATTGAAATCTTTTATGAAAAAAATTTGCACACCTTATTTCTTTTTCACAAACCTTTTGAACTTTCTAGTGATGAATGTTATTTCCGAATCATCATCCGAATCATCTTCCTCATCCTCTTGCTGTTTCGAGGTGGATTTGAAGGCTATTCATTTCTTCTTATTGTTGTCCTCCTCTTTTTTTCCTTTTTGCATTATGAGCTCATAAGTTAAGAAAGATCTCATTAACTCATTTAGATTTAGCTTTGATAAATCCTTAGCTTTAGTAATGGCAATGATTTCTGTCTCCCAACTTTTTGGCAGTGACCTAAGCACTTTTCTTACAATTTCAGCATTAACACATATTTTGCCAAGAGAAGTTAAACCATTAATAATATCAGTAAAGCGAGTAAATATTTAAGGAATAGTTTTATCAGGCTTTATTTTAAAGAGTTCATAATTATAGACTAGCAAATTGACTCTAGATTCTTTAACTTGTTCGGTTCCCTTATGAGTCACTATAAGTTTATCTCAAAATTCTTTTGCGGTTTTACATGTGGAAATTCTGTTGAATTCTTTGGTATCTAGGGCACAGTACAACATGTTTGTGGCTTTGACATTAATTTGGGCTATTCTAGTATATAATTCATTCCACTCATCTTCAGGTTTTTGTACCCTATTCCATCTACAATTTTGGTAGAAATTTTTGGACCATTGCAAAAAAATGTCTAGCATTCATAATCATTAGATTGAACATATATGGTCATCTTAGTTTTCCAATAGTTAAAATTTATACCGTTAAACAGTGGTGGCCTATTGGATACTTGTCCCTCAAGTAAGGAATGGCTAGGGGTTGCCATGATCTACTCTAAGACGGTTAAGTCACACAAACTAAAGTTTAGGCTCTGATACCAATTGTTATCCTAGGCAGGTAACCCAAGAGGGGGGGTGAATTGGGTTATTTAAAAAAAAATTACAATATTAAATTTTATAAACCCAATATTCAGAATTTTAATAAATAAAAAATAGAATAATAATTATCAATATAAAAAATGAAAGAGATAGGTAGAGAAAATCAAATACTGAGATTTATAGCGGTTCGGCACACTAGGCCTACGTCTACTCCCCAAGGAATTTCTTTGAGAAATTTCTTTACTATCAAAATGAATTAATACACCACCAAGTCTTCACCAAGCTTGTTGATTTTGCACAGGACTTACTCTTATGTATTGAGCCTTACTCAACAATAAATGTCTCACCCTTACAAAATCTCTCACAAAAATAATAAATAAAAATAAGTAGTACTTAAAACCTTTTTTACAATAATTTTCTCACAAAGAGTAGATATGAAAGTGTAAGATCAAAGGCTACACTTAGATTGAAAGTAAAAGAGCAGGATATAATATACTCAAAATTTTGGAGCATACAGAAATTTTTCTTTTCAAGTTTTTGATTTTTTTTCACACACAACACTTCTATTTATTCCAAAAAATCAACATGTTGAAGATAGAACGCTCCTTGCTGACATCATGGATTACATGGCACGCTCTTTGATTCAAATAGACAACAAATGATAATTTTCTTTTTCTTTTTTTATTTTTTTATTTTGTCAAATATGGAGCCACCACTTTTGTAGACAATTTGATAAAAAAAAATTCACAACTTTCAAACAAGCAAATGATTTGCTTCACCTTTTTTTCTTCTTGTTTTATTATAATATGTGTGTGTGTGTGTGTGTGTGTGTGTGAGACATGATATAATCAATGCAGTGTAAAAAATCTAATTGCTCACGTGATGTATTCTATTTATATTATATGCATTACATATAATATTTTAATCAAATATTTACATATATAGTAAAATCTCTTTAAATAATATTTATAATAGATCTGAACATATATACCATTTTTAAATTTTTGTAGAGATTTTAAACTAAACATAACCTACCACTCCATGTGGATATATCACTTTTGTCAAAAGAAGACAACTCATCAATATCAAATTTATCAAAATAATATAATCAATCAATATCAAATTTATCAAAAGATGAATAATGATTAGCCTAATTTTCAAAAAGTGAATAGTAAAAAATATTTTTATTTAAATAATATTTAACAAATGTATCATACAATATATATTTTAAACATATACTATTTTGTGTCAAATAATATGTATATTAAAAAAATTCAAATTTTGGCAAATAATATTTTAGACATTATCAAAATTAAATAATATGATTAACAAAAACAACAATAATAATAAGGCAATGTAAATATATACATTTGTAATTACATTATGTTATCATTGATTAAAAACAGATGGTGAAATAATGGTACTTACTTTTGCCCCTCATTGTGGGTGGGTATGGAAATGGACGAATCATACTCAGTCAACCGACGGCAAACACAGAAGAACAAACCACCCTCCTTCCAATATAAACCTTCGTAGCGATGAGATGATGTGGAATAGCAGTAGCCGACGACAGTAGACGATGGAGGAAAACGGTGGTGAGGCAATGTAAATCTAGGGTTACGGTTTTGGAGTTTTTTGGGGTCAACGATAAGTTTTCTTTTGGGAAATCAGTGTTTTATGGAGTGAATAAATGGAATAGGAATGGTTTGTTTTCAGAATGAAGTATGCGTGGGAGAAATGGAGGGAGGGTACTACACTGAATAGGACCTAATAGAATAATCAAAAATAATTTGAGTTTAATGGTATAAAACTATTAGGAATGAGATTTATAAAAAAAAACTCCCTTTTTTTATTACTAAATCCTTGAGGTTTTAATCATATACATTTGTAATTTCTATAACTAATAATTATCAACTTATTTGTCCAAAAAAAAAAAAAAGAAGAATTTTACAAATTAAAAAGTTCAAATTTATATCATAATGGTATTATAAAATTTATAAATTCAATTCCATAAATGTCCAATTTTGTGACTTTATATCAAATTATGATTGGTCAAAAAATTGTAACAAGACAATATTTCAAAGAGAAATTCAACTATTCAAAGAGAAATTTCAATACAGAGAAATTTTAAAAATTTCAAAGAAAAATTTGTCACAGAGAAATTTGAAATTTCTTTATAATGAACTAAGATTTCTCTAATAATATTATTGATGGATGTTAACTAATAAGAAAAAATATATTAAACCCCTCATACTACAAAAAATTGAAAAGGGATACTTCACTAATTTCTCCTTAAAAGAAGTATTTTTGTTTCGTTCATTTTTTCTCATAAACTCTATTTATACATAAAATTTACACCCTTTCCTCAAAATAAAAATAAATCATAAAAATGATGTTATAAATAAAAAGCATCTTCATGAGTGTTTTATTTTAAAGTGAAATATACATATTAAATTATATAATTTTATACAGAAATTATATATCGTTTATTTTTATTTTTATGCCATTATTCACAAAATAAATAAATTAATAAATAAATAAAATAAAAATAAAATTGATATCATGATATTTATTATGTCAATAAGACTATATTCATCATGTTTTATTTACTATTTAATGTGTGAAATACACAATGATTGTTGTAATGATATTTTTTTGTAATGAGGTAAGATTTCTCTAATAATATTATTGATGGACGTTAACTAATAGGAAAAAACATATTAAATCTCTCATACTATAAAAAGTTGAAAAGGGATACTTCACTAATTTCTCCTTAAAAGAAATCTATCTTTATTTCTTTCGTTTTTTCTCATAAACTCTATTTATACATAAAATTTATGCCCTTTCCTCAACCAAAAAAAAAAAAAAAATCATAAAAAGGATGTTATAAATAAAGAGAAAATTTGTTTATAGTTCCTTTCATATTTTTAATAATAGAAGAGGTCCACAATATTATTTTATGATGTCTAAGGTCCCTCAACTCTACACTCATATATCACAGAAAAATTTGACTCTCTCAAATCAAATCTCATCTCTCTCTCTCTCTCTCTCTCTTCGCTCTCTATCTGTTTCTCAGATTCTCTCTCTTCCTTCAACAATAGGGATTCGAACTGCGATGTCGAGTTGAATTCTGAAGAATTCGTCGATCGTAGCGTTCAGAAGTCGATCTATGTCCTTTTTATTGTGGCGAACCATTGAGCCCACTTCCAAAGACCCCATTCTTGGTGTCACTGAAGCTTTACCAACATTTGGCCTTCCAACAATAGCAACCTTTGGAAGAAGACAATCAAGGTTCTGCAGATGGAATTGTAAAGCTCAAGCAAGTCATCACCACACATGTGAAGAATTTTATTTTCACTTTTTGAATGCTAAGCAGGTCCTGAAGTTACAGTATTGAAAAGAAGATCAGTTTACTTGCATCAAATAAATCTCAATAACCAATTTTCAGCATATAATGATGCGTTCAGAAATATACAGATGAACACAATTTACTAAAAAGAGAGGTAAAGTGGGACAAGAGGTTTGATAAATGATTCATTTGAATGGTTAAAAAAACCCTAGTTTAGTTGAATCATTTGGACGGTTGAATGGATATTTCAATGGTGTTTGAGATATATAGACGCTAAATTAATTGATTTTGCAGATATTACTGAAATTGCATCCATTGTGGTTCTGCATAAACTAAATTTTTTTATGGAGTTTGAGATATATAGACACTAAATTAGTTGATTCAACATTTAATAATGGTATTGCATCTATTGAGGTACTACATAAACTCCATCCCTTTAACAACCCAAAATTTCCTTTTCACTTCAGCTTACTATTTGATAAATATCCATGCAAAAGTTCCTTGTGTGCCATTTAACCTTCCTTGCTTTTCACAATTTTCATATAAGGTGTTGATACCTATAAATTTTGAAACTTCAACGTGATGGTTGATGTTGATATTTCTTTCACTGTTTACAATAGAAATTCATTATGCAGTTAGCATTGATATATTTTCCACTTTTCACAAATACCATTAAGCCTATTTTAGTGTACTTGTATGCACATGTAAAATCATTTTCACTTGTATTTACTATTACCAAGAATCCATTATCAAAGTAAGAAAATAAATCACTAATATACAATGATCTTAGAAAAAGACGCTTACTGACATTTCTAGTGGTACTCTTACGACTCGGCTGCCTTTCACGAGTTTCTTTCTCAATATTTGTTTCATCTTCTAAATATTAGAGAGAGAGAGAGAGAGAGAGTTTAGGCCAAGTTGAAACTTGGGAGCTGTTTGGAATGATTTAAATAAGTGCATCTTTTGAATTTTTACGAAAAAAACATGAAATATGAGTTGTGTTTGAAGTAATGTGGTAGAGAAATGACATGATTTAAATAAGATGATGTGACTTAAATAGGATAGTGACTTTTTAACTTTTTGACTTTTTTAAATTATGCCAAACTAGGCCTTGAACTTACTTTGCCTAGAGAAATTTGGAGAGAATTTCTCTAGAGAATTGGAAGTCCTGATAAATTTAGAAAGAAGTCTAGAGAAATTTGAAAAGAATTTCCCTAGACAGTGGGAAATCCAAAGAATTTTGGAGAGAAAAATTTGAAAAGAAGTCCAGAGAAATTTAAAGAGAATTTTTCTGGAGATTGAAATTTCTCTGGATCAATGTGTAAAGGACCTTAAACATTATAAAAATATTAAATGTCTTTTATGTTATAAAATCTTAATATTAGAAATTCTATAAAAAAAAAATCCCCATAAATAAAAAGCATCTTCATGAATGTTTTATTTTAAAATGAAATATACATATTAAATTATATAATTTTATACAAAAATTATGCATCATTTATTTTTATTTTTATGCCATTATTCACAAAAAAAAAAAATTATTAATATCATGATATTTATTGTGTCAATAAGACTACACTCACCATATTTTATTTACAATTTAATGTGTGAAATACACAATGATTGTTGTGATGATATTCATATAATTCTCATTCATATTCATACTCATATTCAACCATTAATAGTTATTTGTATTAAACAAAAATGGTATAAAAATATAATAAGCATAAAATTAATTATTTGTTTAAACCTTTTTTTTTTTTTTTTGATAAATCTATTTCTTTGAACAATTTTAATGGTGTCAATTTATGAAAAGCTCTCAAAAATTTTATATAATACTACAAAATTCTATAAATAAATATATAAATTAAAAAAAAAATCAATGGGCTCAATTAAACCCCCTACTTTATGCATAGCTCCGTCCATTTTTTTATTTTTTTTTTAACACTAGAAATCTTTCATTAAGTAGGAAAGGAAGGTACATCAGAAGAGACTAACGAAACAAAACAGGTTGGGGGAAACAAAGCCCAATTAACAGGTAACACCTTAGAAGCTAAAGACTTAGCAACCCAGTGGCCAATTGTTGTTTCGCCCAGTCCACACAAAAGACTTGGCAACCCAGCTCTGCCCATGCTGACCAGTATAAATCCGCTTCTTTAAATAACTTGAGGAAGTGAAATTCCAATTAATTGTTCTCACTTTGCTTCCACCAATCTTGCACGCAACAACTCTGGGCTCGATATCTTATTGATGCTACAAAAGGACAAATGATCACGTTAAACAACTCTGTGGAGTAGCTAAATATTAACAAACAAAGCAACATTTAGTTCAGCTGGGAAAGAAGACCTCGGTGAGCTTGACTCTAGTCCAACTTTGTGAAATGACTTGAGAGGTGTAGGATAAGTGGGAGCCGGAAACGGCAAAAGTAAAATACCACTATTTTTAACGTTATTTTAAATAGTTTCGAACTATCCTAACACATTTCTTGTATATACTCTTTTCAATCATTTAAATGGAATTTAACACGTGAAACCTAAAAATTATATATAAAAGGCTTACCATATGAGAAGATCTCCACTAGATACAGACCTCTCATAAATCCATCCAGGAACTAGTTCCTGCAAAAGTTCAAGCTGCTCTTCAACTTCTCCTGTGAACACAAGACGAGTAATCTCAAACAGAGTTTCGTGACATCAAAAGAGATTTATGTTTCTGATAATAAAATCGAGGTTTACTTCTATCAACAATATCTAGGTGGCTGGCCACTATCTTGTGCATAAGCTCCTCTTTTGTGATAACAGAACTCTTGATTGACTGAAACAAGTAACGAATCAAGTCAAAGAGTTTAGGTAAGCTGGCAATCATCTTTTGGCGCCTCATCACTTGTGAGAAGGCTGGATCCTGCTGCTCTAATGCTTTCCTCTCTTTCTCTCCAATCTGCAGAGAGAGAGAGAGAGAGAGAGTAAGAGGGATGTTAGGTAGTTCCTTATTTGAATCAATTATGCAACAAATGTAACCACAAGTCTTCCCATGTGAAACATAATTTGTCAATGTTCCTCTCCAAACTAGGCATAAAAATACAAGAGCATGAGTGGAGCGAGTAAATGTTGTTTTCATCAAAACACTTCCTCTTTAAAATGACAACATTAGGGCCAATCTTTATGGTACTACTACTATATTGTATATCAGGGAAATAGTTCCAGGACCCACTACAATTTTACCTCATCAGAAACTAATTTTGACAAGCCTCCTAAATAAAGCAGAGTAGCTATCCTCTTTACTTGTTTTCTCAGTCAAAATTAGGCAGCCCATGTGGTTCTACTTTGTTAAATTGTAGCATCTTAAACATCAATTATAAAACACACCATTATAGTATTACACACTTTGCCTAGATCTCCAAGCCTGACTTTGTTATAAATAAGAAGTGAACAAAATCTATGCCTAGATATATCATATAAGATGGCTGATATATTCCATCAGCATGAATGAATTCTAAGACAAAGATACGCTGTGAAAAGGATTAAAGGGTCGGATAGCAAATCCATCGTGGGCTTACCGATTGCAGAAGATTCTCGGGAAGAATTTCAAAAATATCACTGTCAATGTCAACTGATACTCCTCCAGTGATATTGACTTCATCCTCCATCTTTGCATTTTCCACAGGGGTGTCAAATTTCAATGATCTGATACGAAGTGGCCGATTAACAGATTTGTTGGGTGAGCTGGTCGAATCATCGTCCGGGCTCATATAACACCTCTTTGGAGGTTGCAATGCAGGTGTGGCACTCATCAGCTTTACTGGAGTCAAAAAGTGTTTTGCAGGAGTTCCTTGTTCGGTAGGAGCTCGCACAGAAGAACATACTTCACTCTTCACGGAGTGTATATCTTTCATGGCAGTTGCAGGTGAATGATACTGTGGTACACTTGCTTGAGAAGCGCCGAGTGAACAGTTTTGATGGGTGTTTGGTTTTAAAGAAAATTTACTAATGAATGGGGCAGCAGATGCACTGATTAGCTCATCATAGGAACTGTGGTCAACCTGCAGCTCTGAAACAGGGGGAACTGAAGGCTGAACAGACACCAATGATTGTTCTGGATTATTATGTACTGCTTCAATGCGTAAAACTTCTTTTGAAAAGCATTTTTGGAAAGATTGAGATAGATGAGATGCTGCTGCTGGCTGTGGTTCTTCAAGTGCATCAGTTAATGCCTCACTGATCAAGGATGAACCGGAGGCCTTGATTGTGCTTGTATGCAGATCTAGCTTTGACTGGTTGAATGGCTCTGGTAGCGTTCCCTCTGGAACTTCCCCCTGAATGCTAAGAGATATTGTTAATTACGCAAGCTATGCCAAAAAAAATCAGGATGACAGTGCAAGCAAAACAAAAAGCAGATGATTATAGACAATAATATCTTTAAAAGTACATCAGAGGCAAAATGCAGATATAGAATATAGACCAAATTGTTCTTAAAATGCAAAGCCAACTTCCTAGCTGGGGACAAGCATTCATACTTCTGGTTCAGAACATCAAAAAGTCGCAGGACGCCTCTCTGACTTGTCACCATGACACTAATACCGATAACTGAACTAGAGTTTTGCATTCTACACAATTAAATAGTGTAGTGAAAATTGATTATGCTGAAATTTGGGAATGATGTACAGAATTAGGTTTTTAATTTGTGAAATTGGCACCTTTCTGTGTAATTTAAGTCTCTGAAATTTATTCTTTGTTTGGGTTAATTGATGTTAGAAATTAGGATTTGAATTGCCAACCCAACAAAACCGACCACACCAAACCTCCCACTACAAAACCAAAAGATTCAGTTATATGTATAGTGCGGTCAGTTTCATTACCATTTTATAGAAAACCAACATGTTCAGTATGGGGCCAATTTTGCTTTATAAACTGTCCAAACCAAACCAATTACACACTTACATACAGGTGCATGAAATCAATCTTAAAACTTCATAGAAAAATATGTATACCTCAGGATGGGCTTTAAAGAAATCCAATAGTCTACCGTGAAAGACCTTCCTCATGTGTGAATTCCCACTAGCCAATTTCAGCATGCCCTCATTCTTAATAGCATCAACATTCATAGTAACATGAAGATCAGGCTTCATACAACAAGTTCGCTCATCATGTACAAGTACCTTCTTTATCTCAATCACTTCAGGCAAAATAAACTTCAATTGTGCTAAATGACCATAGGAGAACCTCCTACAAAAATTAAATCATGACATTACAAATCTAATGAAAAGGATTAAAAAAAGAAATCCTCTGGCAATATAGAAGTTTGCATGTATCAAAATTTTACCTATCTGTCAAACACTCTACTTTGGGGCAAATATTTGTAAACGTGGACATTGAGCCCCTCAACCTAAGCAGCCGAATCGAACTATCCAAGCTATTGAAGAACTTTCCCAATATCTCATACCTGAAAGTAATTCAACTCCACCATCAGCAATTGACTAAAAACATGGTCTGCATGCTTGTCCAGAAGATAAAAAATAATAAATAAATAAATTCCCCTGGTTTTTACATATTACCCAATGTACTTTGTCGGAGCTACAAGAACAAAACTTTACAAAGATTTGCCAGGAACCAACATCCAGCAAATTAGTTAAAGGTACAAATAAGTTGAGAGTTTTGATTGGCTGAAACGAAATAACCAAAACAATTATTCAACAAATTGGGAGAAAAAATAAAAAATAAAAAAATCTGCTTGAATTTGAAATGGCCTTTGCTCTCCCTGATCTATAAAAGCATAATGCTCAAATCAGATTCAAGTAATTCATCATTTTCTCTCAAAAACAAACAAAATGTTACTACTACAAGATCTATAGAAACAACATAACTGACAAAACCCGTAAATTTTCACCAACATTTTACGAAAAAGTAATCAAACTTGCATAAAACATACTTTTCCGGAAGATTTACGTCATCAGAACCGGACTGTTCGTACTGATAGGGCCGATCTTGATCTGGAATCGGGAACTCTGAAGCGACATCTCTCATTTCTTCCACCGACGCCGCAGTTCGGCGGTTCCTGACTCGACTCTGAGGGTTTGGTGGCTTCTCGGGGGTTTTGGAGCTACATGTACTCGAATCAGAACAAGCTTTGGTCAATTGATCGGAAGGCGAGGACTTCGGGGCTGATGAATGTAGTATCTTCTTCGATTTGAAAGAATCAAAGGGTAACGAGTCTGAAGACGCCATTACTTAGTTGATGGTTCGGGGACTGGTGGAAGATAACTAGGGTTTGGGGGATCTGAAAGAGACCGTCGTCACTTCGTCTCCTCCGGTACTTCACTGTTTATTAGGGGTGTTTGGCAACTTAGGTTTGCGGTTTTTTTTTAAAAAATAAAATAAAATAAAATGTACTAAAATATTTAATAAAATAAAATATCACATCAAATATATAATTATTTTATTTTTTCTCATACAAGTATCAAATTTAATTATAAAAAAAAAAAATCAGTCATTTTTTCAAACATAATTTTATCTCATTAAAATAATCAAAAATTAAAATATTTTATTAAAATAACAACTTCCTAAACATTCACATTATATACAATTTAGAGAGAAGAATGGTGTACATATAATTTAGATACAGTTTGAAAATACATTCAATATACTTGGTTGCCGTTTTTTCAAAAAAATTTTGAAAAAATGATTTGAAAACTGTTTTTTGAAAAAAAAATGTTTGTTTGGTTTTCAAAAAAATATATCATTACAATTTCAAATTTCCCTCTAAATTATGATTGAAACAATTAAAAAAATACAAAAAAAATCACATTAAATCATTCTCTCAGATTTTTTAAATATATATATATACATACATATATGTACCTATATGTACCTATTCTACTAAAGCCTACCTATCTCATTTTCAAAACCTACCTATATGTACCTATTCTACTAAAACCTACCTATCTCAGGTGTCGTTTGGGAAGAGCTCATTTGGGCTCTTTTGACTCTTTGAGCCACAAAAGACAAAATAGGCTATTTGAGCAACAACAGACAAAACATCACATCCAATCCATAATCATTACACTCTTCTCTCACAAAAAAAGTCAAAAAAGCCAAAAAGTCAAAAAGTCTTTCCCAAACTAAGCTTTTGAGCCCAGGCTCAAATAGTTAAAAAAGTCAAAAAGCTAAAAAGCCAACCCACTTCCCAAACGGAGGCTCATTTATTTTTTTGAAAACATAACTCATTTTTTCGAATAACTAAACAAGTTGTATAAAATTTTCAAAAAATCATATTCAAAAAATCACAACCAAACAAAGTGATTATTTTAATAATTTTTTAATTAAAATATAAGAAAAAAATATAATACATTTAGAATGACTTTTTAATATTTTATAAAAAAATATATAAAAAGTAAAGAGAACAAATATTTTTAAATTTTTTAATATAAAATTTAATTTTTTAATTTTTTTAATCACTTTATAATTTTTAAATTAAAATATTAAATTACCAACGTTTAATTGCAAAGCAAGGAGGCGGTGCGGTGCTGTCGAGGGGAAAAATGGCGGGAACACGCAGAGGTAGAGCTATCCCAACTAGTAGAGTAATTATTTTGTTAGTATTATTTTTTGTTTTTTTTTAATCATATCCTATCTTCTATTAAAGGTTTGTTTGGGATAAATTAAAAATGTCAAAAAAATTATTAAAAAAATTAAAAAATTTATACTATTTAAGGGTAACTTGTGAGGGAAGCCACTAAGGTAAAATTATTATTTTATCCTTTGAATTCAATTACGCAAAAAGTCAAAAGGGTAAAATTGTCATATTGATTTTATTATAATATTTTATTATATATTTTTTCGTAAAAAGTTAAAAAATTATTCTAAACATACATTTTTTTATCTATTTTTTTAACTAAAAAGTCAAAAAAATCATTTATATAAATTTAAATTTGATAAAAATTTAGTAAAAATAATATTTTAACCGTTTAACCAAATTAATATTAAATGAAAGAAGTCATACTTTTTTTTGTCAAATCAAGGGTGTGTTTAACTTTTTATCAAATATCGCAAGCAACTGTTGGCAGACGATCGAGTGCATAAATGCCCGATCGAAACTAGGTGGATGATCAGATTGAGGAAGATTTGATAAAAATTTATATTAGGTTGGATGATCAGTCAGATTTTATAAAATGATTAGAGAACATCATATTGTATTAAACTTTTATTCAAATTTAATGAAAATTTTGAGTAAGTATTATAGATGTTCAAAGATGATTAATTTTATATTGGAGTTGTTAGGTAACTCTACGAATTTAAAAAATATATATATATATATATTAGTATATGAGCATGTCATATAATATGATAATTTTTGATAATATTAGCATGAATTGTATGACAATAGGCATCTGTGTATTTTGTTTATGCTATTCTAAACTTTACAAATCATATGGGTTGTAATTGACATTCTAAAATTGTAATGGAAGGTTTTTATTACATTATTCAAGGAATAAAGTTTGTAATAATTTTTTAAAAATTTAAAATAATGATAAATTATTTATTATTTTTTCACAATATTTAGATGATGTAATAAAAATTTTCTACTATAGCTATGTAACAAAAATGATCCCTTTCATTGATTGAGTACAAAATCACTATAAAAATTTAAGAGTAATGATATAACCCTAAAGTTCTCATAAAATTTCTATCAAATGCCTCATATGAGTGTAAAACTCACACTATATGAATCTCATGTGAGTCTCACACCCATTTGAGATATTCATTAGAAATTTTGGTAAAATTTTTAGAATTTCTAGTATTTTTGAAATTTTAAAGTACATATATAAAAATCACATAATATGGCACAAATGTCATTGAGGGACTTATCGTGTTGTACAGGCTAATTACTCCTAATATAAACTAATCCTCGTTGTGTGTATATGTTAGCCTTTTGGGCCTTGTTTTTAGCTAATTTCCTAATCTGATTAAATTGGACCGTTGAAGACTAAAAAGGGTAGGGAATAAAAGTTTTGTATAGTTTCCTTCGATGCTAAATTGGACCGTTGGGAAAAGTAGATAGTTACAAAAGTTCATTCAATTTTTAGGGAATAAAAGTTTTGTATAGTTTCCTTCGATGCTAAATTGGACCGTTGGGAAAAGTAGATAGTTACAAAAGTTCATTCAATTTTTAGACGGTTTGTTATTTAGAACTCAATTGGTAAGTGATAATTTTAGTCAAAAAAAATTTAAAAAATAATAATTTATATTATAAAGTCAAATATTTCATTTTCTATCTACTTTTTATATATTCGTAAAAAGTCAAAAATCATACCAAATATATTAATTTTTTTACCTCATATTTTAATCTAAAAATCAAAAAATTACTAAAATAGCCTATTCCCAAACGAGCCTTTAGAGGCTCATTTGTTTGATCCAAAAATATGTATAATAAACAATTTAAAAATTGAGCAATTATATGTTGAACAATCAAAAATAATGCGTAAATCATAAATATACCTCATGAAATTTGTTTAAAATATGATTTATTCACGGTTGTTTTGAAAATTATATCCTACTCTTTAAAATTTATAATTTCATAATAAGTGGGGAATTGACCCATAAATCAAAAAATGTGAAATTATAATCTAATCAGTTTCATATTTAATTTTGTACACTCAAAGGTCCCATTTGTAACCACGCCCGCGGGGGGGGCCTCGCTACAGCTCGGACTCGATTTTTGTTGCGGTTCTCAATCTCGAACCAAAGAGTCCAAATCCGGCAAATCGTTTTGAAGGAAAACAGATTTTTTGAAAGAAGTGCCAAACATGGACTTTGCCGAGATAATGAGTCGCCACCTAAATATTTTAAAATGGGAAATTTAGGAAACCCTGACTCGGTGCCGAAAGGCCACGTGTCCGTCATCACCAAAGTTGGTTCGGGAACTTGGGTACGATTAGGGAAGGTCACATCGTGAGCATCCCCTCTCGCCCGCTCATAGACCCGCCTCTACTAACCATGATATCTGATTTTGAAAACATTGTATGCTCTTATTCCGGTTATTAGCCTAGGTTACTATGTGATGCTCGCAGCAAACAAGTATAGACTGGGCCGTCTGAATTGGAACTAAACATCTCATGTTTGTTTGTGAAAGATGGTTTGCTACCCGCATGTAGGCTTAAAATACAGATTTTGCCACAATCTAGTGGGCTTAACAAACAATTGATGAATTGCTCCAATTCAGATAACTCAACCTCCACCCACAGGCATTCAAGGCAGTTATATCACATAAGCATTTAGCCTCATGGTAAGCATGCTATCATGGCAACACTCACACGCATGCAAGGATGCTAAAGCATAAAACTCACCGAGTACTCCAAGCCAAAACAGAAAATGATTAGAAATCATGCATGATCCTAGGTATACAGAAATGCCTAATGCAACACATGCAAAAATGCAACTATAGCAGGCTCGGCTATTCTAGAGATGGCATATGAAATGCAACGGCTAACATGTATTCAACTTAGAATTGAAAATACAATGCAGTTTGTATGATGTGCCGAGCCCGATGCATGTAAAACAGATGAATGAATGCAAACATGCTATCATACTGTATGCTAATTGAAATATGCCCTATATCTAACCAACAAAGCAGGTAAATAAAAGGGAGAAAGACGTGGGGTTGGAAGACATACATCACACTCACACACCCTTATTACAATTGTGCCCTCGCGCAGAGGGTCCGAATAAATAATACAGACCCGAATAAAAGAATATTTACAGTCCGAAAAATACAAATTCTAATTAACAAATTAATTACAAAAGAATTGAGACTGGCGTGCAAGCCGTGGACCCGCCTTCGTGGATAGTATATCTTTGGCAGTAAATCCACCGATGCCCGATTAGCCTCTGTTTGCAGTTTTCCTCGAATTGCGTGCCAGATTCCGGAAAGCTGATAATTCTTCATTTTTGCTGCAACGGAGAGCAGGAAAAGGGCATAGCAGTGTATTTCACAAATATATGCATGCCTCGATCCTCGTGCCACCAATCACGCATATCGATGCATGATGGCCGAGGAACCGAATTGCACAATTCAATGTAGGGATGAATGTAGGTGCATGCGATAACAAAAACCCAACTCCATCATGGGTAATCCGGAGTGTCGGTGACTTGGGAATTGAGACATGCTCCGCCACTCGGAGTGCGAAACGCGCCTCGTTTCCCGTGCAATATGCATGATATGCGTGTAATGCAACTAACATACAATCCTAGCATGTACGATGCTATGAAAATGAGATGCCTCGAAATACGTGTCCACGGGCACGCAAACCGAGGCGATGCGGAATGACATGCGAAATGTAATGATGGACTTATCCCAACATGAGGGGGCCTCAGCCACACTCACATAGGATGCCGGAATGATAAGGATGGGGTGCCTCGAAATGCGTGCCCACTGGCACGCAAACCGAGGCAATGATGAAATATAAATCGGATAAAACAGAGTGCCTCGAAATGCGTGCACGCGGGCACGCAAACCGAGGCGAAGGCATACGCAATGCAAACCGAATAAAACAGAATATCTCGAAATGCGTGCACACGGGCACGCAAACCGAGGCGGAGGCATACGCAATGCCAAGCGGATAAAACAGAGTGCCTCGAAATGCGTGCACACGGGCACGCAAACCGAGGCGAAGGCATACGCAATGCCAAGCGGATAAAACAGAGTGCCTCGAAATGCGTGCACACGGGCACGCAAACCGAGGCGAAGCTAAAATGGAGATCAGATAAAACTGAAGTGCCTCGAAATGCGTGCATACGGGCACGCAAACCGAGGCGATGATGTGCGATGCAAAATTGGATAAAACCGAAGTGCCTCGAAATGCGTGCACACGGACACGCAAACCGAGGCGATGACGTGCGATGCAAAATCGGATAAAACCGAAGTGCCTCGAAGTGCGTGCCCACAGGCGCGCAAACCGAGACGAAACCAAAATGGAGATTAGATAAAACTGGAGTGCCTCGAAATGCGTGCACACGGGCACGCAAACCGAGGCGATGATGTACGATGCAAAATCGGATAAAACCGAAGTGCCTTGAAATGCGTGCACACGGACACGCAAACCGAGGCGATGATGGAAGAATGAAAATCGGATAAAACCGAAGTGCCTCGAAACGCGTGCCCACAGGCGCGCAAATCGAGGCGATGATGAAAGAATGAAAATCGGATAAAACCGAAGTGCCTCGAAGTGCGTGCCCACAGGCGCGCAAATCGAGGCGATGATGAAAGAATGAAAATCGGATAAAACCGAAGTGCCTCGAAGTGCGTGCCCACAGGCGCGCAAACCGAGGCATGGCCCGAAGGCATGAAATGGCATACGGAATGCGAATTGGGCTTACGCTAACATGAGAGGGCCTCAGCCCCACTCACATAAGCTGCCGTCGGATAAAAATAAAGTGCCTCGAAATGCGTGCACACGGGCACACAAACCGAGGCGATGATAAAAAAGCATGAAAATGCAAATTGGGCTTACGCCAACATGAGAGGGCCTCAACCACACTCACATAGGCTGCCGTCGGATAAAAACGAAGTGCCTCGAAATGCGTGCACACGGGCACGCACACCGAGGCAATGCAAAAATGATACAAATGGCATACGAAAATGCAACGATGGGCTTACACCAACATGGGAGAGCCTCAGCTCACTCACATAGGAGGCCGTCGGATAAAAACGAAGTGCCTCGAAATGCGTGCCAGCACGCAAACCGAGGCAATGCAAAATGATACAAATGGCATACGAAATGCAACGATGGGCTTACACCAACATGGGAGAGCCTCACCACTCACATAGGAGGCCGTCGGATAAAAGCGAAGTGCCTCGAAATGCGTGCCAGC
Organism: Camellia lanceoleosa; assembly: GCA_025200525.1. Lineage (NCBI taxonomy): Eukaryota > Viridiplantae > Streptophyta > Magnoliopsida > Ericales > Theaceae > Camellia > Camellia lanceoleosa. The sequence continues at coordinate 25,661,494 of CM045768.1, forward strand.
ACGCATAAACCGAGGCAATGCATTAAGGCACAAAATAACGTGGGTAATGATATGCAAGCATGGTAATGAAATTTCAGCAGCTACATGAGGGAAAACAGCCCGAAAACACAACCAAGCGCACCCAAAGCGAAAAATGATCCGAAATGCGATAATGTGCACCGAAATGGCTTATGGCCACACTAAACATGCACAATTGATACATGGCAGAAAAAACAGTAGCAAGGCAGTCCCAAGAATGGCTCATTTCAGTAGCAAACATGGCCAAAATGTAGACATAGTCATGGCAACAAAATCATACAAGATTAGTGGCCAAAAGAGCATTACAAAGGAAGATGGCATATACAAACACCAAATGAACAAACTCTCTTCTACAACATGAAAGAGGGCCCAAAAATAAGCATATATGCAGTAAATGGCAGCCTCTAATTCATAAGACAAACATGCTAGAAATGGAAGGCAAAATGGAGCCAAAAGAGAGTATAACATGAGACATGTAATCTATACACCAAATGACCAAACCTTCTTCATGAAACATGTAAAGGGGGTCAAAATAAGACTAAAACCAGTAGGGGTCGAAGTCCTAAAAACAAACACAAATAGGTCGAAAATTGCATACAAAAAGTGGCACACTTGATGAAATGGTATATATAATGGCCAAATGAAGTTGAGCCTATCTACAATGTTGTAGAGAGGCTCATTTTAAGCACAAAATCAGTAGGGGTCGGACCCCCAAAAACCAACACAAATAGGTCAATTTTAGCATGCAAAAATGTTACCAACTTGAAGAATATTGAAGGAACTAGTATATACAAACACCAAATGAGGTTGGGCCCTTCTACAAAGTTGTAGAGGGGCTCATTTTAAGCACAAAAAGAAGTAGGGGCCGGAGCCCCAATTCTCAACCAATTAAAGGATAGAAAAGGATCAAGAAAATGCCCTAAAAGTTGGTTTTGAATACTTACCCTTGAAGACTTGTCTTTCTTTGCTTCTTGGCTTGGATTTGTGGCTTATCAACCTCTGAAATCCACTTCCTTGCTGCTGGAATCGAAGTTGGAATGGTGAGGCTTAGGGTTGATGAAGGAATCAAGCAAGAACTTGAAGCTTTTTCTTGAGTTTTTAGCTATGAAGATGGAGGTTTTGCCTTGGTGTTCTTGAAGAGGTTTTTTCCAACCTTGAAGAAGGAGGGAGGGCCTTCAAATAGGCAAGAAAAAGGGTGTAAAAGGAGGAAAGCATCCAATCTTTCCCTCTGAAATGTCCCCTGATGAGGAGACACTTTGAAAAGCAAATTGACAAATTGAACAGCCGAAAGCAAGTCTGCTTGGCCAGATTTTTGCTCAAGGTGGCCACCACCTCCCATGGCCGGCCACCACCTCCCATGGCCGGCCACCACCTCAAAAACCAACTTCAAAATTTCGCCGACCACCAAACACAAGTGTCCTCCCATGTGTGTAGAATAAGGCCCTGTGGTCGGAATTTGGCAACACCGAACCAGAGCCACAACATAGAGCTTGAAGGAGAGGCCCAAAATGAAACTCACAGTTCGGCCGACCAAGAGTTGGTAGGGTCCTCCCAGTCCCTCATCACAGATATGTAACTTTGGTTGGAAGAAAATACCCCCAAGGTGTTCAACATTGGCCCTAGTGAGCAAAACGGCTCCGAGGAGCGAACCGTTATCTCGATAATTGCCGCCTCCCACCCCCAAAGGATCTTCCCGATGTTGAAACAGAGGTACCGCCAAGTTTGAACAAAAACTAATGAGAAATGAACGTCGGGGCCAAAACCGAGCAAATCGATCCCGAAATGGCCGCTGGTGCCGGAAGTGGTGTTCGGCATAAGTGGGTATCCGCGACCCTGTCTCTCGAATGACAAAACAGAGGTACCGCCAAAATGGAGAAGATGGATGAAATGAATGCTCGGGACCAAAACCGCTCGGTTTGGGGTCCCAAAACCGCCATGAGCACCGAAGTGGCATACGGCACGAAGTCAGGGGTTCCTCGGGGAAGGTCCGCCAAAAAAACCGGAGAAGGCCGATGAAATGAATGCTCGTGGCCCAAATCACGCAGCCGGGTCCGAAATGGGTCGCCACCGCAAGTGGTGTTCGCCGCCAAGTGGGCATCAGGGGCCCCAGTGTTCCTCGGAACACTAAAACAGAGGTCTCCGCCAAAAACCGGAGAAGTCGGAGATGGTTGGGCGGTCCCGAGCCGAGGCACACAGCCTAACGGCCCCGAAAACCGGGAACCGGGCCCCGAAACGGGCAAAATGGCCTACGACCATGAAATGTAGCCTACGGCCATTGACAGACGGTCTGCTAGACCTCTCTCTCCCTCAGGAAAGAAAACAGAGAAAACCGAGTCTGGTTCGCAAACCGAGACAAGGCACAGGAGAGGGTTCGGAAGTCCGGAGGCAGGCGACGCCACGACTGAAACTTCCGAACAAGCGCGATATGCAACATCACCAAGCGCTCAATCGGTGACGTCTGAGTCTTAAGGTCGGTCAAAAATGGGGTGTCTACAGTTGCCCCTCTTTGACAGAACTCGGAAGTCATAACAATGACGGGAGTGAGTGTCAAAGCCGAGGCGACCCATTTTGACAAGGTCAAGACTCAGACAATCATACAAGCGAAAGAGATGTGTGCAGCGGGGGGCAAAATGCAACCGACAATGTAAGAAGCCGAGGGTAACTCAATGATCATGCAAATGCGGCAAGCTGTAATGAAACACATATTTACAATAGATGCAACAGTTTTAAGCAAGAATGCAAAGCAACAACTACATTTCATGCAGTTAAGAATGCGGAGAATCATTTAATTCTCGTCGCGTCTCACACGGAGAAGATACGATACCTGCGCGATTCGATGCAGTCGCTGACCAAATTTCAAATGAACCATACATACAATATCGTGCCTCATCTTTGTTGGGGATCTCGCTTCTTCTTGATTGAGCTGCAGTACTACCTTTCTCCCTGACTATGGTTGCAGCTTTCCCTATTCTCCAACAGGGTGACAGACTAGGTTGATTCAGTATCCAGAATTGAGGCGCATATACATGCTATCTCAATCTATGGGGCTGCCATACAGATTTCAAGCCGAGGATATACCCCTGGGTATTTAAACCAGACTTTAGTCTCGAAATCGAACCTTTGTGTTCTAGGCATGTGCCATTCGAACTCTAGTTTCCACCGTCTCAGTTGGTCTCCTAGGAACTCACCGCAAACACAGGCGGTGGCTATACAGACCATCTAAGTCGTTCGGGCACGACAAACACCAAAGGAATTGCACCTTTAGAGGATTTAAGGTCTCCTAGACCGGGAGTGCACAAGACAATACGATGAAATGTAAGTAAAATGCAAGTACAAAAAAAAACAGCGCGAATGATGATTGCACAAAATAGTGCGATGGAGGTGAAATGCACAGGACAAGACTTGGCACACAGCTTACTGCAATTTTGTCTGCTTGGCACATGATTCAAACACAACACTCTACTTTATCTGGGCACATGCTCTTTTTGGCACAAAGTTCATTTGGACACAGCTCATTTATGGGTACCTCCTTTCGAGCACACAGCTCCTTCTTGGGCACACTCTTCCTTCAGCACAGCTCCTTCTTGGGCACACACTCCTCATTGCACTGCAGCTCATTTTAAGACTGCAGCTCATTTTTGAACTGCAGCTCATTTAAGGCACACTGCTCGTTTTTCGCACACCTGCTCCTTTTGAACTGGCTCATTTTAGCACACACGCTCCTTCTTTGGGCACACTCCATTTCAGCACAGCTCGTTTAGCACACATTGCTCGTTTTTCGCCACAGCTCCTTTTTGGGCACACAACTCATTTAGCACACAGCTCCTTTTTAGAACACAGCTCCTTTTTCGGGCACACAGCTCATTTAGACACTGCCTCGTTTTTGCACACAGCTCATTTCAGAACTGCAGCTCGTTTTTCAGCACTGCTTCTTTTTGAGCACACAGCTCTTCTTGGGCACAGCTCCTTTTGAGCACACAGCTCCTTTTTCTTTTTGCACACACGGCTCATTTCGTTTTCAGCACACTTCGTTTTGGCACTGACTCATTTAAGGCACACTGCACGTTTTTTTTTTTTTTTAAGACTGCAGCTCATTTAAGCACACACTGCTTCGTTTTTCAAGACTACACACTCGTTTTTGGGCACACTGACAAATTTTTTGCACACAAATTTTTCGAACTGCAGCTCGTTTTCAAGACACACTGCTTCGTTTTTTTGAGCACATGACTCCTTCGGGCACAGCTCGCTGTTCGGACACATAGCTTGTTTTTTCTAGCGCCTGCTCCTTCTTTGGGCACCTGACTCATTTTCTGGAGCACACACTGCTTTTTTCAGCACAGCTCGTTTTTTCAGCTTCTGACTCGTTTAATTGTTGAGGTGAACACACTAAGACACTTTGAAGTCTGAACACACAAACAACATTTGATGTCAAACACACAGCTCATTGTTGAGGTGAACACACGGCACACTTTGAAGTCTGAACACACAGCTCAAACATTTGACGTCGAACACACAGCTCATTGTTGGGGTGAACACACGGCACACTTTGAAGTCTGAACACACGGCTCAAATCTCTGATGTCGAACACACAGCTCGTTGTTGAGGTGAACACACGGCACACTTTGAAGTCTGAACACACAGCTCAAACATTTGACGTCGAACACACAGCTCATTGTTGGGGTGAACACACGGCACACTTTGAAGTCTGAACACACAGCTCAAACATTTGACGTCGAACACACAGCTCATTGTTGGGGTGAACACACGGCACACTTTGAAGTCTGAACACACAGCTCAAACATTTGATGTCGAACACACAGCTCATTGTTGAGGTGAACACACGGCACACACTTTGTAGAAGGTTGAACACACAGCCCAAACTTTTGAATTTCTGAACACGCAGCCCGTTTTGATTGTGAACACGCAGCCCATAACACAACTCTGCTTCGTCAACACATGGCTCATAACACAAGATTCTTTTAATTTTGAACACACGGCTCATTACTGTGTGAGCAGATTTACGTAATCCTGCGTGCGAAGTTGAAACAAACTCGGATGCGACATTTTTCCTTTTCTTTTGCTTTTGCTTTGCGGCCGAAACTCACGACCAGATAGGCCCCGGTTCTACTATTCACACTTATCGGGGTGGACCCCGAGGCTTTCGAAAGAACAAATTCATTTTGCACAAATGTGGAGAAACGGCACGACTCGGAACACAAAATGATTTTGTTTTTGAAATTGAGAGATGAGTTTTTCGACTGTATTGAGCCTACCTCGAACACAAAGCGACTCAACAAGGAAATAAAAGGCACACAACCTAGACACATCGAGTAACACTCGAAACGGCTCAAAACATGAAACGAGATAAAACAAAAAGACACGACACTCGACGTGCAGGAGAACTGTTTCACCGGGTAGTGTTTCCCACCCTTTCTCATTTGTGATTCTCACATCACTCGGCCCTCAAGCTCTGTTTTTCTGAAAAAAGCCCTTTCCTCACTTTTCCTCTCATCGCACATCTCTCTATTCTTCAATCTCTCATTTTTTTTAATCCCTCCCCTAGGTGGTTGATGGATAAACAGGAAGATGCGGGCTCATGCCCCTAGTATTCTGCTAGATTCTCTTTCTTGTTCACAACAGTGAGTTTCTCCCACAGAGGGACTGCGTTACAATTGGGTGTGCAGCGGATCCGCTGCTGACATCGATCGATGATGCCCTGCTGGGGAGTTTGGACATGGTTAGATCTGCCCAGATGAGGGAATGGGAATATGTTGATCCATTCCAGTTTGTGCTTCGCACTTGGCTTGATACTTCGTTGGTCGGAGGATGAGAGAGCTTTCTGCCCTCTTGCTGTGCCCTTCAGTTGTGCCTTTGCTGGGAGGTAGAGTGCCCTTCTTGGCAAGTATGTTGATAACGGGGTAAAACAGAGAACGACTCAAATGTGCCCCTAGTTCATCATTTTGACCATTTTTTTTATTTTGGTTTTCTCCTAAAAATTTGACCAAAATGAGAGTTAGATTAACATGCTTGTTCGATTTTTGATTTGAAATCATGCAAGTCGGCTATGAGCCTTGAAAATTTTCCTTTTTGGGTCCAAGAAATGGCCTAGTTTTTGGAAAAAGATGGAACAATTTTCAGAAAAATTAGCCAACCTCGGTAAAATCCTCAAAAACTATTTTTGCAAATGGACACTTGCTCAATGAGCATGAAACCTACTCTGAGATGCACAACCTCGGATCCAAAGGAAAAGCGCCTGCTTGAAGAGAATCGCATGGCAACGGAAAGTTGCCCCTTGTTTGAAGCAAGATCGGCATATTGAATGGCGGAAAGTTGCCCTTGTTTGGATAGCACCGCGCATTGTAGTCGATCCTCGGGCGATGATTGCAATCGAACTCTCGGATACAAAGAAGGCAAGGATGGTTAAAACCATTACATGGACACACTTGATTTTGAAGTGTTTATGGCTGGACTTCAGAATGAAGTTGCCTACGTATCCCAAACATGGGAATCAAGCCTTACGTAGTTCGGGTTAAGGTACACTCGGTATTTAACCTCTCCTTTTATGCTCTAACTTTTGCCAAGGCGCTGTTGCGAGTTTTCGACCTTGCGAGCTTTGTTCTTCTTTCTTTTCATTCTTTTCTTTTCATTCCTTTTTTCTTCTTTTCTTTTTTCTTTTTCATTTTTTTTTGCTTTTCTTTTTTTCTTCTTTTTCGTGTATATATCTTTTCTTGCTCTAACTTTTGCACTGGTCGCCTTTCCGGTTTTCGCCCAAATGAGCCTCTCAAAGGGTAAAATGTAACCATCCATGCCAAATGGTTCGAGATTGAAGCCCTCTATATCCGGAGAGTGGTCATTGTATTGACTTGCGAAAGATGCACCTTTGGCTCTTCGAGCACATCGGATATTTTTGCCCCTAGTTCGAGGGTGCTTACATTCTAGCTTTGCAAGCTTCTTCCGATGGTCGACCTTCTTGAATTGACTTTGGTGCCTCTTGTTCGAGGGTCGCTTCAAATCTGGCCACAGGCCTCATTATGTAGTTGACCGTTGAACATTCCGAATTCAAGTTCAAGGTTTAGAAGCAAAGGGTTGAGTCTCGGTGAGAGCGATCCTAGGTGCACAATCCCAAGAGCGATTCCACGTCTTCGCAGATGCATAAAACATTTTTTGAAAGTTTTAAGAAAGCGACAAATCGCTCGCGTTGAAGATAGTCGAAACCGATCTGGATCAAGCTAGGGTCCTTCTCGATACTCACGCTAACAAGCATGATTTCATTCATTAAGGGCTTAGCGCCTCTCTTTCTCTCAATTGATCAAAGTTTTGCAAATCCAGGAATTCCTTCCTCTTCGTTTTCACCGCAGTGTTGAAAGGTTTTGGAAAACTTAGGTCATTACAATGACTTCAAGGAGCGAAAAAAGCGAGTCCTTAGTCAAATACTATCGTCTCATTCAGAACCTCCGCAAAACTAGCACAAAGGCGAAGCAAATGCGAGAGTGTGAAAGTCCTTCTTTGTTTCATTCAAATCTGTTGGCACAATTGGCTCACTGGCGAAGCAGACTCAAAACAAACAAAAGACAAACACAAAACAAAATGGGACGCCGAGGTAACACCTCCGGAATCACCCGACCTCTATACAATGGGATGACTCGCTACAACAAGGCGGACCCTTAAGCAAAGATCGACTCAAAACAAAGAAAGACTCAAAACAAAAGCGACAAAACCGACTCAACACCCAAGCGAAATCACAAAATTAGCATCTGTGAGATGCTCAACATAGTGCGTGCCAAACGCCATATCTGAAATACACCAAGCGCCGCCCTTGGTGGACCAACCCATGATCACATACTTGCGGTATCCTCGAGTCCAACTCGGTGGAGACTTTCTTGAGGTGGGTGGGAGGATAACCTCATTGTCGATCAAATCTTGCACTTCATAATGGCGAAAACAAGCTGTCGGTCTTTGTGGCCTGCTGTTGGTGGTATCAATATCTGAGGGTAGCATCGTGTGTGAGAGGAGATTCTTTAGCGTGATCGAGGCTCGAGGGGTGTAAGATGCCCCTCGTTAGCCAGAATTTGAAATGCCCTAGACAGAGGCATATAGAGGGCATGAAAGACTCTGCGCCCTTGAGGAGGATACTTCGAAGTCTGAGGCTTCTTGCTAGAGGCACTAGCGAAAGTGGCGAGCATTGTCTTGGCTTCGATCTTTTCGGATGCGAGTTGGGGATGGAAGGAACTGCTACGGCATGACGGGGCCTATCCGGTTTCATGCGGCGAATCGCCCTCGGTGGAGTGGAGAAAGCATCATCCACAATTTTGGCCATGACCGCAAATACTTCTTTGTTTGTTCATCCCGGCTTTCAAAGCCTCATTGCCTGCGGTTGCTTGATGGGATCGGTGTACGCCCGTTTTATTCTTACTTTTAGCCTTAGCTGGATCATGGGTTTGGGTCGCTGTTGACATGTCATTGCCATAGCTTAAGACAGCCTCGGGTTGGCTGAGCTCGATCACAATTCGCCCCAATAGCGGGGGCTCCTGCGGTGCAAAATTCCCGGCGTATGATGCAGCTGGCGATGAAACTGACATTCCGTAAGTCAGATCTGCCACGGACCTCTGAAGGTCACCAATCATTCCCATTAATTCAGATGTGGTGGGCTCACGAGCTTGAAACAACTGGGGCGTCCAGATCGGGTGAGCGGCAGGCGACCTAGGTGGATGTGGCACCTCAACATTGGTCTCATCCTGCAAGATGATTCCTTGGTCTATTGCGGTTGTCATAACCACAATTTCTTCCGAATTTTGCGTCATCACGAGTCTACTAAGCGAATCGAGGTGATGTATTTGGTGACTAACGGATCGGATGGATCGGGTGGTGACTAACGGATCAGATGGACCGGACTGGTGACTGATGGATCTGATGAACCGGTGAGTTTTTTTCTGTCTTGCCTCAGCAAAGGAGAACACTGGTTGCTCTGGACTGAGTCTCTGAGCGAAAGAAAACATCGACATCTCAAATTTCACCAATCTGAGACATGAACATAATCGAATAAGCGTGTTCGACCAGCGATCCTTTGTTCCCAAAATTATTGCCCCCAAAGCTGAATCGATACCCTTGAGATATAATCGATTCCCAAAATCTTGAATGGTGCCCGTGGGCTGATGCTCAAACTCATAAACCGATACATGCATTCCTGTGAGGCACACTCTAACAAGCACATAAGATAAGTGAGAGCCAAAACACCCTATGTTGGGGTAGGGTTTCTGTCCTATTTTGTCGAGAACTAGGGTTTCACTACGCACGCAATGGGTCTCAAACAACCTATAAGCGGGTAAGCAACTTTGTCCTAGTTTGGAATGGTCACTATGGATCCGAATATGCACTAGGTCGAATGGTCAGGGTGCCCGGTAAAAGCGGGGTTTGTGTTCCCATCTTGGCAGAGCTCAGAAGCAAGCCTTATGGACATGCCTTGACAAGACAAGCCTCCGGCAAACCGCTCAGGAATAGCAGATGGCAAACACGGTGTCCTAGGCGCACCAATGCAAATGCAATGCAAAGAAACACACAAGTGTAGTCAAAAGCAGATATCATGAGTTCGAGTCAAGTTCTCTAAATCCCCAGCAGAGTCGCCAGAAACTGTAACCACGCCCGCGGGGAGCCTCGCTACAGCTCGGACTCGATTTTTGTTGCGGTTCTCAATCTCGAACCAAAGAGTCCAAATCCGGCAAATCGTTTTGAAGGAAAACAGATTTTTGAAAGAAGTGCCAAACATGGACTGCTTTGCCAGATAACAGAGTCGCCACCTAAATATTTTAAAATGGGAAATTTAGGAAACCCTGACTCGGTGCGAAGGCCACGTGTCCGTCATCACCAAAGTTGGTTGGGAACTTGGGTACGATTAGGGAAGGTCACATCGTGAGCACCCCTCTCGCCCGTCAAAGACCGGCCTCTACTAACCATGATATCGATTTTGAAAACATTGTATGCTCTTATTAGGTTATTAGCCTAGGTTACTATGTGATGCTCATGACAAACAAGTATAGATGGGCCGTCTGAATTGGAACTAAACATCTCATGTTTGTTTGTGAAAGATGGTTTGCTACCCGCATGTAGGCTTAAAATCTGATTTTGCCACAATCTAGTGGGCTTAACAAACAATTGATGAATTGCTCCAATTCAGATAACTCAACCTCCACCCACAGGCATTCAAGGCAGTTATATCACATAAGCATTTAGCCTCATGGTAAGCATGCTATCATGGCAACACTCACACGCATGCAAGGATGCTAAAGCATAAAACTCACCGAGTACTCCAAGCCAAAACAGAAAATGATTAGAAATCATGCATGATCCTAGGTATACAGAAATGCCTAATGCAACACATGCAAAAATGCAACTATAGCAGGCTCGGCTATTCTAGAGATGGCATATGAAATGCAACGGCTAACATGTATTCAACTTAGAATTGAAAATACAATGCAGTTTGTATGATGTCCGAGGCGATGCATGTAAAACAGATGAATGAATGCAAACATGCTATCATACTGTATGCTAATTGAAATATGCCCTATATCTAACCAACAAAGCAGGTAAATAAAAGGGAGAAAGACGTGGGGTTGGAAGACATACATCACACTCACACACCCTTATTACAATTGTGCCCTCGCGCAGAGGGTCCGAATAAATAATACAGACCCGAATAAAAGAATATTTACAGTCCGAAAAATACAAATTCTAATTAACAAATTAATTACAAAAGAATTGAGACTGGCGTGCAAGCCAGGGACTGCCTCGCTTCTGGTGGATAGTATATGCTGGGCTGCTCGGCGCAGAAATCCACTGGGATGCCCTGATTAGCCTCTGTTTGCAGTTTTTCTCGAATTGCGTGCCAGATTCCGGAAAGCTGATAATTCTTCATGTTTCTTCAGCGGAGAGCGAGAAAAGGGCATAGCGATGTATTTCACAAATATATGCATGCCTCGATCCTCGTGCCACCAATCACGCATATCGATGCATGATGGCCGAGGAACCGAATGCACAATTCAATGTAGGGATGAATGTAGGTGCATGCGATAACAAAAACCCAACTCCATCATGGGTAATCCGGAATTGTCGGTGACTTGGGAATTGAGACATGCTCCGCCACTTTCGATCTTGGCAGCGCCTCGTTTCGCGTGCAATATGCATGATATGCGTGTAATGCAACTAACATACAATCCTAGCATGCGATGCTATGAAAATGAGATGCCTCGAAATCGTGTCCACGCACGCATAACCGAAGCGATGCGGAATGCCCTGCGAAATGTAATGATGGACTTATCCCAACATGAAGGGGGCCTCAGCCACACTCACATAGGATGCCGAAATGATAATGATGGGTTGCCTCGAAATGCGTGCCCACTGGCACGTAAACCGAGGCAATGATGAAATATAAATCGGATAAAGCGAGTGCCTCGAAATGCGTGCGCAGCACGCATAACCAGCGAAAGCGAGCATCTATAATGCAAACCGAATAAAGCAGAATATCTCGAAATGCGTGCACACGCAGACGCATAAGCCGAAGCGAGCATACGCAATGCCAAGCGGATAAAGCGAGTGCCTCGAAATCGTGCTGCAGCACGCAAATAGGGCGGAGCTAAAAGATCGAAGTGCCTCGAAATGCGTGCATACGCACGCAAACCGAGTGATGATGTGCGATGCAAAATTGGATAACCGAAGTGCCTCGAAATGCGTGCCTGCGACACGCAAACGGAGGCGATGACGTGCGATGCAAAATCGGATAAAACCGAAGTGCCTCGAAGTGCGTGCCCACAGGCGCGCAAACTGAGACGAAACCAAAGTGGAGATTAGATAAAACTGGAGTGCCTCGAAATGCGTGCACACGGGCACGCAAAACCGGCGATGATGTCTGATGCAAAATCGGATAAAACCGTGCCTTGAAATGCGTGCACACGGACCGCAAACGAGGCGATGATGGAAGAATGAAAATCGGATAAACCGAAGTGCCTCAAACGCGTGCCACAAGCGCCGAAATCGAGGCGATGATGAAAGAATGAAAATCGGATAAGCGAAGTGCCTCGAAGTGCGTGCCTGGTAGCGCCGCAAATCGAGGCGATGATGAAAGAATGAAAATCGGATAAAACCGAAGTGCCTCGCGCAAACCGGCGTGCCGCGAAGGCATGAAATGGCATACGGAATGCGACTGGCTTTACGCTAACATGAGAGGGCCTCGGCCCCACTCACATAAGCCGTCGGATAAAAATAAAGTGCCTCGAAATGCGTGCACACGGGCACACAAACCGAGGCGATGATAAAAAAGCATGAAAATGCAAATTGGGCTTACGCCAACATGAGAGGGCCTCAACCACACTCACATAGGCTGCCGGCAGATAAAAACGAAGTGCCTCGAAATGCGCGCACACGGGCACGCAAATCGAGGCAATGCAAAAATGATACAAATAGCATACGAAAATGCAACGATGGGCTTACACCAACATGGGAGAGCCTCAGCTCACTCACATAGGAGGCCGTCGGGTAAAAAAAAAGCTGCCTCGAAACGCGCGCCCGCGGACACGCAAATCGAGGCAATGCAAAAATGATACAAATGGCATACGAAATGCAACGATGGGCTTACACCAACATGGGAGAGCCTCAGCTCACTCACATAGGAGGCCGTCGGATAAAAACGAAGTGCCTCGAAATGCGTGCCAGCAGACATAACCGAGGCAATGCATTAAGGCACAAAATAACGTGGGTAATGATATGCAAGCATGGTAATGAAATTTCAGCAGCTACATGAGGGAAAACAGCCCGAAAACACAACCGGCGCACCCAAAGCGAAAAATGATCCCGAAATGCGATAATGTGCACCCGAAATGGCTTATGGCCACACTAAACATGCACAATTGATACATGGCAGAAAAAACAGTAGCAAGGCAGTCCCAAGAATGGCTCATTTCAGTAGCAAACATGGCCAAAATGTAGACATAGTCATGGCAACAAAATCATACAAGATTAGTGGCCAAAAGAGCATTACAAAGGAAGATGGCATATACAAACACCAAATGAACAAACTCTCTTCTACAACATGAAAGAGGGCCCAAAAATAAGCATATATGCAGTAAATGGCAGCCTCTAATTCATAAGACAAACATGCTAGAAATGGAAGGCAAAATGGAGCCAAAAGAGAGTATAACATGAGACATGTAATCTATACACCAAATGACCAAACCTTCTTCATGAAACATGTAAAGGGGGTCAAAATAAGACTAAAACCAGTAGGGGTCGAAGTCCTAAAAACAAACACAAATAGGTCGAAAATTGCATACAAAAAGTGGCACACTTGATGAAATGGTATATATAATGGCCAAATGAAGTTGAGCCTATATACAATGTTGTAGAGAGGCTCATTTTAAGCACAAAATCAGTATGGGTCGGACCCCCAAAAACCAACAAAAATAGGTCAATTTTAGCATGCAAAAATGTTACCAACTTGAAGAATATTGAAGGAACTAGTATATACAAACACCAAATGAGGTTGGGCCCTTCTACAAAGTTGTAGAGGGGCTCATTTTAAGCACAAAAGAAGTAGGGGTCGGAGCCCCAATTCTCAACCAATTAAAGGATAGAAAAGGATCAAGAAAATGCCCTAAAAGTTGGTTTTGAATACTTACCCTTGAAGACTTGTCTTTCTTTGCTTCTTGGCTTGGATTTGTGGCTTATCAACCTCTGAAATCCACTTCCTTGCTGCTGGAATCGAAGTTGGAATGGTGAGGCTTAGGGTTGATGAAGGAATCAAGCAAGAACTTGAAGCTTTTCAGTTTTTAGCTATGAAGATGGAGGTTTTGCCTTGGTGTTCTTGAAGAGGTTTTTCCAACCTTGAAGAAGGAGGAGGGCCTTCAAATAGGCAAGAAAAGGGGTGTAAAAGGGGAAAGCATCCAATCTTTCCCTCTGAAATGTCCCCGGATGAGAGACACTTTGAAAAAATCGATGAACAGCCGGAAAGCAATCTGGCCACCAGTATTTTTTGCTCAAGGTGGCCGGCCACCACCCATGGCCGGCCACCACCTCCCATGGCTGCCGACCACCTCAAAAAACCAACTTCAAAATTTCGGCCGACCACCAAACACAAGTGTCCTCCCATGTGTGTAGAATAAGGCCCAGGTCGAATTTGGCAACAGAACCGGGAGCCACAACATAGAGCTTGAAGGAGGCCCAAAATGAAACTCACGGTTTCGGCCGACCCGATGGTTAGGTCCTCCGGTCCCTCATCAGATATGTAACTTTGGTTGGAAGAAAATACCCCAAGGTGTTCAACATTGGCGGAAGTGAGCAAAAGCGGGCTCCGGAGGAGCGAAACCAGTTATCTGGGATAATTGCTGGCCTCCACCCCCAGTGATCTTCCCGATGTTGAAAGCAGAGGTACCGCCAAGTTTGAACAAAACTAATGAGAAATGAACGTTAGGGGCCAAAACCGAGCAAATCGGGATCCGAAAAATGGGAGTCTGGAAGTGGTGTTTGGCGGCGAAGTGGGTATCCGCGACCCCGTGTCCTCTGGAATGACAAAACAGAGGTACCGCCAAAACCGGAGAAGATGGATGCGAAATGAATGCTCGGGACCAAAACCGCTCGGTTTGGGGTCAAAACCACTATGAGCACCGAAAGTGGCATCTGACACAGAAGTGAACATCGGGGCCCAGGGTTCCTCGAAATATTAAAGCAGGTCTCCGCCAAAAACCGGAGAAGGCCGATGCAAAATGAATGCTCGGCCCAAATCACGCATGATTCGGTCTCGAAATGGGTCGCCTAAGTGGTGTTCGCTGCGAAGTGGGCATCGAGGCCCCAGTGTTCCTCGGAACACTAAAAGCAGGTCTCCGCCAAAACCGGAGAAGTCGGAGATGGTTGAGCGGTCCCAAACCGAGGCACGGCCTAACGGCTCAAAACCAGAACCGGACTCGAAGTGGGCAAAATGGCCTCGACCATGAAATGTAGCCTCGGCCATTGGAGACGATCTGCTAGACCTCTCTCTCCCTCGGGAAAAGCAGAGAAACCGAGTCCGGTTCGCAAACCAAGACAAGGCACGAGAGAGAGGTTCTAAGTCCGGGAGGCAGGGCGCACGGCCGCGACTCTGAAACTTCCGAACAAGCGCGATATGCAACATCACCAAGCGCTCAATCGGTGACGTCTGAGTCTTAAGGTCGGTCAAAAATGGGGTGTCTACACCATTATTTGAGGAGTGACGTTTTTGCCCATTTATGTATTGTATTTGTTTGGTGATATTTTGTTTCAATGATTTACGTGTATGTAACGTTTGGAAAAAAACGTACTATAGAGGTTTATAGGTTTAGTAATTTATGTTGGGTGACCCACATTTTGATGACCCACATCATTTTGATGACCCACGTTTTGATGAACCACATCATTTTGCAAGCCCAACTTCTAAAACCCCACATTCTGATCATTCCGTGAAGTGTGAGCCCCTCGAATTTGAAGTGTGAACCTGATAGGTAGTTGAACACACCAAATTTAAACACTAAACTATACCAAATTCTATTAGAATAATGACAAGTCCAGGTATCGATCCACAGGGACAATTGATAAATTCTTAAATTAATTTTGATGAAAAGAATGATTGATCACAACCTAATTTAATAACGAATAAATTAAACTAAATAATTAAATTATCAATTATAACTGAAATTGAATTTACTGAATTGGGGGAAAACCTAGGCCAAAGAGTCCACCATTAGTTACATAATTAGGGTTTCCAATTGAAATCAATTATGTTATGGTTCGAACGGAATAATGCTTTGCAACTATAAGTTCAAAGCATTTAACAAGAAAATCATCACGTTCAATGTACGAGCACGAACCATCTCAAGTAGTACGAATCGTTCACTCTAAACTAAGGTAGTGACATGACTCGTCTCTTATAGTATGGTTCGTCTCATACCTTGAATGTGAAAGAATAGAAAACTCTTGTATGGAAAACATTCAACAATCACAGAAAGCTGAATACTTGAAAAAATAATGGAGAGTGTATATATAAAACTTCTAAAACACCATACAATTGTTCAAACCTTTACATAATTAAAAATCAAAAAAAGAAAAACTAATTACATGGCTAGAGTTTCATCAAAACCCTAGAAAAGGAGACTAGCCACTCATGGAGGAGTGGAATGAGGTAGATGGAGAAGAAGTCACCATGGAAGACATGCTTGAAGTTTCAAGTTCCTTTTCTTTTCAAACCCTAGCCTCTCTTTCTTGACAAAACAACTTTAGAACCTTAATCCAGCCTTTTTCTTGACTATTTATCCGTCTGGTGTCTTTCCAAACATGTTTAAAATATTTGGCACATTTTTCCAGAAAAAGTCAACGCACGTGTGGGAAAGTCAACTCTCTCCAAATTCTGTCTTTTTGCCCATTTTATGCTCCGACTATGTACAACCTGATTGATATTCAACACACATAAAGTATACATTTTGACAAGCAAGTGAAGTTAAGAGATCCTAATTAACAGCCTCAATGATTTACAATTCGGCCTTAATCACATCCCCAACTTACAACTTGCTAGTCCTCAAGTAAGTAATAAAAATAAAATAAAATTAAACAAAATCTAGCTATTTCCTCTTTCGTGGAAAAATGGTTGCATTTAGCATATGCAACAAGCCTTTAAACCACAAAGTTACCCCAAGTGGACGAGTAAAGTCTCATCAGAGTTTCCAGAAATGATATCCACAAACATTTTTATATTCATATACGCCTAACAATTAACCACACTACTCCACCTAACAATCAACTTATGTATCATTATAGTGTGATATTAAAACATAATGAGTCATTAAAGGCACAATGGACAAGCATGAAGGAACCTATTGAGTCAAAACCACAATTCAGTTAATACAAAAGTAAAGTCCCCTGTACTTGTGCGTACTAGTAGACAAATCATCAGTATCCTTGGTGTAAAGTGTAATCTCCATATTAGTTAACTGTCCACTATAATAGCCCAGTGTAACTCATAATAACACCCAACATATACAGAAAAACTAACCCGTTGCAGCCAAGATTCTTAATTATTTTTTTTTTTAAATGACTGTGCAATGTCCTGATCCATTAAGCTTTCTAATCAACCCTGTAGACACCCCATTTTTGACCGTCCTCAAGACTTGGACGTCACCGCTTGAACACTCGGTGATCATCCATGTTCGTGTTCGTTTGGAGTTCCCGGAGTTCTCGGCTCGCGCGCCTTGCCTCAGGACCTCCAAACTTGACCGTTTTGTGTCTGGTTTTGCACCAGACACCTGTGTTTTGCCTTAGAGGGGCAGGGAATGCCTTGTGAGGCATCCCCACACACCACCGGCTGTGGCTAGAGGTCACCGGCTGGCTGTAGTTGCCACCGGCACTATATTGTGCCGGTCGGCACTATTTTGTGCCGGTCGGCACTCATTTTGGCAAAATGACCATTTTGCCCTGCCGACCACTTTACAGTTGTTTTCTGAGATATTTTTAGACAGCTTTCTTGCACTTGTTTCCCCTCCATACACGTGTATGGAGGGATGAGCCCTTGGATGACTTAGTTTGTAAGTCTTTGTTGCCTATAAGAGAGAAGGCTCTCCTCTTGGCTCAAGGGTTAGCAAATTTAGAGAGTTAGAAAGAAAAAGAGAGAGAGAAGCTCTGGTTTTTCTAGGGTTTGATTTGCATACACCTTCTATCTCTATCCTTCTCTTGTGTGTCTAGGTGTTTTGTGCCTTACTATTGCACACAAACACCTAGTGTTTCACCTTCTCTTTGCAACTGAGGTTCTAAGGGCTGGTTTTTGAAGTTCTTGACTGGTTTGGACCTCAAGGAACCAATAACTCCGACCTTTGTGAAGAAGTCTACAAGGGTGAGCCAACTTACTTTATTTACCCCATTTTTGCACTCCATTTTTGCTTAGTTTAAAACAGTTTTTGTGCTTAGTCTATAACACATAAAAGTTCTATTTTTTTAGCCTCTTTATTGTTTATTAAGAGTGTTTTGTGGTTTGAGCAAGTTTGACCATCCTTAGGCCTTGAAAAGGCCCCTTTTTGTGCCATTTTGTTAGAGATCCGAGATTTTTGTGCTTGGGCCTCTTCACCACTGAAATCTTGAGGGATTTCAGCGGTGGAGATGGTGTCATAAAATCTCAAGAAGGAGAGGGCCACCCCCTCTCCTTGATGTCCTTGAAAAGGACAAATTTTGCTTCCTTATGGAGCTTCATGCTTGAGTGTATGTTGAGCATGTTTGACTTGTTTTCCATGCTTATATTGCCATGTTATAACATGATTTTAAGTTGGTTTTAGCACTCCTTGCATGCTTTGCATAGATGCTTTGTAATGCCTTGTATTGCCTTAACTTGCTCTAGGTTTGTATGCCTTCTTTCTAGCATGTTTTAGGCCTAGATCCATGAAGCTTGTATGCTTATTTTGACATGTTTTAGCTCTGTCCATAGTCATTTTGGTCAATCTTAGCATGTATGTTGTAGCCTCTTTGCATTTGGCTTGTTAGCCTTAAGAGTATGAATGTGTAGTATGCCATGTTGGCTTCATTTTTGATGGTTTGGAACCACCTAGCATGCTATTTCAGTCCCTTTGATGTGCTTATATGCTTGCCTTAGTGGCCTCTTTAATGCTTTAAAAGCATGTGTTAAATGCCCCATGTTTTGGTCTTGATTGCATGCCTTTGCGCTTGAGCTTCTTAGATGCCATCTAGGTGCTCTTTAGGCTTTGTTTAAGTCCGCTTGTGACCTGTTTTGAGTCCCCTTGGCCTTATGAGGCTCGGTGGACTTGACCTTAATATAAGCCTCCATGGCTTGCTTCAAGCATTTGGACCTATTGTTGCATACTCGGCTTGCTTTGTTGCATGGTTTGGTACCATGTTTTGCATGCTTTTCAGAGCTTACTATGCATACTAATGATCCATATTTGTGCCTCTTAGATGTGTTTACGAGTTGCTTAATAATGCTTAAGTGTTGGCACCTTAACATGTGTATGTGTGCATGTATGTTCGGCCCCCATAACTTAGCATTTGGCTACTGATTTTTGGCCTATTTGAGTTGCCTAAGTCATGTATAAGACCATCTTTTCATTAGTTTGCATGCTTGTCTTGTATGCTTGCTTGTATGCTTGCATAGGTACATTGCATAATCCATGTTGCATGCTAGATAACATGGCTAGGTTGCATCGCATCAACATGCATTCCTTGTCCCTTGACTTGGTGATAGGGATTGGGACTTTGATTTGTTTGGTTCGCATGCATTTGAAACCAAAGTTGCATACTTTGTTCCTTGGACCATCATGCATGGAAATACACGATTGGTGGCCCGGGAATCGAGGCGCATGCCCTTTTGAGTCAATAACATGATAAGGGGTGTGTATAGTGCATAAATACCTTGAATCACATTGCCATGCATGTTGTTGTCCTCTGCTGCTGTGAGTTGCGAGTTACTGCGATGTTAAGTGCCGATAAGCACTATTTAGTGCCAACCGGCGATCTCTTCGGCAACCGATGACTTCATCTGATGCGGTGATCACATTCTTTAGCGGTGGTGCTCTGCTGACCCGGTGGTACTCTCCAAAGTGCTCGAGAGGCACTCTGGACATTTGGCAATTTTCAGAGAAGGATAGCGAGGAAAAGCGAGGCAATCTAAGCATGGCGATGCGATTCGAGCAAATCCGGGCATGCTTTGCATTTGGCTCTCCCAGACGGTTCTTGCTTTTCTTAGTTTAATTAATTTGATTAATTAAATTAGGCAATTTGTAATATTTTAATTAGCTTGCGTAGTTAATTAATTTGTATATTCTTTCGGTCCCTCCGAGTGAGGGCGCAATTGTAATAAGTGTGGGTGAGTGGGTGTATGTCTTCCAATCCCCATTTCTTTCTCCATTTTATTTACCCGCTTATGATGGCAGATTAGGGCACGTTTATTTTAGCATACTTTATGCAATGCATGTGTGCATTCACGCATTTGTTTACATGCACCGGGCTCGGTACATCATACAAACTGCATAGCAATTTTCAATTCAAATTGAATACGTGCTACTCGCGCATTTCACATGCCACGTTTAGGGTTAGCCGAGCCTACTCTAGATTGCATCTATGCCTGTGTTGCATTAGCCACTTAACATGAACTAGGCCATGCATGTTTGCTAACCGGGTTATTGTTTTTGGCACGGAGTACGATGTAAGTGTTTATGCTTTAGCATATCGCATGCGTGTGAATGTTAACATAACAGTATGACTACCATGCGGCTAAATGCTTATGTGATATTACTGTTTGAATGCCTGTGGGTGGAGGTTGGATTGCTTGGGTTGGGACAACTCATTGAAATCCGTATTTTAGCCTACTTGCGAGTAGCAAAATCTAACACGTTTTTCGAGACAAAACGGATATGCAATGTTTATTCCCAAATCAGGCGATCTAGTCTATATTTGTTTGCTGTGCGCACAACATAGTAATTCTAGGCTAGTAACCGGAATAAGAACGCATAAAGTTTTCAAAATTGGATATCACGGTTAGTAGAGGCCGGTCTTGACGGCGAAAGGGTGCTCATAGTGACCTTCCCGATCGTACCCAAGCTCCCGAGCCAAGACCACTTTGGTGATGACAGGACATGTGGCCTTGAGATCGAGTCGGTTTCCTAAATTTCCCATTTTAAAATATTTAGGTGGCGACTCTGTAATTTGGCAAAGCAGTCCATGTTTGGCACTATTTTTCAAAAATCTGTTTTCTCAAAACGATTTGCCAGAGTTGGACTCTTTGGTTCAGATTTAGAACCGACACAAGAAATTGAGTCCGAACTGTAGCCGAGGTCCCCTGCGGACGTGTTACAAACCCATGCAGCAAGTATTGGGCCAATGACTCCCAAACCAGATAGTTTTAGGGCACTAGGTGTAGAGACACCCTTACGGGCTTAATAACTCAAGTTGAAAAGGCTATGAATCCGAACAAGTCATTCTCCTTATTTTTTCCTTAACTATGCAATGTCTAAATTCCTTAAGCTTTCTAATTAACCCATGTAGCAAGTATTGGGCCAATGACTTCCAAACTAGATGGTTTTAGGGCACTAGGTGTAAAGACACCCCTACAGGCGTAATAACTCGAGTTAAAAAGGTTACGAACCCAAACAACTCAAGTGTTTTTTTTTTAAAGAGAATTTTGGCTCCTCATTTATTCTTTTCTACAACCCTAACTATTATCAATGATGTACACCAAGGATTATAATAAAGATGTCACTGCTATGATAGTGTGTTCATATGAATTAAGGCATACTTATGACAAGTGTACTAATACCACAAGCACAAACGACTCCCCTAGTGCAAACATCACATACAAGTATCTACCTAATAAATCCTTTTCATACAAGTCTATTATACTCCCCAATTAACATATACAAATATCATCACCCTACTAGCAATAAGTCACATCAAGTGAAGTAATGCAATCAAGTGAAACAGGTATAAGCATGAATGATTGAGCCAAATAGAAATGCACAAAAGAAAATACAACCCTCATCCCCCAACTTGAATATGACATTGTCCTCAATGGAAAAGTAAAAAGAAATGAGAAAAGATTACCAGAGATTGTAGGTGCACATCCAGTTAGGCATATAGTACACACACACACACACTTCACTTTTTTCTTTTTTTTTTAGAAGAAGAAATAACTAAAAATAAAAATAAAATAAAAGAGATAAAGCAATATACAGTGGGTACTACGGAGAATCCGGTGGCGATGGTAGCGGGAAATGCTGGGCAAACAAGGCGTGCATCAAAGATCGCGTCTCAAAGGCTTCATCCTAAACCCGTTGCTGGATGTCGAGCTGGTGGGCATGTAGCTGGTCGAAGGTCACCTGAGAATAGTCTCGATGTGCCTAAAAATCCGTGCATAACTCCATGAGACTCTGGTGGTGATCACGAAGAGTACTGTGGACCTGATCCATAGAGTACTAAAGCTGTAAGTACTCCTCGCGAGTCATGTAGAGTGGGTCCCCTTGGGGAGACATGAGGGGAAAAGGATGAGGTGGGTGGTCATGTACGGGGTCCTGGGCCTCATCAACCGGGGCACCAACTTGCTGCGGGATGCGAGATATGTTATGCTGTCATTCCTGCTGGCTGAAAGTCGGATATGCTCTATCAATCTCCTCATTCTCAGCAATAGGGAGGCTGTTCAGCTCAAAGACAAGTGTCAACAAATTAGCAAATGGCAGTGGCTAAGTTAGGTTCTGCATAGGTTCAGGCCGAACTGCCTCTCGTAGAAATTTTCGCACATGCATCCAGATGATATGCTCAAGCGAGACCTGATAGCCATGCTGATAACCGTGTAAAACCCGAACAAACTCCAAACGGCGCTCAGCTCTATGCCCAAGTGGAAGGACATTCTTATGGACCACGGAATTAATGAATAGCAAGCAGCTAGGCAGCTTGCTCCGCCGCAAGCATGTGAAACTAGTGTCACCGTGGGCCCCCGGGAAGTATTGCTGGATGAGGCTATGTATGGGTTGTCGATCCTCAACTTTCGGGAAAGGCTAATATTCTGGCTTGGCAAAAAACCTTAACGTGTTAGTGTAGACACCCCATTTTTGACCGCCCTCAAGACTTGGGCATTACTGATGGTTTGCTCGGTGTTGAGAGATGTGCAGGGCACAGGTTCAATTTCTTCGGCAAGGAGATAGGCAAATCTCAACTTCACACCCCATTTTGGACCACAATTATTTTGGATGGTTTTTAGACTTTAAAAACCTCTCTTTCAAAACATTTTTTTTTTTTGAAATAAAATTCCCACGATGTTCCGACGCTCTCATTTCGGTAAATGTTGCGCTTTTCGGTAAACCGAGCAAGGACAAAGTGGAGATGAATAAAAGAGAGATGAAATATTTGAAAAATCTTTCAAAACACCTTACTTAGGGGTTTGAAGTTGAAGAAAAGAGGAGAAGAGGGGAGAAACCAAGTTGGAGAAGAAGATAGACAAGAATCGCTAAGAGAGGGATGAGCAGTCCTTGCTAAATCGAGCTTATTTTTCTATACACTTGGAGTTAAGTTATGAGGCTAACACCATTGGAAAGAAGACTTCCGGGGCTTCATTTTTCATACAAGAATCTCTTAAACCCGAGTCTGGATGGTGGAGATATGATTGGTTGAAGTTGGGCATCATCCCGGTTGGACCGAAACTGAGCAACCTTCACCAAAACAAGCATAACGTTCTCCAAAGGAGGAATTTTAATGCAAGGTTTGCGGCATTGGAAAGCTTACTTCCGGGGCTTCAATTTTGACACATGAATGACCTAAAAAGGAGTTCATATGAAGAAGTTATGCCCGTTTGAAGTTGGACCTACAGAGCAGATTTTTCCTGCCGACCGGCCAGAAAAGAGTGCCGACCGGCCAAATAGAGTGCCGACCGGCCAGAAAAGAGTGCTGACCGACCATTTTTGCTAGCCGACGACCTTCCGGTGTATTCTACAGATTGAATGGAGGCCACCGTGCCACCGAGGGCATTAATCGGATCCTCCATACACGTGTATGGAGGATC
The DNA here is from genome assembly GCA_025200525.1 of Camellia lanceoleosa. Taxonomy (NCBI): domain Eukaryota; kingdom Viridiplantae; phylum Streptophyta; class Magnoliopsida; order Ericales; family Theaceae; genus Camellia; species Camellia lanceoleosa. The sequence continues at coordinate 25,685,048 of CM045768.1, forward strand.
TTGGCTCTTGGTTTTGAAGCTTCTAAGAGAAGTCTTGCTCCTTTGGCTCTATAAATGGAGCTCTCCTCTCCCTTATGCTAGGTTAGAAAAACCAGCTGGAGTTAGATACATACGCCCTCTATATCTATCTTCTTCAAGCCTCCAAACACCCTTGTTCTTGGGCCATTTCTTCATCAACTCATAGCACAAGGCATCCTTACTCCATTCCAGCAGCTTGAGGCTGTTCTTCAGAGCTTAGGAGCACCAAAACTTGGTCCAAGAGGTGCTGGTTTGTTGGTCTACAAGGGTAAGCATCCATTTCCCTTAAACTTGCATTTTTTAGCTTCATTGTTTAGCCCTATTTACAAGTATTTTTGGGCTTCGATGTAAACTATAAAGAGGCTTGTTTTGAGCCCTTCTTCAACATTGAAGAAGGGCTCAACCTTTTTTGGGACCCCCATGTATGACTTGCTTCATTACCCCTCTTTGGTCCCCTTTTTTTTGCATGTCTTTTTAGCCTACCATGCTTCTGTTTTTGGGTCTTTGACAGGCCTGAAAAGGGTCTTAGTTTGACCCCCTCTACATGTCTCATGAAGGGTATTTGGCTGTTTGGTGCATCCTTTTGGTACTTCATGTTATACCCCTTTGTGGGCCTTAATCTTGCATTGCATTTTGAGCATTTGTGTATACTGTTTTGGGACTTGTCATCTACTGTAAATGTTCATATTTTTGGTCCCTCTTCAGTGTTGTAGAGGGACATTTTTCTTTTTGAGCATTGCATCTATCACTTGCCTCATTGCCTCCCTTGAGGAGCCATTTTGCATGCCATGTTAGTCCCACTTGTGCTTACTGTCTTGCCATGCTTTGTACTATGAACATGCTTATTTTGGGGCTGTCTAGCTTCTGTCTTCATACTTTATGTTCATATCTTGCATATTTGATATAGCCATAAGCCATTTCATGTACCTAGTTTTGCATTTCGGGAGCGATTCCATGCATTTGGTTCCATTTCGCCATGTTTCGGGGCTGTTTTGCCCCTCATTTTGCTGCTGAAATTTGCATGTTTTGTATGCCATATTCCATGTTATGCCATGTCTCATTAGAGTGCCATTTCGCGTCAGAGGCGCTGTCTCGATTTGCGCCCGTGCACGATTTCGAGGCATCTCATTTTCATCTAACGCCTCTTATGTGGGTGTGGTGAGGCTCTCTCATGTTAGTGTAAGTCCATATTGCATTGCGTATGTCATTTCCTCGATTTGCGTCTGCAGCACGATTTTGAGGCATCTCATTTTCATTTCATGGTCACGATTTTGGCATGCTTGCGAGTTATCCATGTTAGTTTAAGTCCATCGTTGCATGTTGTTACATGCCATGTTTGTTTACATGTTTAGGTTGCGAGCCTAGCATACATTGCTCATTTGCATGTTCATGTTGCATACTTAGCCGCCATGCCTAGGTTGCATTTCATTGAGCATGCATCCCTTGCCTGTTGACCAATCATGATAGGGGTTGGGGCCCTTTGATTTGTTTTTGCATTCCATTTGATATCAAAGTTGCTAACTTGGCTTTCGGGCCATCATGCATTGAAATGCGTGATTGATGGCCCGGGGGTCGAGGGCCATGCTCCCTTGAGTCCATTACATGATATGGGAGTGTGTCCATGCATACACTTGCCTAGAAATTCTATGTCAAAACCGCCTTCTTCTGCAGAATTTTGTGCCGACCGACAAGATAGAGTGCCGACGGCAATGTATTTATTGCCGATAGCTTCATTTCCAGTGGACTTTATACACGGCGGTGGACATTCTATCCACCGGTGATGACCCTTAGGATTCGGGGGCTGTTCGGGACTTTTGCAATTTTCGGAAGAAGCGAGACGGTGAAAGCAGAGGCAACGATGGCATGGTGCGGATTTCGGGCAAGTCGGATTGAAGCATACATCATTCAAGCATCCCGAGGCGTGAGGTCAGGCCATCTCTTCTTTGCATTTAATTTAATTAGATTAGAGGTCTTGTAATAATTTATTCGTTTATTTTTCTTGGATCAGATATTATTTTGGTCCCTCCGTGTGAGGGCGTATTTGTAATAAGTGTGTGTGGGTGTGTGCATGTCTTCCAACCCCCACTTCTTTCTTCCCTTTTATTTACCTACTTATGATGGTAGATTAGGACACGTTTTATTTAGCATACCTTATGCAATGCATGCGTGCATCTATGCATTTGTTTACATGCATCAGGCTCGGTACATCACGCTAACTGCATTGTATTCCAATTTCCAAATTGAATACGTGCTATTTGTAGCATTCCATATGCCATGCTTAGGACAGCCGAGCCTGTTTAGATTACACCATTGCTTGTGTTGCATTAGCCACTTAACATGAACTAGGATCATGCATATGATTACTAACTGGTTTCTGTTTTGGCTTGGAGTACTAGGTAAGCTTTTATGCTTTAGCATATCGCATGCGTGTGAGTGTTGCCATAATAGCATGATTACCATGAGGTTAGCTGCTTATGTGATATAACTGCTTGAATGTCTATGGGTGGAGGTTGGATTACTTGAGTTGGAAAAACTCGTTGAAATCCGTGTTTTAGCCTACTTGCGAGTAGCAAATTCCAAAGTGTTTTCAAAACCCACGGATATGCAATGCTTGTTTCCAAATTAGGCGATCTAGTCTATACTTGTTTGCTGTGCGCATAACATAGTAATTCTAGGTTAATAATTGGAATAAGAACGCATAACGTTTTCAAAATCGGATATCACAGTTAGTAGAGGCCGGTCTTCGGACGGCGAAGGTGCTCATAAATGACCTTCCCGATCGTACCCAAGCTCGAGCCAAGACCACTTTGGTGATAGCGGACACGCGTGGCCTTCAAAGACCGAGTCGAGATTTCCTAAATTTCCCATTTTAAAATATTTAGGTGGCGACTCATGTCCGCAAAGCGATCCATGTTTGGCACTACTTTTCAAAAAATCTGTTTTTCTTCAAAACGATTTGCCGGATTTGGACTCTTTGGTTCAGATTTAGAACCGTGACACATAAGGGAGTCCGAACTGTAGAAGTGAAGCCCACGGGCGCGTCTACAGTTAGCAATCATGGATTCGGTGATGCTGACGAGATGGCCATCAATGGTGGACATCAGCCCGGGCTCGGTGAGTGACTCACGCAGGTTCTGGTAGAAAAGCTGTACCAAATGCGGATAAGTTGGTGCTGTCACAGTGCAATCCAACTGTCGCCGAAGTTGGAGCTGCTCAACGGCCCAAGAAGTGTCCGGGTCACGCCGAAAATACGAAATGTTAAACTGCGTAAGCTTGTGAAGTGGGCGTGAAGCCCACTCCGGCCGTGGCAAGTCACCCGGTGGTGGTGGCGAGGATGGTGGTGATGGTGGCGATGGTGACGCTGAAGATGTAAAACCTCTAGCCTTTTTGGAGGCCCGAGTGGATACACGTCGACTCATGTCCTGCACACACCAACAATAGACACACATATCCATGAAACCAATCATGAGAATAAAACAAAATATGAAAGCACAAGTTTGCCCACCAATAAACCACATACAATTCTCAGTTGTGGTTTATTTATTTATATATATATATATATAAATAAACTAAAAGAAACAAACTAAAAGAAATAAACTAAATAATGACTAAATAATTAATGACTAAATAACTAATGACTAACCAATTAAACTAACAGAACTAGTGACTAAATAATTAAACTAACAGAATTAAACTAGTTAAACAACCTAAACTATCAAGTAGAGAATGAATTAAGAAAATAAAATAACATAAACTAAAATAAAATAAACTATAAATGAAACTATAGAATAAAATAAAATAAACTAAACTAAACTATAAAATAACTAAATTATGAAATAAACTAAACTATAGAATAAAATAAATGAAACTAAACCCTCTTCTTTTTTTTTTTAAACTAATGATTAAATATTTAAACTAACAGAACTAAACTATTTAAATAACCTAAACTAGCAAAGAATTAATTAATAAAAAAGAAAAGAAAAATGAAACAACTAAATAAATCAAATAAAATACAATAAAATAAAATAAATAAACAACTAAACAAATTTTTTTTGTATTTTTTTTTTTTGTGCAAAGATATTGCACGTGCGCCGGACATGGCCGTACGTGCGGCAGTCATCTTCTTCCTACGTAGATTTTTTTTTTTTTTTTTGGTGAAGTAAGAACCAGATCAAGCAACAAACAAAGACAAAGATTCCACAAATTGATTCATACACCCACAAATCTATACAAAAAGAAAAATTTACCTTAAAAAGTGGAGAAAGAGAAAAAAAAAATGGAGATTCGCCGGAAAAAATGGTGGCCGCCGGAGGTTCGTCGGACGGAGAGGAAATAGTGAAGCTGGCGGTGGGATGATGGTGGTGAGGAAGAAGAAGAAGAAGAAGAAGGGAAGAAAAAGAAAGAAGAAGATGGTGATGGTGGGTTTGTGAGGTTGTGAGAGAGAGAGATTGAGATGGATGAGAGGTGGAGAGAGGTAAAGAGAAAATCCAAGAGTGGATTGTGAGAGAATGGATAGGTGTTGATAAAGTCAATTTTTTTTTTTAATTTTTTTTAATAAATAAATAAATAGAATAAAATAAATAAAAGAAGTTGACAAAGAAATCAAATTTTTTTTTATTCACTACAACAAAAAGCATTTTTAGCGACGTTTTTTAGCAACCAAATTGAAATTAGTTGCCAATTGTATATAATCGGCGACAATATACTAGTTGGTTGCCAAAAAATAAACTATTGGCGACAAGTTGAGATTATTAGTTGCCAAAACGTTTGGCGCCAACATAAATTTCTACGCGCGAGTGCTAAAAATGTTTTTGTGACCAAATTAATATATGGTGACAAAAATTTTGGTTGCCGATTGGAACTTTTTGGCGATAGAAATAAATTAGTCGCGGAAAGGTGAATAATATTTATGGCAACCTAATGATTTTCGTTGCCAATAAATTAATAGGTCAAAACCACATCATTTTGAATCTGTCCTTTTTTTAAAAAAAATTATTTTAACAGTAGACTGATCCTTTTAGGTGAATAAACAAAGAATTGACCTAAATTGTTCATCTCTTTCTCTCCCTTCACAACCTCAAGCGGCACAGCAGAACACACAGAGACACAGAGGTATGTCTTTTCTTCTTTTTCTTCTTCTTCTTCGTCTCTCTCTCTTCCTTCACAACCTCAAGCGGCACAGCAGAACACACAGAGACACAGAGGTATGTCTTTTCTTCTTCTTCTTTTTCTTCTTCTTCTTCGTCTTTGTCTTCGTCTCTCTCTCTCTCTCCCTCTCCCTTTCCCTCTCTCACACTGCCTTTGCTTTCTCCTCTTTTTCTTTTTTGTCTTCAATTTCATTCTCTTGTTCGGCATAGCAGAGCACAACACAGAATTGTTCATCTCTTTCTCTCCCTTCACAACCTCAAGCGGCACAGCAGAACACACAGAGACACAGAGGTATGTCTTTTCTTCTTCTTCTTCTTCTTCTTCTTCTTCTTCTTCTTCTTCGTCTCTCTCTCTCTCCCTTCACAACCTCAAGTGGCACAGCAGAACAGACAGAGACACAGAGGTATGTCTTTTCTTCTTCTTCTTCGTCCTCGTCTCTCTCTCTCTCTTTCTCTCTCCCTCTCCCTCTCCCTTTCCCTCTCTCACACTGCCTTTGCCTTCTCATCTTTTTCTTTTTTGTCTTCAATTTCATTCTCTTGTTCGGTATGGCAGAGCACAACATAGAGCTTGCCACTTTTTCTTCTTCTTCTCTCTTCCTCTCGCTCTCTCACACCACTGACTGAGCATCACCGATTACATTCTCTCAAACGGTGCTTCCCTTTCATCTCCCTTTCTCACAGCGTTGATCGCGACCACCTCTTTGGTCGCTACCCTCTTCTCTTCTCTCTCTGAAATTCTAATTTTGGGACTGCGATCCATATAGAAGACAGATTTTGGGATTGATTTTGGGACTGCAATCTTTCTCTTCAATTTTTTTTTTTTTTTTTTTTCATTTGTTGTTTGTTTGCTTGCCTCTTGCATTTGGGGACTTATTTTGGGACTGATTTTGGGACTACAATCTTTGTCTTTAATTTTTTTTTCATCTATTGTTTGCTTGTTTGCCTTATACATTTTTCTCTCTGACTTAGAATTGTTATATACCTTCCGTTTGGTCATAGTCCTACTCGTTTTCTCTCAAGTCCCGATCATATAATTACTGAAATTGTATTTCTTGTCTTATTTAGAAGTTAACACAATGCCTATGGTTATTGGAAATTAGATTTATGTATTGAAGCAAGATTATGAGTTCCTGGAATCATCAATTAGAAGCTGAATTTGTTATTCAAAAGTTGCAAAATAGATATTTGTTAAATTTAACATTTAAAGACCTGAATTTTATTTGGAAGCTAAAACTGTGTATTTAAGTGTTGAATGTACATGCTTAATTATGAATTTTATTTTAATGTTGCAAAGACAAGGAACTTAGGCTAGACAAGTCATTGTTCATGCTTTCCAAGTCATTGTTGTCTTATAAAACCATACATCCAAGTGAGGCATGCACAAGGAATTCACAATGTAGAAGTAGATAAGAACTATGAAGCGTACGTGTCTCTTGAATATTTTGATGCACAGCTTACTCCACTTGGTTGGCAGCAAGTGGGAAAACAATCAATGTTATGTTATTACACAAACTCATTTGGACAAAGATAAACTTATAATAAGTATCTTACTGCTTACATATACAGTCCTTAGCAAAATTTTGAGACTAATGTTGCAGAAAATTTTGTATTAATGTAACAGGTTGATAATTTGTGTAAACATGTCGAATCAAGTGGGCTTTTTAAGGGGATTGATTTAGTCATCACGTCCTCTTTGTTAAGGTATTGATGCTGGTTTTCAGTACTCCCATTCCTTCTGTGGATATATTTTATGCATGATACTCTTCTAATTCTACGCAGTTTTTCATTCAGTTTTCATTAGATTGAACTAAAACCTTCATTTTTAATTGATGATTAGGATTTAGTAATACTTGCATGAAAATGCAATTTTTTTTTTAGAGGGGGGAGGGGAGGGGAAGCAAAAATAAAAAAACATTTGCATTTTCTTTGCACTTAAGTGCAAGTATTTTGTAGATTTGAGCACTGCAGCTTTTTATTATGGATAAGAGTGAAGATTTGCAGTGGCCTTAATTTGTCTAGCCTAAATTTGAAATTTTCAAATTGTACTCGTGAGTCGTGATAATGAATCGGTCTTGGACTCTTGACAATGATAAGGAGTTTGAATGTATGTTTTTGGAGCCTTGTATAAATGCCCTGTGAGGGATTCAACAGAGGGAAGGTTTCAGTATTATGGCTGCTATTTGTTGATATATCAGGGAGAAACAGAAGTGCCTACTCCAATAATGCCACACATTTTGTTATAATGTGAATCTGTTATAATCAGCGTTATGAGAAAATGCTAATAACCTATTTGTTTTCCACATTATCCCCATTTTTCATTAATTTGGATCTACTAGAGTTCGTTTATCATTATGTGAAAATGTCTACGAGTGTCTATATCTTGTAGTTAATATTTCATGAGTTAATCACTCTCTATAATATTGGTTTTAGATATAATCCGCATGTTCAAGCTAGAAGCAGGATAAATCAACTCAAAAGGTTAGGCCACAGTGTTGATAAGGTTTGTCATCTTCTACGTTTTTCAATGTTTACTTTCAATTGTACAAAATGAGATGATATATATTTAAAAATCCTTGTTCATTAGTTGTAAATAACTGTTCATTTTGCAAGTTGAATTCATCTTGATGGGAGGTATTTTCATGTCATTGCCATCAGATTACCGTGATTACTTTATAAGGAATCTTCATGATGCTTTATCGGGACACACTTCTGTTAATGTTGAGAAGGCTGTTTTCTACTCTGAGTGTGCTGTGAAGTGTATTGGGATGACTATAGAAACATAGTAAATTTTCAAAATATAAAAACTTACTGTTCTTTCTTCCCTCATTATTCTAATTGCTGCTAAAAATTATTATAGGGGAATGGTGATGGGGAATTAATATCCACTCCATTAACCACCATTGCCATCCCGAGTTGTGGGCCATTGTTTGTCCCATTGTCATATGTAGTAATAGTTCTATAGAGAACAAGAGAATTTTTAAGGAAATGAATTAGAAAAACATATTAATAGACTAGTGTTAAGTAAAAATTTGTTACATGACTGAGATGTGATTGATTTTGTTTGATTATTTTAATGAATGGAATTGAATGAAAAGATTGTTACATACAAGGTCTAATAATAAAGAATTAGCGAGAGATTTTAGTGCTATTATTCAAAGAGTTTAAAATTAATATTTAAATTCATAAAAGTATTGCTTTTTATAGAAACAGAGTTTGTTATTTTTGCTTGTAGTTTTTGACTTGTATGATGCCATGCCATGCCATTGCTTTAATTGATATTTATTTTTGCTTCAATCCAAGTTTCCACTCTAGGTTGTGTATCTGTCTTTTTCGGTAATAAATTGTACATTTTTCAAATCTGTGATTTATTCTTTTTTGCAAGAATACAATTGTTGTCTAGATTATAAGTATAAGCATTTATTTAAATGTGTTCATCACATTTTGGTTCGATAGATAGTAATATAATCGAATCGTTTATTGTTCACATATCCATGGCGAGTAAGTATGACAATAAGGTAGAAAAATTAAAATAAAAAAAAAGTAGACAGGACATGAGTATCCTTATATGTTATTTGATATTTATTTCATGCCTATAACTCTTCATTAATTTTATGTATTGTGCGATTTTAATTTAAACTTCAATTTACAATTGCAAATGTTATAGGTTATTGGCTAATGCAAAGAGATAAAAAAAAAAAAAAAAGCTGCAATCATTCGTTGGGGGCAACTACTACATCGAGTAAGCTTTGACTATTTGTTAGGGCATTTTTAATTTACTTATAGAATTTTGGCACTTCTTTTTTATTAAATTTGTGGTTAGAGGATTCACATTTTTTTCCCTAAGTTTTGAGCATTCATGATATGACAAATACTTAAATGACCCAAGGACCTATTTGACATATAAATAGGATAAGTCCAAATGAGCTAAATAGACTTGTAGGAACAAATGGGACCTCGATTGGATTTCCGGTTAGAAAATTAGAATGAAAATTGTAAAATACAAGACTTAAAAGGCCTATTCGAGGGGTGAAATTACGAAATAGCCACCGAAACCACCGAAACTTAGCACGAACAGCTTGTTCAAGCCTAAATAGACTTGTAGGAACAAATGGGACCTCGATTGGATCTCCGGTTAGAAAATTAAAAGTAAAATTGTAAAACACAAGACTTAAAAGGCCCGTTCGGGGGCCAAAATTGCGAAATGACCACCGAAACCACCGAAACCTGGTACGGACAGCTTGTTCAAGCCTAAATAGACTTGTAAGAACAAATGGGACCTCGATTGGATTTCCGGTTAGAAAATTAGAATGAAAATTGTAAAACACAAGACTTAAAAGGCCTGTTTGTGGGGTGAAATTGCAAAATGGCCACCGAAACTTGGCACGAACACCTTATTCAAGCCTAAATAGACTTGTAGGAACAAACGGGACCTTGATTGGATCTCCGGTTAGAAAATTAGAAGGAAAATTGTAAAACACAAAACTTAAAAGGCCCGTTCGAGGGCCGAAATTGCAAAATGACCATCGAAACCACCGAAACTTGGCAAGGATAGCTTGTTCAAGCCTAAATAGACTTATAGGAATAAACGGGACCTCGATTGGATCTCCGGTTAAAAAATTACAAGAAAAAATGTAAAACACAAAACTTAAAAGGCCTATTCAGGGGCTGAAATTTCGCAATGACCACTGAAACTACCGAAACTTGGCACAGACAGCCTTTTCAAGCCTAAATAGGCTTGTAGGAACAAACGGGATCTTGATTGGATCTCCAGTTAGAAAATTAGAAGGAAAATTGTAAAACACAAGACTTAAAAGGCTCGTTTAGGGGCCAAAATTGCGAAATGACCACCGAAACCACCGAAACTTAGCACGGATAGCTTGTTCAAGCCTAAATAGACTTGTAAGAACAAACGGGACCTCGATTGGATCTCCAGTTAAAAAATTATAAGAAAAAATGTAAAACACAAGACTTAAAAGGCCCGTTCGGGGGCCGAAATTTTGAAATGACCACCGAAACTTGGCACGGACAGCCTTTTCAAGCCTAAATAGAGTTGTAGGAACAAACGGGACCTCTATTGAATCTCCGGTTAGAAAATTAGAAGGAAAATTGTAAAACACAAGACTTAAAAGCCCGTTTGGGGGCCAAAATTGCGAAATGACCACCAAAACCACCAAAACTTGGCACGGACAACTTGTTCAAACCTAAATAGACTTGTAGGAACAAACATGACCTCGATTGGATTTCCGGTTAGAAAATTACAAGAAAAAATGTAAAACACAAGACTTAAAAGGCCCGTTTGGAGGCTGAAATTTCGAAATGACCACCGAAACCACCGAAACTTGGCACAGACAGCCTTTTCAAGCCTAAATAGACTTGTAGGAACAAACGGGACCTCTATTGGATCTCCGGTTAGAAAATTAGAAGGAAAATTATAAAACACAAGACTTAAAAGGCCCGTTTGAGAGGCCGAAATTGCGAACACTACAAGAAAAAGTAGATTTCGCGACTAAAAATAGATTTTTCATCGCTGAAAGTAGCAAAATTGGCGACTAAAATGGAATTAGTAAAACAGTTTAGTAGCCAAATGTAGGGGTTTTAGCGACTAAAAAAATTTTAGTAGCCAAAAGTATAGGTTTTGGTGACTAAAATAAGTTTGGTCGTCGATTATACGTGTTTTACCGACAAAAATCAATTTCGTAGCCAAAAGTGAAGCTTTTTGGCTACTAAAAAAAAATTAGTAGCTAAAAGTCAAGAATTGCCGACTAAAATGCAGTTTAGTAGCCCAAAGTAGAGGTTTTGGCGACTAAATTTCAGTTTAGTCGCAAAAAGTAGAGGTTTTTCGGCGGGAATGAATTTTTTTAGCGACTAAAATATAATTAGTAGCCAAAACTATACAATTGGCGACTAAAAAATAGATATAGTCGCCAAAAATGATCTAATTTTTTTTTAGTAAATAATTTATTTTTTACATAAATTATATTGAATAAAAATAATTATTTATATATATAGCTAGATATTAATACGGGTCAATATAGTATATAAATAATATATGTTGCACATATATTCATGTGATGTTATAGTGGCATAGTGGAGAGAGTGTGTTGCTAAAGGTTTAGAATGTAGGAGAGGTTGGCGGTTCGAATATCAGAAAAAGCAAAAAAGTTGGTTTTTTTTTTTTTTTTTTTTCACGGAAGCACCTTTGGCGACTAAAAAGTGTTTATTTTGGGCGACTAAACAGTTTAGTCGGCGATTCATGGACTATTGACAACTAAACGATTAGTCGCTAAATGTGTGATTTAAAAAAGTGTAAATCACTATTGGTGACTAAATCATTGGTCGCTAAAGAGCTATTTTTTGCCGACTAAAAAAATTTTAGTCGCCAATACCTCCGGCGACTATATATACGCTACAAAACGGGCGACTAAAAAAATTAGTCGCTGTAAGTAAAAATTCGACTTTCAGCAACTAAAAACAGACTTTTCGCCAAAGGTGCTTTTTCTTGTAGTAGAAATGACCACCGAAACCACCAAAACTTAGCACGGACAGTTTGTTCAAACCTAAATAGACTTGTAGGAACAAACGGGACCTCGATTGGATTTCCGGTTACAAAATTACAAGAAAAAATGTAAAACATAAGACTTAAAAGGCTCGTTTGGGGGCCGAAATTGAAAAATGACCACTGAAACCACTAAAACTTGGCACAGGCAGCTTGTTCAAGCTTAAATAGACTTGTATGAGAAACTTGTATGAGCAAATAGCACCCGATTGGACTTCCCGTTACAAAATTAAAATCAAAATTGTGAAATTCATATCGAGATTTTTTTTTGTCAATCTAATATTGTTTTTTCTTTTTTCATGTGACAGATTGGCAATGGTGGAAAACAGTTTGGGCTGCATTAGAAGATTTGATTTTGTGTTTTTGGAAATATTTTGACATAGGATTTTCGTAAATGATTTATGGATTAAATGTTTAGCATCAAAATATTTGGTTTTGTGTTTTTGAAAATATTTTGACATAGGATTTGGTAATGTATTTATGGGTTTGATATTAGTAGTTTGCAAGTACTTTGGTATGCATATTTTAGATTGTTAGAGAATTGTAATTATGTTTATTAAGATTTTTCATAGCTATTAATTTTGAATTAATATGAATGTCTTGCACAGGTGTATTATTATTTACATTACATTTGTGTATATATTGTGCACAGGAAAACAGGTTTTTGGATTATTTTGAACAGGAAAATTATTAAAATCAAAATTTGTGTAGTGAATTTTTAGTGAGAGATGGTATTTTGGTCGCTGTTAATATATTTGGCGACAACATATTGTTTTTGTCACTAAAAGTTAGTGGTTATACAAAGAACTTTTAGCAACCAAAGCTTACTTGTCGCTAAAAACGTGATTTTTAGCGACCAAATTAATTTTGTTGTTAAACAGTACTTTTGGTGACGCATTTATTTGTCGCTAAATCTACATAGCTTATCCAAATTTTAACCTTTTAGCGACAAATTGTAATTTTGTAGCGACAAAATATATTATTTTTGGCGATCAATTTTGCTTGTCGCTAAATGTCTACATACGGTGACAATTTTTGATTTCGTTGCCAATACTTTTAGTGACAGGCCTTTGGCAATTCTTTTGGCGACGAAATTTATACTTTTGGCGACTAATTTTTGGGTCGCCAAATGTGTTTTTTGTTGTAGTGATTATTATTTTATTTTTTTATATGTAAATAAATAAAGAATAAAATTTGTAAATAAAATAAAATATATATATTCTTTTTTTAAAAAAATAAGTAAGTAAAAAAAAAAATAATAATAAAAACAAAACAAAACAAAATCTGTAAAAAAATTTTTTTTTTTTTTTAAAAATTTTGCATCGTCACGCACGTGCGGGATTTCTCTACGCACGTGTGGAAGTGCCCCGTACCAAGTCACGCACTTGCATATTAAGTAGTGTGCAAAGTAAGTTTCCACAAAATTCCCCGCATGTGCGGGGAACAGGCCGTACGTGCGGCGATTTCCTCTTTTTTTTTTTTTTGATAGAACGATGCTTCGCACATGCAAGGGCCTAAGCCGCACATGCGGCTTGATGGACGCACCTACGTGCGCACCTGCAATTAATGTAGTACGCAATTTGTAGTTTGACAATTTGAGCCGCACGTGCGTGGATAGTGCTGTACGTACGGGATTTTTTTTTTTTTTTGAAGCCAACTTATACCAAATACAACATTTTTTTTTTTTTTGTTGTATAACTATATATAAATATATTTTTACGAGATCAAAGAAAAGTAAATAAAAACCAAGTATACAACCCAAAGCATACTTAACCATTTCTACCTTCATTTGATATCCGAAATAAATATAGCACTTCAGAAAATATCAAAATGCCTAACAAGAGTATAATCTTCACGCGAAAAACACGGGTACTACTTTTCTCTCTGACTGTGTTTGTAACTTTCCCTATTCTCCAACAGGGTGACAGACTAGGTTGATTCAGCATCCAGAATCGAGACGCATAAAGCTACCTCAACCTATGGGGTTGCCATACAGAGTTCAAGTCGGGGTAGTTTTGAAGCAATCTCCACACGCCTGGGTATTTAAACCAGATTCTAGTCTCGAAAATTTCAAACCTTTGTGTTCTAGGCTTTGCCATTCGAACTCTAGTTTCCACCGTCTCAGTTGGTCCCCTAGGAACTCACTACAAACATGGTTAGGTGGCTATACCAGACCGTCAGATGCCGTTCAAGCACAGCTAACACCAAAGGAATTACACCTTTAGAGGATTTAAAGTCTCCTAGACGCAAATAAAGCATAACAAGAACAAAGAAAAGCAGAATAGAATAGAAGGGAAAGAAAATAGAACAAGAAATCAATTTATCAATCATAGTAAAAAGGGTCCATCAAAACAATGGACTCAATCATCTCTCCATTCCCAATCCCCTCTATATATGGTTTCAGTCTTTGGCCATTCACTTTGAAAGTGTGGCCAGTCTTTGGATCTTGCACCTTAACGGCGTTATGAATAAATGCCTCAACAACCACAAAGGGACCATCCCATCTTGATCTTAGCTTACCCGGAAAGAGTCTCAATTTTGAATTAAAAAGCCATACTTTTTGGCCAGGTTCAAAGGATTTTCTATTAATGTACTTGTCATGGAATTCTTTAGTCCGAGCTTTAAAAACTCTCAAACTCTCATAAGCATCATTCCGGATTTCTTTCAACTCACTGAGTTGCAATTTCCGGTGGAGCCCAGCCGCGGCCATATCAAAGTTAAACTTCTTTATGACCCACAATGCTCGGTGCTCAAGTTCAACCGGGAGATAGCAAGCTTTGCCAAACACTGCCTTGTATGGTGACATCCCAATGGGTGTCTTATAAGCAGTGCGGTAGGCCCATAATGCATCAATCAACCGTTCTGACCAATCTTTCCTATTTGGCCTCATCGTTTTCTCTATTATGTGGTTTACCTCCCTATTTGAGACTTCTACTTGGCCACTAGTTTAAGGGTGGTATGGAGTGCCAACTTTATAAGTGATAGAGTATTTCTTGACCACCGACTCAAAGAACCAGTTACAAAAATACGTACCCTGATCACTTATTATGGCTCTAGGAAACCTAAAATGACTAAAGATATTTTCATGCAAAAATTTGATTACCACTCTATGATCATTTGTTTGGGTAGCTATTGCCTCCACCCACTTGGACACATAATCTACTACTAACAAAATATACTCAAACCCGAATGACGACAGGAAAGGTCCCATAAAATCAATCCCCCAAACATCAAATATCTCTACCACAAGAATAGGGGACATTGGCATCATGTCACGCCGACATATCGAACCCATTTGCTAACAGCGCAAACAAGTTCTACAAAATTGATGGGCATCTTTAAAAATTGTGGGCCAATAAAACCCACTCTGTAAAATCTTGGCGGCCGTTTTATGCCCACTAAAATGACTGTCACATGCAGAAGAATGACAAAATATAAGAATGCTATGCACCTCACTCTCTGGCATACACCGTCGAATCACTTGGTCGCAGCAATATTTAAACAACTCCGGATCCTCCCAAAAATAATATCTGACCTGCGAAAAGAATTGGTCTTTGTCTTGCTTAGACCAATTCTGCGGAATTTGCCCAATGGCAAAGTAATTTACAATATGTGCAAACCACGGGGGGCTCGCTCGTGACAGCTCAAAAAGTTGTTCGTCCGAAAACGAATCATGCAAAATAAGAGGGTCACTAGTATACTCAACGAGAATTTGGGAGAGGTAATCCGCCACCACATTCTCAGATCCTTTCTTATCTCGGATTTCTAGGTCAAATTCCTGTAGTGACAATATCCATCTAATTAACCTAGGTTTGGTATCTTTCTTTGATAGTAAATACCGCAAAACGGCATGATCAGTGAAGACTATGACCTTGGAACCTAGGAGATAGGACCGAAATTTGTCTAAGGCAAAGACCACAACTAGCAACTCTTTCTCAGTGGTAGTGTAATTCAATTGTGCATCCGAGAGAGTGCAACTAGCATAGTATATAGCAAATGGTGTCTTATTGACCCTTTGGCCCAACACAGCCCCGACAGCATAATTGGAGGCATCACACATGATTTCAAAGGGAAGCGACTAATCTGGTGATTTCATGATTGGGGCAATGGTGAAGGCCATTCTCAGTGTTTCAAATGCCTTCAGGCATGCCTCATCAAAGATAAAAGGCACGTCCTTAATAAATAAATTGCACAAAGGACGTAATATTTTACTAAAGTCTTTGATGAACCTACGGTAAAAACCTGCATGCCCTAGGAAGGACCTAATTTGACGCACGGAATTAGGTGGAGGAAGGCCTGCAATGAGGTCAACCTTAGCCTTGTCTACCTCTATACCTCAAGGGGACACAATGTGTCCCAACACTATACCCTCACGAACCGTAAAATGGCTCTTTTCCCAACTCAAAATTAGGTTTGCCTCAGTACATCGTTCCAACACTCTAGTCAAGTTCCTAAGGCATTCCTCAAATGATGGTCCAAACACCGAAAAATCATCCATAAAAACCTCTAAGAATTTCTCCACCATATCAGAGAAAATAGCCATCATACACCATTGAAAAGTCGTCGGTGCATTACATAGCCCAAATGGCATGCGTCTGTAAGCAAAAATGCCAAAAGGGCATGTGAATGTGGTCTTTTCCTAGTCAGTGAGGTACACCAAGACTTGATTATACCCCGAATAACCATCAAGAAAACAGTAGAAACCCTACCCTGCTAACCGCTCTAGGATCTGGTCAATGAAAGGTAAGGGAAAATGATCCTTCCTAGTCGAGGAATTCAGTCGCCTATAATCAATGCACACTCGCCACCCAGTAGTGGTTCGTGTGGGGACTAACTATCCTCTCTCATTCTCAACAACAGTGATGCTCGATTTCTTGGGCACCACTTGTATAGGACTCACCCACTTGCTATTCGAGATGGGGTATATAATACCCGCATCCAACAATTTCAATACCTCATTTTTCACCACCTCTTTTATATTAGGATTAAGTCTCCGTTGTATTTCACGAAAAGGTTTGGTGTCCTCCTCTAGGTGTATATAATGCATGCACACAGAAGCATCTATCCCTTTCAAATCAGCCATTGACCACCCTATAGCACTCCGATGTGTCACGAGAACACTCATTAATTGACTCTCCTGCTCTGCAGTTAAGTCAGATGCAATGATGATTGGTAAAGTATCTTGGGGCCCTAAAAATGCATACTTGAGTGTGGCCGGGAGTGGCTTCAACTCAAGTGTAGGTAGTGTGACTAAAGATGGTATGGCAGGCTCTCTCGACAGATGAAAAAGTGACTCAAACCAGGCTTTCCACGGAGGAAAATCTGGTGTAGAAGAAGTATTAAGCAAGACATTCACCTCCTCAACTAACCCATCAATATCAAAATTTTCAAACCCAAAATGAGCTAGACAAGCCTCTAAAGGGTCCTCTACAAGAATGAAGGGCAAAACTTCCTCCACAACCTCATCCACAACATCCACAAATAAGCACTCCTCTCTCTCATGGGGTTGTTGGGATGCTTGGAAAACATTAAGTTTCACTTGCATGTACTAAATGAAACTTCCATCACTTTGGTACTACAATTAATGCATGTATTGGCCATAGCCAAGAAAGGTCGGCCTAAGATCACTGGGATTTGTTTCCTAGAACTGGCTACCGGTTCCATATCTAATACCAAAAAGTCAACAGGGAAGTAAAACCTATCAACCTTTACCAGCACATCCTCAATCATGCCACGTGGCACTTTGAGGGACCGATCAGACAACTGAAGAGTAACAATAGTGGGCTTCAACTCGCCAAGCTCAAATTCCTCGTACACAGAGTACGACAACAAATTGACACTAGCCCTTAAATCTAATAAGGCCCTATCAATGAAATGGTCCCCTATAATACATGCAATGGTTGGGGCACCCGGGTCCTTAAGCTTAGGAGGTGTGTCATTCAACAAGATGGAGCTTCTGTGCTCCATTAGTAGGACCTTTTGGGACACGTGTGTCCTAGATTTATGCTTTTGCGTACAAAGGTCCTTCAGAAATTTGGGATAGGAGGGTACTTGCTTAATTGCTGCAACAGGGGGAGGTTGATTTTTACTTGTTTAAAGACCTTCATCATTACTTCCATAGATGCCTCCTTCTTATTAAAAGGGGACGGTGTATCAAGGCATTGGGAAAAGGGTGTCTTAGGCACATATGGTGCCTTGGGCTCAAGTGAAGTGCTAGGGACTAAGTCATCACTCTTAAGTGTTTTCCCCTCACCCTTGTTCTCATTAGGTGTACTACTGTGGTCACCCTTCTTAACTCTAGTTGCATCAGACGCAACTGAATGAGGCTCTAACTCCCTCTCACTTCTCAAAGTAATCACCGTTTGTACCTACTCATGGTGCTTTCCATTTCCACCCGAACTCTCTGCCCCGTATTGTCTCTTAGGGTTGGCCACAGTTTGACTTGGTAATTTTCACTCCTCTCTCGGATTCATGTTGTTAGCCATTTGACCCAATTGGGCCTTTAGCTTGGCAATAGAGTAAGTGTGGGAATGAACTACCGATGCTAACCCCTTAAGTTCTGAAAGAACTTCCAACACCTGAGTCTCAAAGGCAGAGTTGTCCTGAGGAATAGGCGGGGGTTGTGATTGCCAATAAGGTTGTGGGGATCGATAAGGTTGCGGTGCTCGGTAGGATGATTGGTTGGCAAAATTATTGAAATTTTGCCTTGGTGGTGGAGGATTGTAAGAAGTGCCTTGTGAAGGGGGTCTCCATGAAAAATTAGGGTGATTTCTCCATCCCGGATTGTATGTGTTGGAGTATGGGTCATTACCCGGGTTGGAGAATCCTTGGGCCGCATTTACATACTCTTGGACTAACTCTAGAAATTGTGATGCCGAAGGCCACTCACTCAAGTCATGAGCAGGGCTCGCACAAATAACACATGCCTCGTGAAATTGAGGCTGATCTTGCTGGGTAGGGGCATGTCCCCCAGCTAATAATTGGTCTATCTTGTGGGACAGTGCCTCTACTTGTTGGGCTAACTCTAGGTTTTGGCCGACCTCATAAATGCCCCATCTTTTCGGGGCTCCAACTACTGGTTGTTGGACTTGCCGGGCTGCGAAGGCATGGTGAAGGGAATTATCACTCAGGTTCTCAAACAATTGCCATACCTCGGCATCATTTTTGGACATGAATGTCCCACCACAGGATGAATCCACCATTTGGCGGTACGACTCAGTTAAGCCATAATAAAATGTTTGAACAAGTTGCCAATCAGGCACTTGGTAGTGGGGACACTGTTGGAGAAGGTCTCGAAGTCTTTCCCACGTCTCATGGAATTGCTTGCCATCCATTTGAGCAAAGTTATTGATGGCTCGCCTAAGTTGGTTGGTTTTACCTATGGAAAAATACTTCTCCAAGAACCGTTGCTGTAATTGGTCCCAAGTTGTGATTGAATTGGCAGGTAAGGAATTTAGCCAGTGTTTGCCTTTATCCTTTAATGAGAATGGAAACAATCGCAACATTAAGGCCTCATTTATGAAATTCTGGATCCTCACTGTCGAGCAAATTTCCAGAAATTCATTCAAATGTTTGTAAGGATCATCATGAGTTAGTCCATGGAATGATGGGAGCATTTGTATAGTACTGGACTTAATCTCATAATGAGCAGCGATGGTGCTGGGTAATTGGATGCATGATGGTGATGTGTATGCAGTAGGTGTGAAATAATCCTTAAGGGTTCGGTTAGGCACATTCGGGACATCTAGGTCTGCCATCTCTAATGGTTCAATGTATAAATATGAATACTCAAGCCTAGGAACATGGGCAGAGGCCCTAAGTTTCCTAAGAGTCATTTCTAGTTCAAAGTCCAAACTTAACAATTCAGGGCGACAAGAACGACGCCCGTGCATACACTACCCACACACACAAAAAGTTCCGACTCTGTACACTAAGTTATGAAAGCAAAATACCGAAGGGAGAAATACTCACAGCGGTTTAACGAAAACGCTTTACTCGTCTTGCGGGTGCTTGACGTGTAGACGTTGTCTCCAACCTCTAATTGAGCTTTGTCTTTCTTTTTAGCATTTTGGTGCTTTGCTTGCGAGTGTTTGCTTCTGTTTAAGCACTTTAGTGCTGCGGGGTTTTTTATTTTTATTTTTAAAGCTCGGTTGCGCTCCGCTTGCACCTCAGTGATAGCTCCAATTTCAAACGCTCTGCACACTTAGCAACACAAAAGCATAAAATCTTACACTAAAAATTGAAATAAGAATGTAACTTTAAATTAACTAATTTCGCCAGAAGTCCCCGGCAACGGCGCCAAAATTTGATGGGTTGTTGAACACACCAAAATTAAACACTAAACTAGACAAATTCTATTAGAATAATGGCAAGTCTAAGTATCGATCCACAGGGACAATTGTGAAATTAATCTAATTTAATTGATAAATTCCTAAATTAATTTTGATGAAAAGAATGATTGATCACAACCTAATTTAATAACGAATAAATTAAACTAAATAATTAAATTATCAATTATAACTGAAATTGGATTTACTGAATTGGGGGAAAACCTAGGGCAAAGAGTCCACCACTAGTCACGTAATTAGGGTTTCCAATTGAAATCAATTATGTTATGGTTCGAACGGAATAATGCTTTGTAACTACAAGTTCAAAGCATTTAACAAGAAAATCATCACGTTCAATGCATGAGCACAAACCATCTCAAATAGTACGAATCGTTCACTCTAAACTAAGGTAGTGACACGACTCGTCTCTTGTAGTATGGTTCGTCTCATACCTTGAATGTGAAATAATAGAAAACCCATGTATGGAAAACATTCAACAATCACAAAAAGTTGAATACTTGAAGAAATAATGGAGAGTGTATATATAAAACTTCTAAAACACCATACAATTGTTCAAACATTTACATAATTAAAAGTCAAAAAAAGAAAAACTAATTACATGGCTAGGGTTTCATCAAAACCCTAGAAAAGGAGACTAGCCACTCATGGAGGAGTGAAAAGAGGTAGATGGAGAAGAAGCCACCATGGGAGACATGCTTGAAACTTCAAGTTCCTTTTCTTTTCAAACCCTGGCCTCTCTTTCTTGACAGAATAACTTCAGAACCCTAATCCAGCCTTTTTCTTGCCTATTTATCCTTCTGGTGTCTTTCCAAACAGGTTTAAAACATCTGGCACGTTTTCCCAGAAAAAGTCAATGCACGTGCGGAAAAGTCAACGCATGTGCAGGAAAGTCAACTCTTTCCAAATTCTGTCTTTTTGCCCATTTTATGCTCCGACTATGTACAACCTGATTGACATTCAACACATATAAAGTATGCATTTTGACAAGCAAGTGAAGTTAAGAGATCCTAATTAACGGCCTCAATAATACACAATTCGGCCTTAATCAGAACCCTCGAAACTAAGGATTCCAGCCAGCTACCATGATGTGGTGAGTCTGGCAATTAGGGTTTCACATCAGAATATATTTCTATTAGTGTGACTCACATTTGGACGACATACTTATTGGGCATTTTGGACGACTAGTCTAGGGTTTTTGAACGAACTTCTATCATCGTTGTTACGCTGCTATTTTAGGTATGGATATGTTAGATTATAGTTTTCAAAATCAGTGGTGCATTTTGTAGTCAGTGTGTATCGCATATTTGGCGCAATCAGATCCCACATTTCACAGTGTAGATATTGGGTTGAACTATTTTGTGCATGAGTGATGTACATAAGAAATCCCCCAAATCCCATCAAATCTGAAACGGAAAGCAAACCCCCCAAATTGCTGTGGATAGTTTTGTTATTCTTGGTGAGGTTGATACATTTGGATATTTACTGATATTTAAGTTTGGCGGTCAAGGTTGCAACAATTGTTAGACGGTGCATTGTGCTTTTAACCATTCCACCATCGATGAAATAGTAAGTTCCCTTGTATCTGAAATCGTTGTTCAAATCAGTGTTATATAAGTGTGTGTTATGGTGTCATATAGACTTTGTAGATGATTACGATGGTAGTTTTTAACTGTTATGTGCAAATGGTCATTGAATACGACATGGGGTGGGGTTTGTTGGGTATGTCCAATTGTACCTTGGTAGTTGGTATGTTCTGTTTATGTTTGATTTTGATTTTGTGCTACTATGTTGATGATGTTCACATGTGGTTTCACATTGTGAGACCTTTATGCGTGTGCCCCACGTTTGGGTGTGTCGGGAGGGGATTGCTCTATGGAATGGGAAACATTGGGGTGGGGAATGGTTTGATATTTAACGTAGGGTGTGTATTTTGATATGTGGGTTGGGTACATGGTGAATATGGAAAAGTTCCATGAATGCGTTCTACGTATGGACTTATGGTGACGTTGTGGTCAGGGGTGTTGTACTCCAATGTTTGCTATGGACTTGTGGTTGTGTACGTTGAGTTGAGTGTCTGTTATTGTTAAGCTGTTATAGCCAACGAATGCGTTTGGATTGGAATTTTATTTTGTGCTTGTGTGTCCGTGGCCATGGTGTGTTGGTTATACATTGGTTAGAACGTGTGTGTTGTATTGTTAACCCGATATATGCGTATTATACTTATGGGAGTGGGTGTCGGGGAACAATGGTGGTTGGTTTGTTATGTTTTTTACTGGTATTCTAGCGATTTGTGTGAAGGAGTGAACATGCTGTTTTGTTTGTCTACGTTGATGTGATATTTATCAAAGAATATTACATTGTGTGAAATCACTTGGGGTATCGAGATGAGGGTATTATGTGAAATGCAAGTATTGTGGGGGTGAAGTTGGTGGTAACGTTGGGATGAGGGTGTTTTATTCTGACATTGTGGTGGACTTGTGGTTGTGTACGTTTTGTTGAGTGTTCGACATAGTTAAGCTCTTATGCCTGACAGGTGTGCTTGTATCGTACATTTGTTATGCTTGAGTGTCCTTGTTATGTGTACTGGATGTGTGTTACAATGGTGTGTTCTGCAATGGGCATTGTGAGTTATGCATAACAATATGGGTAGGGGGACACGTTTATGTTTATGCATATATATGTGGTGTGACCTGTGTCGTCGTAAGATTCATTATGTGACATATGGATAATGTTTTTACTGTAATGGGATGCGTGACATTTACACAGGGCAGTCATTGTGTATGTACGTTATTTTGTTCATTGTTCGAGATTGTTGTTTGTACACAGTTTTGGCTTGGAATGTGATCGTTGTTTTGTTTTTGTACTGCAAAAGGTATGAGGACGTCAAGCCCATGGACAAGATCAAGAGAGAGGACTCGTTTGTGTGTTGTTGCTGGTTCACTATCAAAGAAAATTAGGCCAAGGATTCAATGATATCGATGCGAAACCAAGATGCAAGCCACTAAAACATTAGCAAATATGATCAACCAACCTACTAAATGTGGAATCAACACGGACCATAATGGCAACATTGTGTTTCCCATACGAACACAACAACATGATGTTGTCAGTTATTCTTGCACCGAAACAGAACGAAAAATGAAGATTAAATATGAAAAATCACGTTGTACATTACTTCACAATATGTTCATGCACTACAACACACTGAAAATCTAAAAAAAAACAACTATTATGCTTTCCGCCAACACATATAGAAGAAATCAATTGTTTGTGGGGTGTAACCGTCGCAATGTGATACATGTGTTTACACACTGCCGACATCGTGAACCACATGTCAACGTTTACGCCTCTAAACTAAAACCAATAACATAACGAATAAATAATCAACAACATTACCGTCGCCGCAATCCAAGAACACAATACCACGACCTACAACATTGAAGCAGACGATTGAATATACCACTAAATAAACGTACACGTCTTGCCCTGCCCCCCTACACACACATAGCATTCAAATACTCACAGCCCTCATCATCCCTAAAAATTTGCCCATACATGATCTTCCTATAGCGTGCACACCGGATCAACGTAATCAATAGAATTCGAACAATCCCTTCCAAAAACGTTTTCAGCTACAAAATAAAGGGTACATTAGTCACAAAATCTATTCCATAATTACATAATGGGATCCTTCGAAACATATTACCAAAAAAGTAGGACTTTCACGTATATTAATTTAAAAAGAGGACCTATTAGACTAAAACTCTCCCAAATGGGAGTTTCTAATAATTTTCCCATAACAAATAACCCATTTTATTAATAAACTATCAAGTTTAATTAAATGTTTTTCATGATGTCAGAAATTTATTTCAATTAATAATTTAGATAATTTTATTATTGTATAGGAGATTAGTTATAAATTTTATTTTTCTAGTTAATTGTGTTAAATAAAAAATTTCAAAATTGGAATATTTGTAATTTTCCAAGTTGCAAATAACAATTTATATTTTAAATAAATTTCAAGAATGTGTTTGTAATTTATCCATAGATGATTTTATTCACCAGACATACAAACAAGTATAAATGACTGATTGAAATTAGTTTGTAGACATAGACCTTATTTGTTTGAAACAATTACATGAGTGGTGAATTGCAACTGGCTACTAGTTGTGATAAGTAGTTTTTAAACTATTTGATTGAATGTAATGTCTATTTTATATTTATTTTGTCATAACATTAGATATTCAAAAATAATTATTCTACTAAATTCTATATTTGTTGGGAAATTATGAATAAGAATAATTATTTGAAAGACTATTTTATTATTTTGAATTGTTTATTAAAAAATAAGCGTAGTTAATAATTTTAAATTTTTGGGGGCATGCCACGATATTCTAACAAATGGCTCACGGGGCCTGTAACCGTGTGGGCCAGCCCATGGTCGGATTGCTAAACGGACCTAATATGGGCAGTCCAGTACGCTCATAAAGTTGGGCCAATGAAGGCCCATTAATCGTTCCAATTACTAGTCGGTTAATACTTAGGGATGCAAAGTTTTACTAAACTTTCTATCAAATATTTAAAACTGACACTATGGGGCAATTTGGAAACTTTTTAGCTTTTTTTACACAAGAAAATACAAAAAGAGTCATAAAAAAATCAGCTTTTTAACACCAAAAACAAAAAACCTAAAAGTCACAAAAAAAAAATTAAAAAATCAACTTTTTACTAACTTCTCAAAACACCACTACATAAGTCTTATGTAAGTCCCACATTTACCCCGTTTGTGATAAAAAAAAAATTTAATTTTTTTTTTTAAAAAAAAGAAATATAAAATTAAATAGAACGTAAGTACATTTTATTTATTTTATTTATTTTCTATTTCAAAATTCATTCTCAAATCTTCTAACCAATAACAGATTTGTTGGGTGAGCTGGTCGAATCATCGTCCGGGCTCAAATAACACCTCTTTGGAGGTTGCAATGCAGGTGTGGCACTCATCAGCTTTACTGGAGTCAAGAAGTGTTTTTGCAGGAGTTCCTTGTACGGTAGGAGTTCGCAATGCTTCATTCTTCACGGAATGTATATCTTTCGTGGCAGTTGCAGGTGAATGATACTGTGGTACACTTGCTTGAGGAGCCCTGAGTGGACAGTTTTGATGGGTGGTTGGTTTTAAAGAAAATTTACTAATGAATGGGGCAACAGATGCACTGATTCGCTCATCATAGGAACTGGTCAACCTGCAGGGGGAACTGAAGGGGGAACTGAAGGCTGAATAGACACTAATGATTGCTCTGGATTACTATGTACTGCTTCAATGCGTAAAACTTCTTTTGAAAAGCATTTTTGGAAAGATTGAGATAGATGGGATGCTGCTGCTAGCTGTGGTTCTTCAAGTGCATCAGTTAATGCCTCACCGATCAAGGATGAATTGGAGGCCTTGATTGTGCTTGTATGCAGATCTAGCTTTGACTGGTTGAATGGCTCTGGTAGCGTCCCCTCTGGAACTTCCCCCTGAATGCTAAGAGATATTGTTAATTACGCAAGCTATGCCAAAAAAAATCAGGATGACAGTGCAAGCAAAACAAAAAGCAGATGATTATAGATATCTTTAAAAGTACATCAGAGGCAAAATGCAGACATAGAATATAGACCAAATTGTTCTTAAAACGCAAAGCCAACTTCCTAGCTGGGGACAAGCATTCATACTTCTGGTTCAGACCATCAAAAAGTCGCAGGATGCCTTTCTGACTTGTCACCATGACACTAATACTGATAACTGAACTAGAGTTTTGCATACTACACAATTAAATAGTGTAGTGAA
Organism: Camellia lanceoleosa; assembly: GCA_025200525.1. Taxonomy (NCBI): domain Eukaryota; kingdom Viridiplantae; phylum Streptophyta; class Magnoliopsida; order Ericales; family Theaceae; genus Camellia; species Camellia lanceoleosa. The sequence goes on from CM045768.1 coordinate 25,710,941, forward strand.
AATTGATTATGCTGAAATTTGGGAATGATGTACAGAATTAGGTTTTAATTTGTGAAATTGGCACCTTTCTGTGTAATTTAAGTCTCTGAAATTTATTTTTTGTTTGGGTTAATTGATGTTAGAAATTAGGATTTGAATTGCCAACCCAACAAAACCGACCACACCAAACCTTTCACTACAAAACTGGTAGATTCAGTTATATGTATAGTGCGGTCAGTTTCATTACCATTTTATAGAAAACCAACATGTTCAGTATGGGGCCAATTTTGCTTTATAAACTGTCCGAACCAAACCAATTACACACTTACGTACAGGTGCACGAAATCAATCTTAAAACTTCATAGAAAAATATGTATACCTCAGGATGGGCTTTAAAGAAATCCAATAGTCTACCGTGAAAGACCTTCCTCATGTGTGAATTCCCACTAGCCAATTTCAGCATGCCCTCATTCTTAATAGCATCAACATTCATAGTAACATAAAGATCAGGCTTCATACAACAAGTTCGCTCATCATGTACAAGTACCTTCTTTATCTCAATCACTTCAGGCAAAATAAACTTCAATTGTGCTAAATGACCATAGGAGAACCTCCTACAAAAATTAAATCATGACGTTACAAATCTAATGAAAAGGATTAAAAAAAGAAATCCTCTGGCAATATAGAAGTTTGCATGTATCAAAATTTTACTTATCTGTCAAACGCTCTACTTTGGGGCAAATATTTGTAAATGTGGACATTGAGCCTCTCAACCTAAGCAGCCGAATCGAACTATCCAAGCTATTGAAGAACTTTCCCAATATCTCATACCTGAAAGTAATTCAACTCCACCATCAGCAATTGACTAAAAACATGGTCTGCATGCTTGTCCAGAAGATAAAAAATAATAAATAAATAAATTCCCCTGGTTTTTACATATTACCCAATGTACTTTGTCGGAGCTACAACAACAAAACTTTACAAAGATTTGCCAGGAACTAACATCCAGCAAATTAGTTAAAGGTACAAATAAGTTGAGAGTTTTGATTGGCTGAAACAAAATAACCAAAACAATTATTCAACAAATTGGGAGAAAAAAAAATCTGCTTGAATTTGAAATGGCCTTTGCTCTCCCTGATCTATAAAAGCATAATGCTCAAATCAGATTCAAGTAATTCATCATTTTCTCTCAAAAACAAACAAAATGTTACTATTACAAGATCAATAGAAACAACATAACTGACAAAACCCGTAAATTTTCACCAACTTTTTTCGAAAAAGTAATCAAACTTGCATAAAACATACTTTTCCGGAAGATTTACGTCATCAGAACCGGACTGTTCGTACTGATAGGGCCGATCTTGATCTGGAATCGGGAACTCTGAAGCGACATCTCTCATTTCTTCCACCGACGCCGCAGTTCGGCGGTTCCTGACTCGACTCGGAGGGTTTGGTGGCTTCTCGGGGGTTTTGGAGCTACATGTACTCGAATCAGAACAAGCTTTGGTCAATTGATCGGAAGGCGAGGACTTCGGGGCTGATGAATGTAGTCTCTTCTTCAATTTGAAAGAATCAAAGGGTAACGAGTCTGAAGACTCCATTACTTAGTTGATGGTTTGGGGACTGGTGGGAGATAACTAGGGTTTGGAGGATCTGAAAGAGACCGTTGTCACTCCGTCTCCTCTGGTACTTCACTGTTTATTAGGGGTGTTTGGCGAGTTCACCTTCATTTCCTCCTTGCTGATCCAATGGCTAAAAATAAAAATAAAAAAATTGAAAAATAGAGGGAAGTTTGAAAATTCTGATTTCAAACGTACACATTTTTGTCTTCCTCATTCAATCTTCTCTCTCTCTCTCTCTCTCTCTCTCTCTCTCTCCATTTCTTCACACTTGCATAACAAACAAAAGCCACCGCCGGCGCCGATGATCACCGGAACCGTTCACCACCGTCGTCGTCGTCGTCTACCCGTGCAATCTCTACTACCGCCATCGCCACTGCCACCGTTCTATGTTCCAGTCCACATCCATCACCCACATAAACTCAGTGTTTATTCCTCTCGATTTCCCTATCTTTCTCAAATCATTGCGCCCACCAGCTGCCCACAGGCAAAATTGGAGCTTCAAACTTAGCTTTGAATGATATCTCCATGAACAGAGGCTCTCGCCATTGAAAATAGGAACACCATTTAGGTGTTTTTTCTTCCCTTTTTTTAAATTGGTTTGTGGGTTTGTGACCGTTACTAATTTTTTTTTAAGTTTTGGGTTAAGTCCGTGAACTATAGATGTTTGAGTAAAGTGCTCAAAGAAATGTTTAGTTTACCTGTTGCTCGGAGTGCTAAACAATGCCATTGAAACGTGTGAATCCATTGCATTATGTAAGGCTATTATGATGACATATGTACGATATGTCATTTGAGATTTTTTGTTGCTAAAAATAGAGGGAAGTCTGAATCTTTATGTAATTGTATGAATGAGGAAAATCAAACCATTAACTTTTATATATAAACAGAGTAGTAATAAAGTTTTTGTGAAACCCGTGTTTTTATATAATAAAAATAATATATATTGTGAAATTTCGTATTTTTATATAATAAAAATAATATAATTTTTTTAAATAATTATTCATAATATTTTAAATTTAATAGTCTGTATATTTTTATATTGAACATTTATTCAAAATAAAATAAAATAAAATATTTTGTGACTTTATATTATTACTCAATATTAATTTCTGAATCTTATGATATTTTTATTTTTTATTTTTTTATTTATTTTCTATATTTTTTGTAATCAAATTATACTGGAACTTAATATTTTCTGTACAAAAATTCAATAAAAAACCATGGGTTGCTCCCCAGGTTTTCTTATATCCCACCTTCCACGTGTAATCATTTTCTGTAAAGAAAATGTGGTGGACATGCAAGCTATACACCTCCCTTCTTTTTAATTTGTCTTCATCATAAATTGAGCCCAAGTTTTCCTCACCTCTCTTCACTTCCAGTATTCATCTCTCTCGGTTCTCTCTTTCCCTCCACCTCGCATTCTCAAAACTCTCTTTCTCCTTCTTTATCTATGTTTTTCCTCCTCCCCCCGACCTCCATAGCCATGGCCTCAACCCATACTATCACCATCCGAGCCACCAACCCATGAACTTCACCACTATTGGTGCACCGTCGGACCGCCACCACCACCATCACCTATTTCCATTATCATCTAGAACCACCATTCACAAAGTATTGTAGGTGAAGAAAGAGAAAAAGAAGGAAGATGGAGGAGAAAGAAACAAAGTTAGAGAAGTTTACTGTGAATTTCAAAAGTTGGTTTTTGGCTTACTTTCGGCATGCCAAAACCATCCATTCCGGGAAGAATTGAGAAAAATAGGCCATGTAAGATGAAATACGAAGTAAGTTGAAGAGATTGGCGAAAGAATGAAGTAAAACCATCAAGAATTAAGAAAGTTATGGAGTCCGAAGGATGATTCGAAAAAATGTCTGAGACGGTAGAAAAATAATCTTATTTTTCGTCAAATTTTGGAGATCCGACGGCATGCAAAAAGAGACGGAACGAGGCGTGTGAGTACTGAACCAAAAACTAGGCCGTGAGGTGAATCCAATGACAAAAAAATAAGATAAAACGGAGTTACGATGAAGAAGACACAAGCATTTGAACTGGTGACATTGAAACTAAATTTCTGGGTCCTGTTTGTGCATGCCACGGCTGTTGAAGAAGATGAACTAAATTTTATCCAGTATTTTTCGGCCCATGGTACTACGGTGCATCCTAGTACACTTAGGTTAATCGAGTGGTCCTATGACTTTGGGGATGACCACCCTTAGGTTTTTCGACGTGTAGAATCCATTTTTGGGGTTAGATCTTGCAAATTCTAAGTCTAATATGATGATCAACAACTAAAGTTTCTAAGAGAATCCAATGGAAGATCAACGGTGAAATCACGTCCGATTAATGTGAAATTTCAACAAGACGATCACGGAGCCAGGACGGTCATATCTTACGATCAGAATCATAAATCAAATTTAGACGATAAATCGTTAGTAACCTAACATAGTAAGAACATCCTCTCAACCCTCTCATTTTTTTTTATTTGAAATTTTCAGATTATAAAATGTCTAAACTTGTAGATAGAATTTTATTTATAATTGTATAAAAGATTTTGTGATGGTATATTAAATATTGGTAACCTAAAAATCATAATAATATTGTGGAATTTGAACTTGCATGTGTAGTTTATGCCATTAAAAAGATTATTGAAGATGTTATTTGGCCCTTTAAATCTGCTAGAAAGTTGTACGAATTTTTAGACAATTTTATACTCAAAATTTGAAGATGATTTCTTCTACAAAGTTGTTGATAATGATGTCTAGTTCATTCACAAATTTTTCAACAATTATTGAGTTTTGTACAAATTTATAAAGATTTTTAACCAAGTCTGGAGCTATAGACAGATTTTATTTTGTGTTTGAAAAATCATTAGAAATTTTATATTAAACCAAATTTGATAATTTCTAAGCAAAAAATGAAATTTGAGAAGTCTAGTTTCATAATAAATTTTTAGATCATGGTATTGATATATAAAATTTAAGTATAGAATTAATTTAAGGAAATGTGATAAATCTGTGCCATAAACACTCTTGGAATTTTTAAGAATTATTTATAATTTATTTTTGGAAAATGCTTTCTGAAAAATGACCATAACATGTTTATTGAGTATTCTGTTGATTTATATAAATTTTAGAGTTGTATAAGTAATTTATTTATAATTTTTATTACCTAAGGTATAACCTGAAAATTTCTAGACAGATTTAAGATCATCACTTCAATTATTTATTTGGATAAAAAAATCCGTTATTGTGTTGGTCTAATTCATCAAATATTTTAAATTAGTAATCCATGTATGGGTGTATTGTGGTAGTCTAATCTTATAGATTAAAAGTCCATGCATGTGTATAATTATGATTAATTTCCTTTCTTTTTTTGGTATCTAAATTATTACTTCATACCATGGTTTAAATAAATTGTTTATTTAAATGTTGTACAATTGTTTATTATTGTGTGACATGTGTAATATTTTATGTTTGGATTTTTATGAGTTGGTATAACATTATTTGTGATTAAAAATTAGAATTTATTTGTGATTAATATTAAAATTAACTGAAATGATTAACGGCATACACAAAGTTAACAATTGACGGTTAATACCAGTTGTTCAAGGTGAGTCTTGGTTTTAAAGAGTGTACGAAATTAAGGGTTGACGGTCAATACTGGTTGTTCAGGGTGAGCCGTGGTTTTGAGAATTCTCACGTAAATTGTGTTGCGAAACTCTAAGATGGCACGGGACTTATTTGAACCCTTTTCGGTATTCGATTTTGAAATAAGGGTGGATGTGTCGGTGGCACACAGGGAGGTTACGTACCCCTGACAGACCGTTTCCTTGGGGCAGAACACGGATGCCACTGCTTGGGTGTATAACTCCGGACGTGGGCATCTCTGGTGGTTACGGTTGGTAACACTTAAATATTTGACCAAGGGAGGGTTTCAAATTAACCGTTGTCATGCTTAGTGGTTGGTAAGTTAAATTTCTTTGGTGAGATTTCGAGTGTCACCTAATTTATTAAAATTATTGAAATTATTTTAATGGTTGTAATTTATGTTTACAATTATATTGTTATCTCATATTTATAATCTCATTATTTTTCTCTTAAAAAGAATGGTAGGTTGGTTATGTTTTCTTACTGTGTTGCAAAACTCATGGCATATATTTTTGTTGCCCTGGAGTTTTATGCCAGGTTTTGGCAAGGAAATAATTGAAGCTGAAATGGAGTTGACGCTAACGTAGAGCCTTGGCTGACTTGAAATCATGACTAAAGTCGAATAACTTTATTATCTTATATATTAGCTATTAAGGACCTTATAATTTCATTTGATGTTGTGTTTGGATAATTTTAAGTTTTTATCTAATATTATTTTGGTCATGTACCAGAGTTGGAATGCTCTATTAAGATGTCAACTTTTTAATTTATTAAGTCATTTTGTTTATTTAATTTCCCTTGATGTTCCAAAAAATTTAGGGCGTCACACTTTTTGAGTTCTTTGGGCATGTTTGATTGGGTGGATTAGAGCATAGAATTGAGATTATTAATTTGTGGGCCCAATTATCCTAGGTTTATTTTAACATTTTGATTTAGGATTATTAATCCAATGGATAATTAATCTAACAAATTTGTAGGATTATTAGTAATGGGATAGGGGTGAGATTATTAATCAAATGGATATTAATTCGATTGGATAGTGAATATCACACTAATTTAATAGGATTATTAATACTTTATTATTAATCTTGTGAATCAAACATGACCTTTGTGCGCAATGTGATTTGGATGATTTAATTGTTAAGCATTTTAATGCTCATGTAGTACTGTGAAATTGCAAATTGTTAAGCAATATGCATTATATATGTATAAGAATAAAATTCCCTTTCTCTTGATTTTATTTTCTTAGCTTTCAAAATATTGATTGGGATCATAAAATAGTATGAAATGTGTGTTTATCTCTGAAAGATTCAAAGACTAATTTACAATGTCCAGATTGATTCTTGAAAGATTCATAGATACTATGGATTGAACACGAAACATGCTGGTAAAGAAATGTTGCCTTCGGATACTTGCACTTAATTCCCTTTCTCAGTATAGATCTTTATGTCCTCAATGTTTTTTTTAATAAGTATTCTAATTTCTATCAATTTTTGAAATCTTGACTTCCCCAAGATGCATATATAGCTCCTGAATTTTACAATTATCTTCTTGAGTTTGTTACAATGTGCCAACTTGTCATAAATCATAATCCAAAGCAATGATTTCCGTAGGATAAATTTCCAAATAGCAAAATTATCCATGAAAAATAAAGAAAAATATTTAGAATTTAAAATGTGTATGTATTAAGGCCATGTTTATTGAAGCAAACTAGATTAGATAGGATTAACATTATTAATTCCTTTCTCTACACATTATCAATCTCAACAACAATATTTCAACACACACACACTAACATTTCAACACACACTAACATTTCAGCAACAAGCCATTTACATTAACAATTTTAGCAACTTTTTTAGGAACATGAATAGCAACCTTTGGTATAACAACAACTAACAAAATGTGGAACATTTCCAGTGTAAATACAAGCCATAACACACGCATTTCAGCCCAATTTCAGCACATTCTATGACAGTGTTTGATTTGGAATGAACGCAACTGATGCATTGCTTAACATGAACTTAAACAACAAATCTATCTCTCTCAGATCTTATTTTTTGAATGGAAAGGGGCATCAGAAGTCACAAAGTGCATCAAAATCTTTTTATTTTTATTTTTAATGAACCTAACTGTATATTATTTTTATAGTAGTAGACTTTTATGGACAATATATATTGTGGATTGACAGTTTGCACCAAAATCTTATAAGTGAAATGTGCCAAATTCACACCAACATTAATATATTCACACCAAATTTCAATTTCAACCTTCATCATAATCTATTTAATTTCACAGCATGTTTCAACCTCCAACATTAATCTATTCACACCAAATTCAACCGCATGCATGTTCACGCACAGAACAAGAAAAAAATCAACTTCATACATGTTTACAACAATTTCAGCAACATAAAAAAAAAAAAAAAAAAAAAAAAACAACATTTTAGCAACAGAGGGACAACAGTTTGAGCAACATTTCAGCAACAAAGGGACAACACTTTGAGCAACATTTCAACAACAGAGGGACAGCACTTTCAGCAACATTTCGGCAACAGAGGGAATGTCTGCAAAAAAAACAACATTTTAGCAACATAGATAAATTAAAAAAAGGGATTGTCTTTACAAAGCTTCAAGGAAAAAAAAAAAAAAATGCAGAGACAAATTTCAATTTCAAAAATAAAAGACTAACTTGTGGAAATGTCTGTAATTTTTTTTTTTTTTCAATAGAGGAAGCCTCAATGAATTAAATCTTAAACACACACACCAATAGCAGATTTGCAAAATCTAACAGAAAAGAAAGTCATTACATAGATATAAAAAAAAAAAAGAAAAAAAGAGAATGTCTTTACAAAATTTCAAGACAAAAAAAAAAATTTTGCAGAGACAAATTTTAGTTTCAAAAATAAAGACTAACCTGTGAATGATTGACATCGGGCTGGTTTGCTCACAACAGAGCAATGGGTTCGTGATGTGAGGGTAGAGAGAATGAGGGTTCAGTCAGGTGAAGGAGAAGAGTGTAAGGGCTCAAGTTTGCGAAGCAGACATCTCGATCGATCGTCGTCGGGAGTGGGTAAAAGTCGACAGTAGGTCGTCACTGGAATAGGGTCACTGGTGAAGGTGGGTTTGGTAGAAAAGAAAGGGGTGAGTGTGAGGCTGAGTGAGAGTGTATAGCTGCTGTATAGCCTGTATAAGTTGTATAGCTTTTGGGAGGGAAATTGGCTGATTTCAATTTCATAATTTTTTTATTTTTTATTTTTTATAGCCGTTGGATGTGCAACGGCTAATCTCAGCTGTTGCACAGAGAAAATGAAATAGGGGAGCTAAGAAGGGGATCCAGACTCGTGCTTGGAAACTTAGGTTTACGCTTTTTTTTGAAAATAAATAAATAAATAAATAAAATAGATTAAAATATTTAATAAAATAAAATATCACATCAAATATATAATTATTTTATTTTTCTTTCATAAATATCACATCTAATTATTAAAAAAAAAAAATCAATCATTTTTTCAAACATAATTTTACCTCATTAAAATAGTTAAAAATTAAAATATTTTATTAAAATAACAATTTCCTTAACATCCACGTTACATACAATTTAGAGAGAAGAATGGTGTACATAAAATTTAGATATCGTTTGAAAATATATTATTTTAATAATTTTTTAATTAAAATATAAGATAAAAAAATTTAATATATTTAGAATGACTTTTAATATTTTATGAAAAAATATATAAAAAGTAAAAGGAAAAAACACTTTTTAGTTTTTTAATATAAAATTTAATTTTTTTAATTTTTAATTTTTTTTTAATCACTTTATAATTTTTAAATTAAAATATTAAGGCTAAGTTTGACAACTCAAAAATAATTCATCTTTTTATCTTTTTTTCATCACATTATCTCTCTACTTTTCTACATATTTTTTTATAAAAAAACAAAAAATACACTTATTTAGATTATCCCAAACAATCTCTAAATTACCAACGATTAATTGCAAAGCAAGGAAGCGGTGCGGTGCCGTCGAGGGAAAAAATGGCGGGAACACACAGAGGTAGAGCTATCCCAACTAGTAGAGTAATTATTTTTGTTTTTGCTTTAATCATATCATATCTTCCTTTAAAGTTTTGTTTGGAATAAATTAAAAAAGTAAAAAAATTATTAAAACAATTTAAAATTTTATACTATTTAAGGGTAACTTGTGAGGGAAGTCACTAGGATAAAATTATTATTTCGTCATTTGAATTCAATTACCTAAAAGATCAAAAAGTCAAAAGTATAAAATTGTTATGTTGATTTTACTATAATATTTTATTACATATTTTTTAGTAAAAATTCAAAAAATTATCCAAAACATACATTTTTTTCTCTATTTTTTTAACTAAAAAATCAAAAAATACATTTATATAGCACATTCCAAACAACTACTAAATTTAAATTTGATAAAAATTTAATAAAAATAATATTTTAACTGTTTAACCAAATTAATATTAAATGAAATAAGTCATACTTTTTTTTATCAAATCTATGGTGTGTTTAACCTTTCATCAAATCTTGTAAGTAATTGTTGGCAGACGGCCGGGTGGATGACAACTGGACGAATAACTGGGTTGATGACCGGATTGGGGAAGATTTGATAAAAAATTATATTAGATTGGATGATCAGTCAAATTTGATAAAATGATTACAGCACATCATATTATATTAAACTTTTATTCAAATTTAATGAAAATTTTGAGTAAGTATTATAGATGTTCTAAGATGATTAATTCTAGATTTGAGTTGTTAGGTAACTCTACGAATTTAAATATATATATATATATATATTAGTATATGAGCATACGGTCATATAATATGATAATTTTTGATAATATTAGCATAAATTGTATGACAATAGGCATTTATATTTTTTTTATGCCATTCTAAAAACTTTTGATCATTGTCATTATGGAAGGTTTTTATTACATTATTCAAGGAATAAAGTTTGTAATAATTCTTTAAAAATCTAAAATAATGATACATTATTTATTATTTTTTCACAATACTTAGATGATGTATAAAAAATTTATACTATAACTATGTAACAAAAATGATCCTAGTTGAGCTTGCTTGTTTTCATTTTTCAAAAAATATTTTTCAGAAAATTCTACTTTCTTATTTTTCGTATTTTTTTATTTTTACTGAATTTTTTAAATATTTTAAGCAATTTTTTTACTTTTTAGATACACCTAATATAAATACACCTAAAAAGTAAAAAAATTGTAAAAAAAATCTTTTAAAAATTCAATAAATACCAAAAATATAAAAAAAAATACAAGAATTCAATATATTATTTATATTTTTATGTATTTATTAATTTTTAAAAAAAATTCACAAATTTTTTTACTTTTTAGATATATCTAAGTAATGTGCATCTAAAAAAGTAAAAAAAATGTTTAAAATTTTAAAAATATTCACTAAACACAAAAAAACATGAAAACCAAAAAAACTTAGTTTTCAAAAAACTTAATACAGAAAACTCAAACCAAACACACTAATTATTTTTACCCCTTTCATTGATTGAGTACAAAATCACTATAAAAATTTAAGAGTAGTTCTCAGTAAATTTTTATCAAATGCCTCACATAGGTGTGGAATTAACTGTAACAATCCAGATTTTTAATTATTCTGTAAAATTTATATTAATATTATTTAATTATAGTTGAAAAAATATATAATTTATTTTGTATTAGTATGTGTAATTTTGTAATATAATATAGGGGGATGCACCAATAAATTTCAAATTAATAACTTATGCACTGTTTAGTCCTAAAAGTTTTCTTATAGACTGAAAGGTCCCATTACAATATTAATAACATCAGATACAATGTTAATAACATCAGAGTCATGTTACAAACATTAGATTTCAAACATCTAATGTTCATCAAATTTCAATAATGTTTGAAAATATAAGATGAAAAACATCTAATGTTCATCAGATTTCAATAAATTTTGAAATTAGAGAATGAAACATCAGATCATTTACATCATTTACATCATGCTGATGTAAAAATGGGACTAAATGGAGCATAAGAAAATTTTTAAGACTAAATGGTTCAACGTTTCAAAAACTAGGACTTATAGGTAAATTTTTCTATAATATAATTATTAAAATTTAGGGGTTAAAGTATAAATAAATAATAATAATAAATAATAATAATAATAATTAATGTTTTAGTAAAATAAATAATTAATTTTCTGTTAATATATGATAGAGTGTAATTTAATTAAAAAATATAATTATTTAAAATATTAGGGTAAAAATATAATTATCAAAAGTTGGTGAGATAAGTATAGATGTAAAGCATTTTAATCCAAATCTTCAGAAGATTTATGTGGACACTAGGTATGCAATTACCAGTCTTGCCTCCCTCTAAATGGGAATTAAAGATCACTGCAAAAAGAAAAGAAAAAAAAAGAAAAGAAAGAGAGAAGGGAAGAAAGAAAGAAAGAAAGAAAGAAAGGAGAGAGAGAGAGAGAGAGAAAAGGAAATAATAATAGAAACTGAGAAGGTTTTTTTTATAATGGAAAGAAAGAGTGAAGTATTAAAGTTAAGGTGAATTATATTATACATTGAGTGACCAAAATGTATTTTACTTATGTTTTGACTTACCATACTTATTCTATACAAGTTATATTTTATAAATTATATTAAGTTATATTATTATTTCAGTTACGTGAATTATTTTCTGAATCCTATTTGTTTAAAATGAAACCCATGGATATGTTTGTTTTACTTTTAAAGAATATTTGACTATGACTTTATATACAATTATGTTTTGTAAGTATCACCACGGGAGTCCCATGCCTTGGGGGACTTAAATAACCATTGGCCTCTATTTGTTTATCATGGATCCATTGACCTTTGTTCTGTGCGGAGTTAAGTGCTACACTATTGTGGGAGTCACCTCTAGAATCCGTATGAGCCACCTCTTGAATCCGTACCTCTGTTCTGACTGTCACTCTTGTGACATCTGTTCTGTTCTGTTCAATAACGTAGTTATGACCATTTACTTACATAATTTATGTATTTCAGTTCTGCTACTTAAATGAGCAGTTTCTTCCATTTAAATGATTTATTTACCAAATTACCGTAGTTATGGTTATTTATTTACATAATTTTAATTTTGCTACTTAAAGAATTATTTGTTCTTATTAAGTTATCTTAAAGGTTTTGGCTACATAACTATCCATGGTTATTTCGTGTTCCTTATACTCTTGGTATAATATTTCTTACTCTGTCATGTGCTTATAGCTGTTTACCAATTTTCAGGAAACATGCAATTCAGAAATAGCTTTTAGAAAGTCTTAGATGCGAGGCTGCAGAATAGACACACACAACACTTTTATAATATTTTTATATGTAAATATCGGTCTTTTTGGTCAATAAATTTTGTAATAAAAATAGAAATTTCAATGATTATTTTGGTACCTTCATTTAAATATTACTTCCGCTCGCATTCATTAATTTGTTTAAGAATTGACTGGAGGTAACCTCAGTTACTAGCCATCACGATACTTAATCCTTAGGATACGGGAAGCGGGTCGTGACATTAACACTATGTGAATCTCATGTGGATCTCACACCCATTTGAGATATGATAAAATTTTTACAATCTTTAGTATTTTTGAAATTTTAAAGTACATAAATAAATATCACATAAATAAAATGGCACAAATGTCATTGAGGGACTTATCATGTTGTACAGGATAATTACTCCTAATATAAACTAATCCTCGTTGTGTGTATATATGTTGGGTCCATAAAAGATAAGTGGAAGGTATAACAAAAAAGCGTAAGTGTAAATGTCTTAAGAAAAGTCCATATATGTTAGGCCAAGTTTGGATAGTATGAAAAAAGTCAAAAAGTTAAAAAGTTACTCAAAAAGTTAAAAAGTTAACACTATTCACCAAAAGTCAACAATTACGGCTGCACAACTCCCAATTCGAATTTTTCCCTACAAATCAATTTTTTTAATTTTTTATTATACATTTTTCCATAAAAAGTCAAAAAGTTAACCCAAACATCCATATTTTCAACCTTAATTTTTTAGTTCAAAAAGATAAAAAGTGTACTTATTTAAGACACCCCAAACAACCCCTTAGTCTTTTGGGCCTTGTTTTTAGCTAATTTCCTAATCTGATTAAAATTGGACCGTTGAAGTCTTAGGCCTCGTTTGGCAAGAGGCTAAAATAGTCAATTAGCCAACCCATACCAAAAGTCAAACCAAAAAGTTGGGCCAAAAGTTACTAAATTCTCAACCGAGGCCTAAGAGTTGGTTTGGAAAGTGGGTTGGAAAGTGGGTTAGTTTTTTGATTTTTTATTTTTTTTGGTTATTTTAGTATGGGTTAAAAAGTTTGGTTTGAGAATGATTTTTTGACTTTTTTAACTTTTTTTTTGAGAGAAGAGTGTAATGATTATGAGTTGAATGTGATGTTTTGTTTTTTGTGATTAAAATAGCCTATTTTGTCTTTTATGATTAAAATAACCAAAAAAACCCAATATAACCCTTCCCAAACGGAGCCTAAAAAGGGTAGGGAATAAAAGTTTTGTATAGTTTCCTTCGATGCTAAATTGGACCGTTGGCAAAGTAGAGAGTTACAAAAGTTCATTCAATCTTTAGACGGTTTGCTATTTAGGACTTGTTTGGTAAGGGTTGCTTTTAGTCAAAAAAAAAAAAAAAAAAAAAAAAAATCAAAAAAATTAAAAAGTTAACAACTTATATTATAAAATCAAAAAATTTATTTTCTCTTTATTTTTTGCACATCTTTTTTTAAAAAATTAAAAAGTCATTTCAAATATATTAATTTTTTTATCTCATATTTTAATCCGAAAGTCACAAAATTACTAAAATAACCTATTCCTAAATGAGGCCTTAGAGGCTGATTTGTTTGCCCCAAAATATGTATAATTTCTCAATTTAAAAATTGAGAAATTATATATTGAACAGTCAAAAATAATGCGTAAATTATAAATATACCTTATGAAATATGTTTAAAATATGATTTATTTATGGTTGTTTTGAAAATTACATCCCGCTCTTTGAAATTTATAATTTCATAATAAATAACTCATTTTATTAATAAACTATCAAGTTTAATTAAATGTTTTTCATGATGTCATAAATTTATTTCAATTAATAATTTAGATAATTTTATTATTGTATATGAAATCAGTTATAAATTTTATTTTTCCAGTTAATTGTGTTAAATAAAAAATTTCAAAATTGGAATATTTGTAATTTTTCAAGTTACAAATAATAATTTGTATTTTAAACAAATTTCAAAAATATATTTGTAATTTATCCATAGATGATTTTATCCACCAGACACACAAACAAGTATAAATGGTTGATTGAAATTAGTTTGGAAACATATCCAAAAATAATTATTTCTATATTGGTTGGGAAATTATGAATAAGAATAATTACTTAAAAGACTATTTTATTATAAAAATGAGTGAGACTTTCACTAGGGTGATCCCACCACCCTCAATGAATGTTGAGTGATTCATTTTTTTTTTTTTTTTATCCTCCGCTCTTTGACCCCCACGTGTATTGGGGGTGGTGGTGGTGGAGTCATCCCAAGTGGGGTCTGTATCAGTCTTGATTTTATTATTTTAAATTGTTTGTTAGAAAATAACAATATTAAGGAGGTCTTGGTGTAGTTAACAATTTTAAATTTTTGGGGGAATGCCATGACATTCTAACAAATGGCTCATAGGGCCTGTAACTGCGTGGGCCCATGGTCGGATTGCTAAACGGACCTAGTATGGGCAGTCTAGGACGGTTATAAAGTTGGGCCATTGAAGGCCCATTAATCGTTCATATTACTTAGTCGGTTAATACAAACGTAAAATCCCAAAAGAAAAATACTTAGGCCTTTTGAAAAGTGGGTTATGTTCCCAGATTATAATTTATTTTCTTTTTCATAAAAAAACTGTTTATAAGCACATTTTAACTAAAAAATTGATTATAATCATATTTTCAAAATAGCCCTCAGGGATGCAAAGTTTTACTAAAATTTTTATCAAATATTTTATATGAGTATAAAATTGACATTATAAGGCAATTTTGAAAAGAAACTAAAAAAGTTAATTTTTTAACTTTTTAGTTTTTTTTTTGTTTACATAAAAAAAATACAAAAAAGTCACAAAAAAATCAATTTTTTAACAAAAAAAAAAAAAAAAAAAACCAAAAAGCCACAAAAAAAATTAAAAAGTCAACTTTTTATTAACTTTCCGAAACACTACTACATAAGTCTTACGTAAGACCCACATTTAAGCCGTGTTTGATTAAAAAATTTAAAAAGAAATTTTTTTAACAAAAAAGAAATATAAAATTCTTATTTTATTTATTTTCTATTTCAAAATTCTATTTCAATTCTCCTAAACAATAAGGTAGCGTTTGGTAGAATTTTGTAAATGTGATTTGAGAGTATGAGTTATATTATGAATTTGTGTGTTGTGAAATTATGATTTGAGTGTAGAAAATTTGTTTGGTAAAGAATTTTGAAAAGGGTTTTGATTTGAGTGGAGAATTATTGATGTGACATTTGATATGTGATACAAAAATTTACAACTCATAACTACACATACAACTCAAAATTATTTTAAAGCACATAAAAAATTTTAAAAATTTCAGAAAATATTTTTTTCGATTATATAAATCAATTACAAAAAAAATTATAATTTAAAATCACAACCAAACACAGCCTAAAATTTTTAATTCTCTACCATTACTCATTGTAAAATCACTACCTTGGAAGCTGTAGAACTTCTTCCCTCAGCTCAGCGTGTCATATAGAGAGAGAGAGAGAGAGAGAGAGAGAGAGGGGAGAGAGAAAGCAATACCTTCCCTCACGTCTCCTTTTCTTCTCCTTAAAAAACTCATATATTAGAGAAAGAGAGAACCGAAATAGATTTTTACCGCAAAAATCCTTTTTTCTTCCACGTAATCCAACCTCTCTTTCTCTTCTCTCTTGCTTTTTTTTTTTTTTTTGTCGACTCTGGTATATATCAAGCTTCGACCGTCTTTGTTCTCTCTCATCTTCGAATTCTGTCTGATCTTGTGCGCTTCTTTGCCCACAATCATCTACTGGGTTTCTCCAAACCCTTCAATTTCAATTCTCTCCGCCTTCCCTCGCTCAATCGACCGTCGCTCTTGGTGGGTTAAAACCCTCCTTTGATGCCCAAAAAATTATACTAATTGTTGTTACTTTGTATTAATTTATCTTTTGCACCGCTTTATTGGGGTTTCATTAATGTGTTGTTAGTTTCTTTAGATATGGGTATTTAGGTTGACTTGTAGTCGACGAAACTAGCTGTTAATTTAGCTGTTTATGTTCCTAAAATATTCAGGGAAATAATATTGTACTATGATTGTTTGTAGCGTCTTTAGTATGTGGATGTTCTCTTATTATGGGAAATATGCAATCTTTAATTGCTTTCACTGTAATGGAAGGGCTTTGTTTTCTTTTTTTGTTTTCATGTTTTAGGTTTTCAATGTTGTGGGTTCTGAGTTTGGTTCACTTATGTTTTTGTTCACAGAGGGTCTGGGTGCATTGGAGGTTTTGTGCAACAAAGCTGTAATATCTGAATCTGAACTGTCAGCACATTATTTGGTTCAACTGGTTGGTAAGATTACTCTCAGCTGCATTCTAATTATCTATTTCTATTCAGCCTTTTTTTTTGGGTTTGGGTTTAGTTTTGCATTTGCTAAATTTGTGGGATTTGATGTATTATTTGATTGTTAGTTTCCGCATGTTTTGTATAAACAGGACATTTAGAAAACACTGTTCAAATCTTCATATGCAAATTTGTGCCTGCAACTATTAAAGGGAGATGCACTGATCCAGTTCATCACAATTGGAGTGCTGTGAATATGTATGTACACGTATATTTGCTGGTTTAAGAATAAAATATATGCTAGGGTCTTATACTTGAAACCATTAGTTTTCACTGCATTTGAGAAGAAATATGCAAAATCTTGGTAGTAAAATCTCCATTACGATCTTACTATCTCTGCTGCCAAATTTAATACAAGATAAGTAAGTTCATTAAGAATTAAGTATATGCTCTTGCTTCAAGGCAGTGTATAACAGCTCGTTTGGATTGGGTGATTTGGAAGGAAAAGTATTTCTCTCTGTTCATATCACCTGTTTGGATTAGTAAAGAGGAGAGAAATGAGGTGAAATGGGAGGAAATAGAGAGAAACCTATTTCTCTTATAACCCTCATTTTGAATCTCTCCAAAAGTGGAGAGATTAGAAGAGAAATGAAATCAACAAATTACTATTTTGTTCATAATACCAAAACTGCCCATTTTTGTTATTGAAGAAATACCAAAAAAACCCTAAAAAAAACTGAAACGTATGAAAGGTTGTTTTTGGTATAATAATATGAAATGATTTCTTTTCTTTTATGTAGTTTAATCAAACAAGATAGGAGAGAAATCATTCTCTTTTCTCTCCTACGTATCCAAAACAGTTGGGGGAAAAACACAATCTTTTCTCTCCTAACTTATGTAATCATTTATTTTCTTCTCTCTGTTAGGTTCCCAAACAGAACGTAAGTGATTTATGGCCATACTTATATAGTAAGGTTGTGGGACACCATCCCTAGACGTATTCCTTTACCATTAATGTTGTACCCCTGACAAAAATCTAACTTTGCCACTGCTTCTATAAAAGAAAAAGAAAAAGAAAAAGAAAAAGAATAAGAAAAAGAAAAAGAAAGCTACTTACCAGGCATTCTTGAAGATTGTAGCCAACTTCCTCATTTCCATGGTGCATTCAGCAATATCATTTCTGCATGACGGATTGATTGCATAATTTGAAGAGAAGGTTCTGCTGCAAATTTACTTGTGTTTTTTAAATGAAAGAAATAAAAATAAAATTAATCTCTGCTGCAAATTACTTATGAATTCCTGCTGAAATTTTAATTTGAAACCCGACAGAGAGCCATTTAATGTGGTTTAGGCCTCGTTTGGGAACCCTCCCTTTTAGCCAAAAAGCCAAAAAGTTACTAAATTAGCCAAAAAAATCAACAACCCATACCAAAAAGTCAAAGATTCTCTTTTCTCTCTATTTTTTGCATATCTTTTTCGTAAAAAGCCAAAAAGTCATCACAAACATACTAGTTTTTTTTAGCTCATATTTTAGCCTAATAGCCAAAAAGTTACTAAATTAGCCTATTCCCAAACGAGGCCTTAATATCTAGGAAAAAATTATATTATTGACAGTTGAAGAACAAAGCATATGTCATCGCTTGAGCATGATTACAATCAGTGCCTTGCTGGTATCAGCAACGTAATGAAACACACATGCGATTTACTATGTTCTTATTTGCAAGAAAAAAGAAGAATAAATGTGAGAACAAATGTGATTTGGTTCTTTGAATAGGTTTATGCTTGAGTTGAATTAGTTGGTGCTATTTACGAATTGGTGGATATCTCTTAAAATGCAATATCTCTTAAAATGCAATATGTATAGAAAGAAAATATATATGTAATATGTATGATGTATCTTATTGTAGTTGAGATTCTATACCAGAGATATGGGGTTCTTGAGTTTTTATGTTTCAGTTTTAAGTTATGCTATAAAATGTATGTTATATGTGTGTATATAATTTACATATAGGAAGAGTGTTATTGTTTGTGTTGGTAAGTCCTCAAATTTTGTTTTGATCTGACAAAGCTGAAGTAAAGGTAGTCTTCATCTCATGAGATTTACTGTAATTTTATTGTTTATAAATTACTGTTACTCTGCTGGTCTTCATTGAATTATTTCATTGAGACAAATTGTGAAGTACAGAGGGAATAACCCAATTTTCTTCTTTCTTACAGCACTGTGTTTTAACCATTCATGCACGTTGGTTAATGGACTGGCTGTATTTCTCCTGCTGTCAGTTTCTGTAAATAATGTTCAGTGGGGCAAAGGGTGCTAAAGCGTTTAACATATTTAAATGGAAAAGGCGTGGTGAATCATCCTTAACAACTGGATTTCTTGATGATGTGCATCATGAAATTGAATTATCTGATTACCAAAGAGCACCCAGTCCTGGTAGTGAAAGTCCTTCTGGGCTTCTTAATGGCGAGGGCTTGAATGCAGAGCCAATTGCTGATTTGGACCTGTTTTTTGAGAGGCTTTACAGCTACTATTGCGAGAAAGGGCTTTGGTGCATTATTATAAAGTGGATAGTTGAGCTCTTAAGCCTAGCTTTTACCATATGTTTCTCAGGATTTTTCTTATTATATGTTGATTGGAATGGCCTTCGCAATGCAAAATGTGGGATGGATGCAGTTGAATCTGGAATTAAGCCGTGTGATCTGGCTAAGGAAGCTCTTCATCCGCATCCATTAATCCCTTTTACACTTTCGAAAGCTATTATTGTTGGGTATTTGGGAATATTTTCTGTCTATTGGGCATTCTGTTTTTTAAGGTTCTTTGCACAGCTGAAGGACACTTTAAAAATCCGTCAATTTTACTACAACAGGTACATCTGGGCAATGGAAATTATTATGCTGAAAGCAAATATTTATTTCTCCTTATTTTTACAGAGCAAAGAATTCCATCATTTTGTAATGCAATAAGCATGTTTATCATGTTTCTGCAGTCTATGCGTAACGGATAATGAAATACAGACCATGCCATGGGCGTCCATTCTTGAAAAGGTTGTTCGGTTACAAAGTACCCAGCAACTATGTGTAGTCAAGGATCTTTCTGCTCACGATGTGGTGATGCGATTAATGCGAAAGGAGAATTACTTGATTGGAATGCTGAACAAAGGGGTGCTTGCTTTTCCAATCTCTCAATGGGTTCCAGGTTCTAGCCCATCAGTCAAATTTGGCCCAAATGGTACGCGATATCGCTTAATACTAACAAAGACCCTCGAATGGACCTTAAATTGGTGCATACTGCAAAGTATGTTTGACAGGTGGGTTGCATTTTCCTTGAGGACAATTATAGCCTTGTGTGCATTATAGTGAGCCACTATATGTGATATATTTTTGCCCACTACATGTAACAGATGCATCTAGATGTCTATTGGTATCAATTTTGGGGTAGTTTGAAAGTTTGAACATGTCTTATTAATTTTAATTTTAGAGTGGAGAATTGTGTTCTTTTGTATTCTGTGTGTATCCTTGCTATTCATAATGGGGTATATTTCCAGGGAAATGTTATGGGTTTTCTCTTTTTGCAGCTTATTTTTTTTTTTTAACTTGTGGGTCCTAGGTCCACAAAGAGGAAGATTGATAATTATTATAAATTCTTTTAGCAAAATGATAATGGGAGGCTGCATGACATCCCCAAACCTTGCTTTAGTGGGAGGCTTGTGCACTAGGTCACCCTTTTTTTTTATTAAGATGATGATATGCATGAATTTTAGACTCTTACTGTCCAATGCAGAAGTCCTTTACAAGAAGAAACTCTTGCAAGACCAGAATCATAGCAAAAAGGATTTCATATAGCCAACCCTAAATAGAACGAAAAAGCTTTTTTCCCCTCTTTTTTGGGGGCATGGGGAGTGGGGTAGATATCTTCTTGAGTGTGGTTGCGGTCTCCTTTTGTTGCCTGCCCAAAGCAATGTTGATCATCTATTATTTATTTTTCAATTTTAATGAAATTTCTTTGAACTATTGTATAATTCACTTCATGGGGTTCAAAGGTGCATTGTACTACTGATTTTGAATCCATTGACAATTCTTTTCTGATCTAGATATACCTTTTTGGCAGAAACTTTTGTGTTCGGAGGGACTTTGTTTCCGATCCTAAAACATTAAAGAAGAGGCTTATGATAGTTGGGCTTGCAATGCTTCTTCTTTCCCCGTTTCTTGTCATATTCATGCTGGTATATCTCTTTCTGAGGCATGCTGAACAGTTCTATAATCAGCCGAGCACAGCATCATCTCGAAGATGGTCAAATCTCTCTAAGTGGATGTTTAGAGAATTTAATGAGGTATCTTTGTTTTCCCTTGATTTTTTAGTAGTCTGTGTTGCTAAGAGTAGCCAATTTTGTGTTCTACTTTCTTTTCCATCTCTTTTGACTCTTTTTTTCTTTCTTTCTTTTCTTTTCTTCTCTTCTTCTTCTTCTTCTTCTTCTTCTTCTTCTTTTTTTTTTTTTTTTTTTTTCACTTTTCAATACTCCCACCGCACCCCTGCTATGTAGAATAGATCAGCGTCTGTCACTTGTGTCCAATCTGTCGCCAGAATTTGTTTCTGTGCTTGGAAGTAATTGTTGATGGAATATTCAAGCTCAAATTGTTTGCAAGTTCTGTTCAAAAAGAACTTATGATTGTTAAAATGTATCTTGCACTGCACAGCTCATCTTTAATTGACCTAAACACATATGAGCTTATATTATATGTGCCAAATGAACTCATGAACCAGGGTTTTGCTATGATTTTTAAAACAAAAGAAGCTGCTTAAATTAATTTGTGTTTTCAAGTTAATGATCTCTGCTGCAAGCATAATTAATACCGATGAACATATTTATCAAAAAATAAATAAATAATTAATACCGATGAACATATATGACCATCTATTCATGAGGTTCCTGGTTAAAGTTTTGGTTTAGGCCATGGCTTTTGCCAAAACAATCAATGCATTTATTAATTGTACTGTACAACTTGTCAAAGCACTGGTTGCTTTGGCAATAGCTCCTGCCTTTGGCTGCTTCATCCATAAAGTATGCTTATCTCATTGGATGTTAATCTCATTGGGATGAACAAGAAATTAATGGATGTAATTGAATTATTATCAGAAGTAAGGGTACCCTCGTTAAATCCATACACCAATGTTCAGATATTCTATCAGTCATAGAAAGGATTCAGAAGAAGCTGCTTAAATTAATTTGTGTTTTCAAGTTAATGATCTCTGCTGCAAGCATAATTAATACCAATGAACATATTTATCAAAAAAAAATAAAAAATAAATAATTAATACCAATGAACATATATGACCATCTATTCATGAGGTTCCTGGTTAAAGTTTTGGTTTAGGCCATGGCTTTTGCCAAAACAATCAATGCGTTTATTAATTGTACTGTACAACTTGTCAAAGCACTGGTTGCTTTGGCAATAGCTCCTGCCTTTGGCTGCTTCATCCATAAGTATGCTTCTCTCATTGGATGTTAATCTATCAGAAGTAAGGGTACCCTCGTTAAATCCATACACCAATGTTCAGATATTCTATCAGTCATAGAAAGGATTCATTATTTCTCAAAAGGATACACTAATTTCTACATTTCAATTGTTCCCATCGCTACTCTCCTTTTTTTTTATTTTTTATTTATCATAATGTCACGATGTTTCTTCCCTTTGTGGGTATGTTCTCTTGTTAGGACGATCATTACCAGTTTATATTCATAATTTAAGTATTTTTTATAAAATTCTTTGAGGTGGTTTCCATTTTATCAGGTAGTTTTTTCTTCTCTTTGCATTGGTTCTACAACACAATTTCACATACCAACGCAACCTCTTACATTCCATTGTCTTTGTATTTCAGGTTGACCATTTTTTCAAGCACGGATCAATGGCAGTGTACTACACGCTTCTGATTATCTAAAGCAATTCCTCTCCTATTATAACAATCATTGCAAAGTTCATCTCTTTTTGTTTCTGGAGGCTTTGCTGCTATTCTGATCATCATTGCATTTCTGGAAGAAACTCTACTGGAAGGCCATGTAATGTATCTGCACTTATATCACCGTGACGGAGTATTTTGGGGCATTTGCATATTGATTTTTACTAGTGCAGATAGCTAGGATTTTCCCATTTTCATGGGATTTTGTTTCAAAACTTGCAGATCTTTGGTCGCAACTTGTTCTGTGCACGCTGCTGTTTTTGGAGCTATAACAGCTATTAGCCGGGCTGCAGTGACAGATGAGCTTCTGGTCCTTGACCCACAAGGTGCGATGTCTCTGGTAGTCCAGCATACACACTATATGCCAAAGAGATGGCGTGGGAAAGAAAATACGGAGATTGTCTGCATGGAGTTTGCAACTCTATTCCAGGTGAACCTTCTGTGCTGTTTGCTCTTATGACTTGCTAAACTGGAAGTGGCTGGAGTTTACAAGCAATAATCTTACTTTTTGGTGCCTATGTGGTTTGGTGCATGCATCAGATAATCCTCCATCAAAATAGGGTAGATTTATTGGCCAACTTGCATGTTCAATAGGACCAGCTAGTTTATTTGAACCTTACTTTGCTTTTCTTCTTCGTCTTCTTTTCCTCCTATTATTTCTTAGTATTTCGAACTCCTCACTTCCACACCATTAATTAAAAAATGAGAATAATAAAAAAAGGATGAAAAAGAGGAGGAAGAAGAAGAAGAAGATGAAGGAGAAGAAGAAGAAAAGCAAAGCAAAGAAATGGAATGGACAAGTGAAGATGAGAAGGAAAGAAAGAGGAGTTCTGCACTTTCTCACATCACTCCAGAGCTCTTGCTTGCATTCAACATGCCATATTGTTTCGTACATTGAATTCATAAATGATAATGGTAGTCTAGGCTACTGGAATATTTTATTTATCAAACAACCAGGTCCATACCCAAATCAGTGGTGTAGTTTTATATGTTAATTAAAATCTTCAAGATCTTTCCAGAGATGGAAACTAGTTAGAATAGTACAATACTTGGTCATTGTTGCAATTTCGTGTCATGGAAACCTGTAATTAGTGTTTATGTCTCAACCCCAGCCCCTCACACATCTCCCAAAATCCACCTTGTCCCGCTCGCTCTCCCCACTTTTTATGTATTTTTATAACATTGTGACTTTCGTAATGAGAAATCTAAGAGTTACCTTCCTAAGTCTCCTTGGCCAATACCATTACCAATGTTCTTCAATAATGATTTTAGTGCTTACATTTTTTAGTCCACTTGTTGCAGTACACTGGAATGATGCTACTAGAGGAGATGGCGTCAATCTTTCTCACTCCCTACTTGCTCTTATTCGTTGTCCCAGAGGTTATTATTCACTATATCTTTATCTCATTTTACTCCCACATCATTGATTCTCGTCTTTGAACTGAGAAGCTCTGTCAATGTTGCAGCGAGTGGATGACATTCTACAGTTCATTGCAGATTTCACAGTAAATGTTGAAGGTGTTGGTCACGTATGCAGGTTAGTATTTGACCATTCTTTTTTTTCTCCCTCTCAATTTTTTACTTTGAATGTGTTGGTATTGCTTGGGCAGAATGTAACTTTGTCATTATTTGACACATTATTCTTGCAGCTTTAGTGTCTTTGACTTCCAAAATCATGGAAATACCAACTATGGTTCACCATACAATTCGCCACGCATTCAGAGGAGTTCCCAGGGGAAAATGGAGAAATCATTCTTGAGGTATCATTTGTGAGAAATATTACAGATTTTTTTTAATGTTAATATTGACTTGTATGCAAACCGGCAATGCTCATGTTGAATCTTTTTACTTTGCTGACAGCTTTCAAAGTAGCTATCCTACATGGGAACCGAATGCTGAGGGAAAGCAATTCCTTTCGACTCTTAAAAAATTCAGGGACCAAATGTTACATGGTCAGGGAACAAGACCGGCGTATGCACCTCCTAGAATGCAGCAGCAATGGACCACAAGTTGGAGAGGCCTAGGGGACAGAAACAGTTTCCTGTCGAGAGAAATGCCCCAGAACATTCCAGGAACTGGCTACCAATTAGTTTCTCCATGGATGATCGATGCTGATCAAAAGAACTATCCATATATTCTTGATTGGTATTACACCTCTCGACCTCATCATGCAACCGATAATTCAAGAGATGTGGACCGAGGACCTTTTGAAGTTGCCGAGGAGGGCTCAAAAGATTTTTGGACTCCACCACACTTGCCACGAAATGAAGCGACGTATGAAGAAAACTGGAGCAACCTTTTCGAGGATCGATCACAGAGTCATCTAGAAGCTTCTACATCGGCTTCTCTCTTTCGTGAAAGCGTACTACATCATCATGACCATGAATCGAGTACCACAGCACACCCTACTAAGAGCCATTGGTGGGCTAGGAGTCGCCCACATGGCTTAGACCCCCAAACAAGTTTTCTCGAGCCTCCAAATTTCAACCAAAATGCTCCGAATAATTATCATGATAATTTCTCGGATAGAAGCTTAGAGGAGGAAGAACAACAATTTGACTGGAAAAGCTTTCACAGGTTGTCTCGGAGCTATGTTGTGGACAACTTGGAGGGAGGAGAATTCAATCTGCCTTTCGATGACATTTACAACAGTAGACGGCGGAAAGCCCCTCTGTGAATTATGATCCCACAAGCTTTGTGTGATCAAAGTTGCATCTGTGTTTTTTTGGATATTCATAATGTGTATGGGTTTCCCGGGTCCAGACCATGATATTTCTCATAAGAAGGAAGCTTATATATTCTTTGTTGTATATAATTCATCATCATGGGGTTGGATTGTGAGCAGGCCTCAATTTGATTTGGAACCCTAGAATCACCTAGCCTTCTGAAAATGTAAAGACAGAACCAAGAAACAAGCCATTTGATTTTTATCATGAATTTCAATTTCATCCAAATGAAGATGTTTTATTCTATATATATATATATATATAGTATATGTAGCTTGGTTTTTATTCTATAATGGACTGCTTGGTAATAATCATGGCCTACTTCAAAATGTACACAAATCATATAATTTAAAAAAAAAAAAAAAACAAAGTAAAAACTATACACCAAGAATTTAGAATCTCTACTTGTAGTTTAAGGGCTATTTTGGGAAGTTGGCTTTTAGCCACTTTTTTTGGTTTGTAGCAAAAGCCAAAAGTTGGCTTTTTTGCATTTTTTTCCATTTGGGAAGATGGTTTTTAGACTAGTGTGAAATTACAATTTTACCCCTCAAGAGTCAAAATATGCTACATGGGTGAAGTTGTAATATTTTAAACTAAATAGGGGTAATTTGGTCATTTGATTATGATTTGACATCATAAACAAATATTAATCAAAAAAGCCAAAAGTCACTTTTTACCAACTTTCCAAATCATTTGTTTAAAAAAGCCAAAAGCTTGGTTAAAAGTCAAAAAGTCACTTTTAACCATCTTCTCAAAACAACCCTAAATGTTGTAGTGCTAATAGTAACTCCAAAGGACTAGTTAAAATAGGCTTGTTAGCTATTTTAGGCGATCTCAATTTATTTTGGACCCATCAACGGGCTGGCCAAAAGGTTGGGTATTTTACCATTATTTTTATCCGCTGGCTACATTTAAAGAGTAGAAGAAGCTCTTCAAATCATATGTGAAGTCTTTTCCCGCGAAACTCTCATCAAGGTATGTATCCTTCTCAATCTATTTTTCTCTTGTTCCATGGTCAACACAGCCATTTCTCTCCCCTCCCTCCCTCTTCAACTCCCCACATCCCTACCTGTAAAACCCTATTTCGAAACCTCTCTTCAACCTTTCTTTTTCTCTTTTCACAACTCCTTCACTCCATACCACCAGAACTCATCTTATGATTGATTTTGTTTTGGCTTCAATCATAAGCTATATGAAAATTTAGAAAGTTTGGTGCAGAATAAAGTTAATTTGTAGTTAAAATTCCATAATTAAACAAAGATTTTATCTGAAATTTATTTATTTATTGAAGATGTGTGGTCATTTATTAGAATTATTAAACTAGTTTATCAAATTAAACTAGTTTCTTTTATTTGAATGCTCATTTTATAATTCGCAAGCTCAATCTTTTAAAAATCTATTCAAAACACACAGAGTTGTGTACATATTAGTTTTTGGATAATACTTGGGACCCCCTTTTGGGGGCACCCCCTCACCCCCTTTTGCCATGTGTCAGGGGGTGATTGGATGTGCAGGAAAGTGGACCAATGAGAGAAGAGAGGGGGTCAAAAGGGGGTCTCTATCACCACCCTTAGTTTTTATACACAATATTTAATAATATATATTTTTAAATATGTTAAAAAATATTAAATATTTTTTTAAAAGGCAAATTACCTACACCTCTTTTGACGTTTAGCTAAATTATAAATTGTTTCTTGAGATTTCAGAAATTACATCCCGTCTCTCAGGTTTATATTTACATAACAATTTAACCCTACGTTAACAAAATATTAAGAATGCTTAGCTGATATCACCAAAATATAAATGAATGGACAATTTGCCCCTGCTGAAAGCCCTTTGATAAATCAACAAAATTTACAAAAGAATTACGTTAGATGAAAAAAAAAACTATTTTTGGAACCATGTTTGATTTGTTGTTTAGAAAAAAAAAAAATTAGAATTTAAATAAAACTAATTTAATAAAAATAACTATGAAAAAATATATTTAATTTGTAAAAATTATTTCTAACCACTCAAAAGATAAAATTATATAAAAATAATAATTTTTTTTATTTTTTATTTCTTAACCAAATTAATTTTTAATTTTTTAAAAAAAAATTTTAAAAAAAATTTCTAAAAATCAAACCAAACATTTTCTAAGAATTTTTTGACAAGCCATTTTTTGTGTTTTTAACTTGTTCAATTATTTGTTCATTTTATGATATTTTCACGATCTGACACTACAATATATAAGAGTTTCACAGACTAATTTTTTTGATTTCTAAAAGTGAAAATTTTGTTGCAAAAGACATTTAGATATTAATTTCTATTGTCGTGAGGATACCCACTAAAAAATCGCCTTAAAAAGTAAAAAATAAGGCTTTTAGTGATAAAAATTCGAAAAATGTCAATAATAAATAAACTTTTAGGGACAAAATAATTTGGTCTAAAAATGATTTATTTTTGAGACAAAATTTGATACTAAAAGATAATAATTAATTACTAATGTTCAATTTTATTGCTAAAAATATAATAACGACACTTTTGTTGCAAAAGACATTTAGAGATTAATTTCTATTGGTGAGGATACTCACTAAAAGATCGCCTAAAAAGTCAAAATAAGCCTTTTAGTGATAAAAATTCAAAAAATGTCAATAATAAATAGACTTTTAGGGACAAAATAATTTGGTCTCAAAAATGATTTATTTTTTGAGACAAAATTTGATACCAAAAAGATAATAATTAATTACTAATGTTCAATTTTCATTGCTAAAAATATAATAACGACACTTTTCGTAACAAAAATATTTGGTCTCCTAAGAATAATTTTGTCTCTAAATTTTGGTTTCTAAAACCTTAATTTTTGTATTGCGATAATTGTTTTTCTATTTTAATTTTGTATTTCATAACTTTTTAAAAGTGATAATTTAGCTAAATCTCAAAAAAATCTATAATTTAGTTAAACATCAAGGGTGAATCTGTAATTTAGCTAAACTTCAATGGAGTATAAGTAATTTGTTCTTATTTGTCAAAAGGGCATTTTAATCAAGAAAATGCTTGGGAGCACTAATTAGTGCTCCCACTAATTAAATGGCGATGGGTCCCGCCTTGATAATGATGTGATGTTTTGGTCTTGGAGTTGTATTTTTTTTTTTTTTTTACTTTTTAATGCATTATTGCTATTAGTGGTGGTATTTTTAGTGGGATGAATCATTGTTGTTTAATCAATTTATAATATCTGTTAATGGCATTAATTGAAATGGAGCGAGATATAATTTTTAAAACTTCAAGCATAAATATGTAATTTCATTAAATCTCAAGAGAATTGTAAATAATTTGTTCTTTTTTAATATATGTTAAAAAAATATTAACACATATGCTGTATTGACAACTATGTCAACGCTAAGTGTAAATGTGACATTCTACAAAAAAATATAGTGATATATAACATTTGTTGTTTTAAAATTTAGTTAAGTTAATTTAAATGAATAGTTAAAATAAAAAATTTAGGGGTTGTTTGGAGTATGTTAAATAAGTGTACTTTTTATTTTTTCAGATTAAAAAATTAAAAAAAAAAATATGGAGGTTTGAGTTAATTTTTTGACTTTTTATGAAAAAATATGTATTAAAAAATTGAATAAATTAGTGTGTAGGAAAAAATTAGAATTGAAAGTTGTGCAGTCATAATTTTTAACTTTTGTTAAATAATAATAACTTTTTAACTTTTTGAGTAATTTTTTAACTTTTTAATTTTTTTACAAGTTGTCAAACTTGACCTTAGATAAATTAAAGTGGGTGGAAGTACTCTAATAAAATTACTTCCCACACCACACCGTAACAGAGCAGAGAGAAGCGTTTTTCCAAGGGTTTAACCACCGACATTGTGAAACCCTAAAAAGCCAATTCACAGACACCACTGATCCGCCATGAGAAGAGCTTCGTCCAGACCTCTCTTTCACCTCTCACCCACACACCCCCATCTATCTTTCTATCTCCTCCCTACCCACTGCCACCGATTAACAGAACCAAAACCTGTGGCAAAACCAATGCTTCGCTCTTATCAAAGACCATAAACCCATCAAGTTCTGACACACCCATCTCGCAATCTCAAAACCACTATTTCCTCAAATGTCCTGAAGACACAGAAAGATTAAAGAGAAATCACAACTAGAGGAAGATTTTGAGTCTGCAAAGATTTCCGGAGACATGATCAAAGCATTTAGAGACATGGGGGCTAGTTTTGATGAGAGAGTGAGAGACAGAGAGAGAGAGAGCATTGGCTTGGCTGAAAGGCCTCAACTTGACCAAGACAGTGAGGACCCTGAAAAGACTCATTCTTTTGCTAATTGAGATGATGATAACTTTTCTTTACCTCTTCCCATGAGTTTGCTATTGTTGGGTTCTGCTTGTTTTAGATTGAAGGAGAGAGGAGGCTCTTGGTAATCTTAGGAAATGTTTGGAGATAAAAGAAATGACCTGGGAGAAAGATCGTAGGGAACTTGGTAATGCTAATCGTGATTTGGCAGAGGCTTATGTTGCGGTTTTGAATTTTAAGCAGGCATTGCCATTTTGTTTAAAAGCATGAAGATACACAAGAGGGACATAATTCAGTGGAGGTTACACAAAGTGCTATGTGGATCCTTCTAAAACGACAATGGCCAAACTGAACAATCTGATTTTTCACCTTTGAACCCTCAAACACCAGCTTACTTTTCTGGTGTTTCTGTGAGTGAAGCGAACAAGCGCAATTTAGTGGGGCTGTCTGTTGCAGCTTATTTTAATTTAAGAGTCTGTGTTGTACTAGGCCGGTTTGGTACGGCTTATAAGTTGTATATCTGAGTTTATAATGTAATTTAAGCTAAAATATTCTTTTTGGTGTTGCTTAAGTTAATTAGCTTATAACTTAAATCAAGCTATTTCTCAACTTATCTCAAAAGTTGATCAGGAGTGTTTAAATTTTTGACTTAAGCACACAGCTGATGTGGGGGGGTTAAAATTACTTAAATACCCTCGTCAATACCTAAATATTAATAATAATTAATATTAATTAAAAAAATAAAAAATTATATATTGCTGAAGAAAAAGAAAAAAATCAATATTAATTGAAAAATAAATATTAATTCGTATTAATTATTAATAAATTCATATTGTATATTTTTATATTAATTAAAAAAAAAAAAATTGTATATTTCTGAAAAAAAGAAAAAAAATCAATATTAATTGGTATTAATTATTAATAAATTAATATTATGTACTTTTGTAATGAATTAATTATTAATTGATATTAATTAATAATTTTTGTATTAATTGAGACTAATTAAGCCATTAATTGATACTAATTAATAATTTTAGCATTAATTGATACTAATTAAGCAATTAATTGATACTAATTAATTTATAATAGAAAATAATTGTGACAATAATACTTCCATTACATTTTTAGCAAACGTATCAATTTTTATATTAATTGATACTAATTATATTAACTTTTATAAATGAAATATTTTTTTTAAAAATTAAAACTGAAAAAAATGACAAAATAATCATTTTTACATCATATAAGGGCAGAAAGTACAATTATACAATAAAATGTTATTTTACAACTTATTAATCAAACACTACTCTGCTGTTTAAATCTAAAATCTCACAACTGCACGAAACAGGTTAACAGTTTATGTTCACAGGTATAAACCATAATCTATAATCA
The DNA here is from genome assembly GCA_025200525.1 of Camellia lanceoleosa. Classification (NCBI taxonomy): domain Eukaryota; kingdom Viridiplantae; phylum Streptophyta; class Magnoliopsida; order Ericales; family Theaceae; genus Camellia; species Camellia lanceoleosa. The sequence continues at coordinate 25,742,219 of CM045768.1, forward strand.
CTTTTTCACAGCTCTACCAAGCGGGGTCATATTTAGTACAACATTTACTTATAACTTATTAGGTAAAAATAACTTAAATATATTGAAAACCACTGATTATTTGGAAGTTGGAGATGTTTTTAGTTCTGTATCAGTTTTTAACTTAAAACAAGCTTTACCGAACAGGGCGAGTATATTATTATATCAAACTGCTGCAAAATCAAGAGCAATTCTTTCTGGTGAGCTTTCTACTTGAGACAATTGAGTATTATCATTTCTTCATATTTATTTCTGCAAATCTGTCTTGGGGAAAATGATACAAATTTTGCACCACATTATATCTTTTTAGTTTCCTTGTTTTTTTTGACTTATTGCTCATTTTTATTTTTATTTTCTGTTCGTAGCTAAGCCTTTCGTAGATTAGAATCAGCCTGATTGATGGCTTGGTTAGTGTTTCTGAATTGATGTTCTGTTCCATTGGCTTTATTTTTTAAGGGTTGCATAATTTATGTGATAGATCTTACATTGCCCAGAGGAGTCCACATGCCGTTAGATCACACATGTAAGAAGTGATCCTGAATGGTGTGCTTTAGCTACATTTTCGCTGATTGTCTTTGCTATGTTTGTAAATAATTGGGTTGTATTTCAAGCATGTGGCATCCCAATTAGAATAATGCCAAGAGGGAAGAGGCTGTCTGTGTTATTACTGGTCTCGTCAGGAGTCAGGAGTCGGGAGTCAGGTTGTTTTTGTTTTTTTGTGTTCCCAAACTGATGCTGTTTCATTTATAATGATTTAATTCCTTGATGATGCTTATGATAATGTATCTTTCTGGTTAAAACTTAGGGTTCTATTATATATATATATATATATATATTGTGTATTTATTATAGAGCTTGTGTATTTTCATTTGCTTACTCTTTGATTCGTCAATGAATAATATTCTTTTTGTCATTACCTAAAGTAAAATTATGTTAATCTGTTATGCTGTATTTGATTGGGAGATTTAAATAGAGATTTGAAAAGGAAAATGAAAAAGATAGGTGAAATGTAAATAAAATATATCTATATTTCACCTAATTTTACACACTTTATCTCTTTTCTTTTCAAATCCCTCCAAAAATCTCCCAACTAAACACATCTTTAATGTTATTAGGGGAAAATTAGGTGTTCTGATATAGCTGTTACTATAATATTTTTCTTACCCATTTCTTGGCCAGTGGGAACGTGTTTTAAGAAAGTGAAGTGTAAGCATGTGTTCGAGGCGGATTGTTCTAGATTTCCAAAAATTCAAACAAGAGATTATTTTATGATGGTCCTGCTAACGATTGCTTAAGAATCAAATAATGTTTAAAACTCGAATTTCAATGTATATTTCACATATTTCTTTATATTTTTACATATTTTTATACACAAAGCCAACATTTACCATTTCCCTTTTATGATTTCATATTAATCCAGATTTTAGAAATCCAGAGGTCAAAGATGGCCAGCCTGGGAACAATGAAGACTTGAGGCCGTTTTCAGACTTAACCAGAGAATCATTCCTCGTGTTCTTCACAAACATCAACATCAACATCAACAAAATTGCTTTGCACACAAGGTTTGTGGTGATCATTCCCAAGGGAGGGCTCTCTAATGTTTTCACTCATAGTTTCAAAAAAGAAGGGGCCCCTCGAGCTCGGCCTCCATTGATTGCTTCTCTTTCCAATGAGAAAGTTTTAAGTGCACCTGTTACATATAATATCTTCTTCTCTCGGCGAGACATTCTAGATAAAAGCAGAAAGTTGTATGTAATGGGTGCACTATGCTGGTGCTTCCATCACGTGTAATATCATTTTTTCTCTCTAGGGCATTCTAGATAAAAGCAGAATGGGTAAAACATCATTTTCAAAACAGAATAATTAGAGTTCTATCCATTCACGGTTTAGGCAATTATCACATTTCAGCAATAGACAACTCTTCTATGTGTAAATATCATCCCAAAATCTACCAACACTCGTCTAATCATTTTCATGATGAACTAAAATCAATTCCTTGTAAGAGTTTCACTATCTCAATCACAAAATTAAAGATGATCAATACAGAAAGAAATTTAACAGATGAGCATTAATTTTGTGATTTACTACTAAAACTCAATAGGAAGAACTGCACTTCTAGATCCCCGTCCGTGTCCGAAGGGAAAGAACTGTCTTCGGACTCTGCTGCTAGACTCTTCACTCTGTCTAACCTCATTGCAACACCGATTCTGTCGTATAATCTCTTGAACTGCCAAGTAAACGTTTGGATCACTTGCCGAATCCATTGAGAAAGATCTCCTGATGGGTTGGACAGAGAACTCATCCTCTTCCTCTCTTCTTACATCAATGCACTCATCACCCATGATTGAAACATGTTGAAACTTTCTTGGCTTCGCCTTCCCAATCTTCTTCTCAAACTTTCTTGGCGAATGTCGACTCCTCTGTTGCCTCAAGTCATTTCTTTCTATTCTATCAGCTCCAGACAACTCAATAACCACAAAATCTTCATTACCACCCAAATGGGTATCCACAAATGGCAGTGGATCCTGAGGTGAAGAGGTTGGCGCAACAACCCGGTCAATCGGATACCTTGTGGTGCCCGAAATGCTTGATCTGCAGAGAGGGCAATTGGCATTGGTCTGTAGCCATATGTCAATGCAATCCAAGTGAAACGCATGACCACAGTTAGGCAACACTCTCAGCATATCTTGTTCTTGAAACTCATTCAAGCAAACCACACACTCATGCATACTTCTCTCTTCACCTCTTTTGTATTGGAAAGTTGGGATTTCACGAATCAACAATTCATCGAGTCCGTGGCTCTGCAAGGAGGGAGAGTAAGCTGTTAATGGGTCTTCATGTTGTTGTGGTCGGGGGAGAGAAGCGTGGGAGGGGATCGAGTTGTTGCCAGTTGAAGCAGCATTTGGTGAGGAAGATGTAGTAGCTTACTAGTAAAAAAGCTGTGGCCATGATGCAGAGTACTGCAATGGCTAACATGGGGAACTTAGGTTGTTGATAGGTTTAGCTTTGGTGGTTCTTGATTGGAGTGAGAGATTAGGATTCATGGTTGTAGATAGGATTCATAAGATCTTGAGTAGAAATTAGACATTACAACTGAATCATATACAGGAAATATTCAAAGAGAAATTGGCTTGAGAGAGAGAGAGAGAGAGGATGAACTGTTAAGAAGTCAAGTCAAAGATCTACCAAGATTAAAAAAGAAAAAAAAGTAAAGAAAGTGGACTAGCAAATGAATGGAAACGAACACATGTGCAAGCTGAGACAGACGAGAAAAGTTATTGGTTGGTTTAGTAGACGTGGTGGTTCATTTGTATTGTGATTGGTGGGAGGAGTGGGACTTATGATTTTGTATTGAGTGATTGAAGAATATGAGGGATATGAGAGTTGGCACGGGATATGGTCACGTAGTACTCTTGGACCAACCAATAATTTTTCGAGACAGAGAGCTTAAGTGACTCAATCCTTCCTATTTGACAAATATAGGTAAGTGTCCTATCACAAAAATTAATCGTAGAACTAGACACAAAATGTATATAAATAAATAAATTTTAAAAAAATAGACACTACTAATATACTTGAAAATTTTATCAATTCATGTGTATTATTTATGACTGAAGGATTGGCCTTCTAAACTTTGTTTATGTGGTATCTTCATTTTAATTCAAAATAATAATTTTTTTGTCGTATAATTGTGAAAATGTCATTGTATTCTAAATGAAATTTTTATATGATTCTGTTTAGTTTATAAATCAATTTTCTGGACCTGAATTTTTGTTCAGTTATGCAAGAGAGGATATTGTTCAAACTTTTATGCTTTTCCTTGGAAGAATTTGGTTGTGGCTGAATCTTGAATTCAACAAGGGAGAAATAAATGGAAAAGAGAATTGTATATATATACTCATTTTTTTAGTAGGTAATTTTTTTTTTGGTCAAATAATAATTTTCTTCTCATTTTTCAGTTACATACATTTGGTTTTGGTCAGCAAGACATGGCCTTCCATCAGATCGATTTCAACCAGGGCAGTTCGTTTATGTTGCAATGCAACATATGAGGAGTTTGGATTCACTTTCATTAATTAAACGGTTTATCTTGTAGGATCTACTTAGTAATAAAAACTAGTCGGACATTAATAGTAATATAATTTTGAAGATAGATTGGCAATTTTTTAAAGACATGTGATATTTGCTCGACTTAATAATATACATGAATGATTTATATAATAATCTTTATAAAATGAATGATTGATATCATAAAAATAAATCTATGATGGACCCCACCAAAAGACACAGCAGAGCATCTAATTCCTTTCATTCACATCAGGATGACTTGTCCTTAAGAGTGGTCTACTCTTGACTTATTATTCTCAAACATCATAATTTTTTTTATTCAATTACAATTGTGGGCCAATCAAATGATCTATCATCAACGTGGCAATTCACAATTTCACGAAGTCAAACTCCCTTTGATTTTATTTTTTAATTTTAATATTAATCTTCAAGAGTTGGTATACATGCATTGTGGCTGGACATGGTAGGGTGCAAGCTTGCAAGAAATTCCAGAACCCATTTTGCACTCAACTTCTTCAAAACCCATCTTTTTCCTGATTGAATTATCACTGCAAGACCATATAAAAGCTTGTTTCAAGCTGGTTTAGCATCAAACCATGCCTAAAGATTATATATTTCACCAGCTATAAGACCTGGGAAGCTAATTGTTCCTCTATACAAAACCATTCCAGTGATTGATCTTTCAATGGCAGAGGCTCGTGATCGAAACAGTATAATTAAAAAAGTTCTCAATGCTAGCCAAGAGTTTGGATTCTTCCAGGTTTGCATGATAGCTAGTTCAATATGTGCATCTTCATTCTGACTCTCACAAAATGGTAAACCATATTTTGCATTGTACAAACAGGTGATCAACCATGGAGTTTCAGAAAATTTAATGGACGACGCAATGGATCTCTTCAAGGAGTTCTTCGACATGCCAGCTGATGACAAGGCCAGTGTCTACTCTGTGATCCCAGTCAAAGCTGTAGGCTCTTCACGCGCAGCTACAACTATTTTGGAGGGATAATCTCACACACCCTTGTCATCCTTCAGAGGAATGCATTCAATCGTGGCCTCAAAAGCCAACTAGCTATCGGTACATACTCCATAAAATTTATGGAATTCTCTATCTTGGGAATAGAGTCTATTCTTGTCTCTTACTCACAATTACGATTTAACTTTCAAAATTTAAAAAATATATATAGTGTGACTGAGTGTATGGGCAGAGCAGATGCTGTAAATGAGATATAACAATTTGACAAGTTAATAGCCTAATTCGTGTATTTTGTTTTGGTATTGTTTGGTATTGGTCTTGAAGAGAGGTTGTTGGAAGATATTCAGTGAAGTCAGAAAACTGTCATTGGGAATTTTGGAGCTGATTTGTGAAGGATTAGGACTTCGACAAGGGTATTTTGGAGAAGAATTGACTAAGGAACAGTTGCTGTCAGTTAATCACTACCCACCATGTCCAGACCCAAGTTTGACTTTAGGATTGCCCAAACACTCTGATCCTAACCTCATCACCATTCTACAACAGGGAAATGTATATGGGCTTCAAATGGATTGGTGTTGAGCCTCTTCCCAATGCATTTGTCATCAACAAAGCTTACCAATTACAGGTATTTCTCTGTCCCAAAATCTCTTTCCCTTGTCTGTAATGTGCTCCTAATTGATTGTGCCTCAAGATCTTGTATTTTAAGATGTCCATCATATCGTATGATTGACAAATTTGTGTATATAATTTTTCATTTCTACAAGACTAGTATAATGCTAGAACTCATGCACTAACACTTGTAAAAGGCAAAAAAAAAAGGAAAAAAGAAAAAAAGAAAAAAAGAAAAAAAAAGAAGAGTACTACCATTTAGGACTGAATCTCTCATATTTTTATCGAATCCCATTTATAATTCTTAAATTAACTCTTATCCTTGTTGTAGGCATTAAAAATCATGTATGTATAAATGTCTTTGATTTTGTTGTAGATTATCAGCAATGGGGAGTTAAAAGCACTGAACATCGAGCAGTGACAAATTCTAACAATGCTCGGACTACAATCGTCACTTTCATTAACCCTTGTCATGACAGCATTGTAGAACCCGCTAAAGCGCTGATCAATGGAGGCAGTCCTCCGCTATACAGGGTCTTCCAATACAAGGATTTTCTTGCAAACTACACAGCAAAGACTGGTGACACCAATACTGTGTTGGAGCCTTACAAGCTCAAGCTTGAGTAATCACATGCAAAAAATGAATATGCTATTGTGACCGATGTCAAAACACTGTTAATTTGCCATATGTTGAATAAGAAGTGTCGTCAAGACATAATGGTTTGTACTTGGGCCTACTTGCTCTTGCAGTCTCTGGAATATTAAGTGGTCTGACTTGTGGAAGCTCTGTATAGCAAGTTACACTTTTGGTAAGGGGGGTTTTGGTCTATCCAATGTTTAAAAGATGCCAGGTTTAGGTCTTGTAATGCAATTGGTAAAACATTAGACGGACTAAGAGTACAGTACAAGGAATAGGAGTGTTTACTGAACACACAACTAGCTAAAAAGTCTCAAAGTGGTATTGCCAACTGATGCAGGGAAGCATATGAAATGAAAGAAAATAACTCCATAGAGATAAAACTTCTCTGGATTTTTATTACTCAAACAACAAACCCTAGCCTCAAAGGCTTACAATCCAATTCATTGCTTAGCAGCCAAACCACAATTCATGCCCCAAATTGAGCTAAAATTACATGAAGTCAAAACTACTTCAAATGCAGAATTTGAGTTAGTTCAAATCTAGAATCTAGTATAAATATGAAATTTCCAGAAAAATCGAGATTTAGAGTGGATTTGTCTAGATCTCAGAATTAAGCATTCAAATATTTATCTATTTATTTATTTATTTTTCTTTCTCCTAATTTGAAGGCCAAACAATAGAGTTTGTGCAAAATTGAGCACGGGCCACTGCAAAGCCTTGGAAAATTAGTAAAATTTAGGCTTGATCCGAAAGCCTTGGAAAATCAGCGAAATTGCAGTTTTGCCATCAAATGGTCAAACTGGTCCTGCCCCTTGAACTTGCTGTCAATCACACTGCATCACTAACTTACCGGGGTCTCAATGTTCCAAGCATTTAAATCTGTGTTAATGACTCATTGGAAGACTTGGCACTGGGGGCAGCATGATTTCCAGCACAAGCAAAAAAAATGGCCATTTGCTGGATACAATGGTGGCCAAATTGGTGCCAAAACTTCAGGCATAGCTTCTAGGACTTACCAGCAGTGTTCTTGATATACAAAACCCCCCCCAATTTATTCCTGTAATGCAGCATGTTTTCAGCAGTATTAGGCCAATTTTCCGTATGATACTTCCTTGATTATCAATATATTTTGAACATGGTGCATAGAATCTAACTAGCTAGTCTGTTTTCACATGCCTATTTGTTACCGCCTCTTGCTCTGAACCTTCATCTTTGTGAATACCATATTTTCTTTGTTGATTGTCAGACACGAAAGTCCTTTTTTTTAAAATTTGTTGCCGGAGGTGGTTCATATTTTATATTGCAACATGGGCTTCCCTTTCAATTATTGTCACACTTAAGTACTGTTTTTGTTATAATTATTCATTACTTTATTGTTGTTTTGCTCTTTGTCAACTCTTACTTTCCAAGATTAGTAGTTCCTTAATCTGTGCAGAATATACATTACATTACTATATTTCTTCCACATACCATGAAAATCCCAAAAAGACTGTACTTGGCTCAACAAATAATCTTGTTATTAGCTTATTTCACAATTATCTTTTGATTAATTTAAGGATTTCATAATGCTTTCATTGTCATCTTAATTTTCTGTGATCATTACCATATCTTTTTTTATCGATAGCAGTAACAACATCCTAATATTTACCATAATTAAAATTGTAACCATCATCAGGATCATCATCACCATTATTTATTTATTTTTGGGTAGTCGTGAAAACATTATTAATTATGTTAATATTTAGTTTAAACCCCTGACTTTCTGAGTTGGGATCCAAACTAGAAGCTGCCTGGCCTAGCTATTAGGCCACTAATACTATTTTATTCAAGTTGGGGACACTTAACATTCAAGTTGCAAAAATGTGATCATATACTAAACTTAGGAAAGTTGCGTATCCCCTTTGGATAATAAAATAATATTGAATTCATGAGTTGACTGATACAGAAGGGGTAAGCTTTGCAGGCAATTTTAATTTTAAAAGCAACCCATTGTTGTCAACATGTTGTTCACACCTTTGGAATCAAAACACATATTTTGGGAGACCAAAAAGACTTAGCATTGAGACGATGGAGAAGCATTCTTCGAGCTGGTTTAATGTTGAATCTGTGCCAGAGAGTTATGTATTCCCACGAAACCAGACCTGGAAAACTAATTGCTCCTCTATGCAAGGCCATTCCAGTCATTGACCTTGGAAAATCACTTGGTGAAGATCAATATGATATAATTCAGCAAATTTTGGAAGCAAGTGAGAATTTTGGAATCTTCCAGGTACAAATTTTCAATTTTTTTTTAACCTTTTATAATCTTAACTATGCCATGTATTTGCAAATTGTTGGACTTTTTTTTTTTCCATATGATTGTGTGTGTCCAATTACTGTCTTGTATAATATTGTTTGGCAGGTGATCAACCATGGAGTATCGGAAAATTCAATACTTGACATGATGAGAAATTTCAAGGAGTTCTTTGGCATGACAGTTGAGGATAAGGAAAGCATGGACAACAAAAGTGGCTTGATCTACACAAGTAGTACCGGGTATGCCAAAGATGGTGTTCACTTGTGGAGGAAAATTTGAAACAGCCTTGTCACCCTTTGGAGAAATGCATACAATTGAGCCCCAAAAAGCCTACAATATACCGGTAAGGCTTGCAAAACCATGTAAATGATAAATCCCTTTGTGAATTGGTCTTTTTTTTCTGGCATCATAACTAAATGATGAGTGCGGTTTTTAGGGAGGTTGTTTCGAAATATTTGGTTGAAGTAAAGGAGCTTAGTTTGAGGATTTTGGAGCTAATTTCCCGAGGATTGGGACTGGAGCCGGGTTTTTTCAAGGAGTCCAGCCAACTTCAGCTAATGTCAGCTAATTATTACCCACCATGCCCAGACCCCAGTTTAACCCTTGGAATATTGAGACATTGTGATCCTAGCATCATTACTATTCTTCTCCAAGACGTGCCTGGGCTTCAAGTGGTCAAGGATGGACAATGGGTTGGTGTTGATGCTCTTCCAAGCGCATTCGTGGTTAACATTGGCAATCAGTTAGAGGTATATCTCTATCCCGGTTTTAGAACATGATTAGTAAAAATTGGTCAGCAAATTAACCCGGTTAGTAATAGCATTAAGAACTCAAATCACTTAGGCAGCCCATTTTTCATTTCAGTACATGTCCCACTGCTATGATTTGGTCCTGCCTTTCTAAAGCTGTAAAACAACAAAATTGTGAAGAACATGTCCCGAGACAAATGGTTGTGACAACAAAATCACGACAAAATTGAAGTAGAATTCTTACATATGGTTCCGTCGATGAGCAAACTCTTTTTCAAATTTATTATTTCCACATCAATCATTTACTTAATTAATTTTGTCTTATTGATTTAGAGGTTTTCTTTGCAACTTTTCATGATAATCCAAAAAATGTCCTTGGAGCCTGGTACTCCACATCACTTGTGAATATGTTCTCAAAATTGCTGAATCTTAAAAATTATCCAGTTACATCTTGATGATTAAATTAAATACATGACTATTTGTAACAATCGATGAGGACATGATGGCGGTTCAATACTTGGATGGGTTTGGTGTTGGATGACAAAATAGTAATTATGGGCTCGGCCCAATGTTGGCAAATTTTCTCCGAAAGCCGTGTTTGATTAGAAACAACCCAACAAGTAAAACTCACCACTTTGCAGTGACTTTGGCTAGTTTTCAGGCAGATTTCATTGTTTAGGCATGCAAATTAGCGATTTTTTTGTATTTAGAAAAATTTCTCATTTTCAATGTCATTTGTTTCTTTTTCTTTGCAGCATCAAAATTTGAGCCTCAAATTTACCAAATATTGTTTTTTATTTTTTTCGATTTAAATGTGATTAGCCAAGAATCAACTTAATTGGTTGTTTCCTAATACTGTTAGGATGTTCTTTAATTATATAGGTATGTAATCCTCTCATTTTTCTAGCATTCTTAGGAATCAGTAGAGTTAGAGAAAAATTGCCGTGATTTTCGTGATTACAAATTCTGTTTCTACACGTTTCCACTACATCACAATTTTTTTTTTTTTTGGATCTGAGACTACATCACAATTAGATGACTATTATTTGTTAGATTTTGTTGGTGATTGATTTAGTCAGTTTCACAGTTAAATTTCACATCTATGCAGATTATCAGCAACGGGAAGCTTAAAAGTCCTGAACACCGAGCTGTGGCAAATTCAACAGTTACGAGGACAACAATCTCGACGTTCATTAATCCTCCTTCTGATTGTGTTGTGGAACCCTCAAAGGCTTTGGTTAATGGTTTAAATGCACCACAATACAGTGCCTTCCTGTACAAAGATTTTGTCAACAGTTATGGAGCCTTTGGTTCTGATACTGAAGCAATACTCAAACAAATTTCTGAGCCATAGAGCACGAAGGCAAAATTATGTGGTCCTCAGGATGTTAAATATATATGGTTTGTGAATGTTGTGTAAAAATATGGTTTGTGAATGCTAAATTATGAGGTACTCAGGATGTTATGCTTAGGTGGTTTGATCAACACGATTAAATCAAATTCACTTTCATCTCTGATTTTCTTCTTCTTGTTTTGTTTTTTGTTTTTGAATGTTGTCTTGTAAAAGATTTCTGTCATGTAATCACTATCATTTGTATTTGATAGCGTAAACAAATACCACAGAGTGAGTTAATTAGAGTGAAATTTCACTGTTTCTATCAAAAGGTTGTAGTTACTTTCAGTCTCCTCCAGATGACAGATTTCTAAGAGCAGATCTTGTGTTTTATATCATTGTTGATGAAAAACATTGACAGGAAAAGGATTAAAAAAGAAAAGAAAAGAATTGGTGTCACTTAAACATAGGCTAGAAGCTGCTGGTATTGAGTTGGGATCCAAACTAGAAGCTGCCTGGCCTAGCTATTGAGCCACTAATACTATTTTATTCAAGTTGGGGACACTTAACATTCAAGTTGCAAAAATGTGATCATATACTAAACTTAGGAAAGTTACGTATCCCTTTGGATAATAAAATAATATTGAATTCATGAGTTGACTGATACAGAAGGGTAAGCTTTGCAGGCAATTTTAATTTTAAAAGCAACCCATTGTTGTCAACATGTTGTTCACACCTTTGGAATCAAAACACACCAAAAGACTTAGCATTGAGACGATGGAGAAGCATTCTTGAGCTGGTTTAATGTTGAATTTGTGCCAGAGAGTTATGTATTCCACGAAACCAGACCTGGAAAACTAATTGCTCCTCTATGCAAGGCCATTCCAGTCATTGACCTTGGAAAATCACTTGGTGAAGATCAATATGATATAATTCAGCAAATTTTGGAAGCAAGTGAAAATTTTGGAATCTTCAGGTACAAATTTTCAATTTTTTTTTATCCTTTTATAATCTTAACTATGCGATGTATTTGCAAATTGTTGGATTTTTTTTTCCATATGATTGTGTGTGTCCAATTACTGTCTTGTATAATATTGTTTGGCAGGTGATCAACCATGGAGTATCGGAAAATTCAATACTTGACATGATGAGAAATTTCAAGGAGTTCTTTGGCATGACAGTTGAGGATAAGGAAAGCATGGTCAATAAAAGTGGCTTGATCTACACGAGTAGTACCGGGTATGCCAAAGATGGTGTTCACTTGTGGAGGGAAAATTTGAAACAGCCTTGTCACCCTTTGGAGAAATGCATACAATTGAGCCCCAAAAAGCCTACAATATACCGGTAAGGCTTGCAAAACCATGTAAATGATAAATCCCTTTGTGAATTGGTCTTTTTTTTCTGGCATCATAACTAAATGATGAGTGCGGTTTTTAGGGAGGTTGTTTCGAAATATTTGGTTGAAGTAAAGGAGCTTAGTTTGAGGATTTTGGAGCTAATTTCCCGAGGATTGGGACTGGAACCGGGTTTTTTCAAGGAGTCCAGCCAACTTCAGCTAATGTTGGCTAATTATTACCCACCATGCCCGGACCCCAGTTTAACCCTTGGAATATTGAGACATTGTGATCCTAGCATCATTACTATTCTTCTCCAAGACGTGCCTGGGCTTCAAGTGGTCAAGGATGGACAATGGGTTGGTGTTGATGCTCTTCAAAGCGCATTAAGTGGTTAACATTGGCAATCAGTTAGAGGTATATCTCTATCGGTTTTAGAACATGATTAGTAAAAATTGGTCAACAAATTAACCCGGTTAGTAATAGCATTAAGAACTCAAATCACTTAGGCAGCCCATTTTCATTTCAGTACATGTCCCACTGCTATGATTTGGTCCAATTGAATGCCTCTGTAAGTATAAAGAATGAGTCCTGCCTTTCTAAAGCTGTAAAACAACAAAATTGTGAAGAACATGTCGAGACAAATGGTTGTGACAACAAAATCACGACAAAATTAGTAGAATTCTTACATATGGTTCCGTCGATGAGCAAACTCTTTTTCAAATTTATTATTTCCCACATCAATCATTTACTTAATTAATTTTGTCTTATTGATTTAGAGTTTTTCTTTGCAACTTTTCATGATAATCCAAAAAATGTCCTTGGAGCCTGGTACTCCACATCACTTGTGAATATGTTCTTAAAATTGCTGAATCTTAAAAATTATCCTGGTTCTGTACTGATGATTAAATTAAATACATGACTATTTGTAACAATCTAATGAGGACATGATGAGTTCAATACTTGGATCGGTTTGGTTTGTTGGATGACAAAATAGTAATTATGGGCTCGGCGCAATGTTGGCAGATTTTCTCTGAAAGCCCGTGTTTGATTAGAAACAACCCAACAAGTAAAACTCACCACTTTGCAGTGACTTTGGCTAGTTTTCAGGCAGATTTCATTGTTTAGGCATGCAAATTAGCGATTTTTTTTGTATTTAGAAAAAATTTCTCATTTTTCAATGTCATTTGTTTCTTTTTCTTTGCAGCATCAAAATTTGAGCCTCAAATTTACCAAATATTGGTTTTTATTTTTTTCGATTTAAATGTGATTAGCCAAGAATCAACTTAATTGGTTGTTTCCTAATATTGTTAGGATGTTCTTTCATTATATAGCTATGTAAGCCTCTCATTTTTCTAGCATTCTTAGGAATCAGTAGAGTTATAGAAAAATTGCCGTGATTTTCGTGATTACAAATTCTGTTTCTACATGTTTCCACTACGTCACAATATATATATTTTTTTGATCTGAGACTACATCACAATTAGATGACTATTATTTGTTAGATTTTGTTGGTGATTGATTTAGTCAGTTTCAGACTTAAATTTCACATCTATCCAGATTATCAGCAACAGGAAGCTTAAAGTCCTGAACACCGAGCTGTGGCAACTTCTCCAGTTACGAGGACAACTATCTCGACGTCCATTAATCCTCCTTCTGATTGTGTTGTGGAACCCGCAAAGGCTTTGGTTAATGGTTTAAATGCACCACAATACAGTGCCTTCCTGTACAAAAGATTTTGTCAACAGTTATGGAGCCTTTGGTTCTGATACTGAAGCAATACTCAAACAAATTTGTGAGCCATAGAGGACGAAGGCAAAATTATGTGGTACTCAGGATGTTAAATATATATGGTTTGTGAATGTTGTGTAAAAATATGGTTTGTGAATGCTAAATTATGAGGTACTCAGGATGTTATGCTTAGGTGGTTTGATCAACCCGATTCGTCAAATTCACTTTCGTCTCTGATTTTTCTTCTTCTTGTTTTGTTTTTTGTTTTTGAATGTTGTCTTGTAAAAGATTTCTGTCATGTAATCACTATGATTTGTATTTAATAACGTAAACAAATACGAGAGATTGAGTTAATTAGAGTGAAATTTCACTGTTTCTATCAAAAACAAAAAGGTCATTGTCACTTTCAGTCTCACTCCAGATGACAGATTTCTAAGAGCAGATCTTTGTGTTTTATATCATTGTTGATGAAAAACATTGACAGGAAAAGGATTAAAAAACAGAAAAGAAAAGAATTGGTGTCACTTAAACATAGGCTAGAAGCTGCTGGTATACCTATTTAGATTTTGGCCCCTTTCTCAAGTGCATAATGGGGCCAAATTGTTTACAATTGAAGGAGTTGAGAGTGGCTCGGTGGCTGCTTTGGTCACCCGTGACCTCCTGTGACACTCTAGCTACCCAACCCAACCGTCAACCACCACATTCGGCCATCCTATATTGTCAACCACCATCTCAACAACTCATCAAATATATCTATTTATTTTTTAATTTTTATTTACTTTCAAAACATTTATATACAAAAAGAAAGGAAAAAAAAATAAGAAACTGACAATTGTTATTAAATGACATTCTCTCTATCCCATTTTGTTGGTCCACCTTTTCATTAATCTGTTTCAAAATGTTTGTCCGCTTTTTATTTTTGGATACTAAATTTTGTTGGATTTCTAAAATAGCCCTTATAATCAATATAAACATATTTTAAAATTCAAATAGAAGGGCATTGATGGGGAAAATGTTTCTTTGAATTAAAATGTAATGATTACATGTCTTTGGTGGTGATACATATCCCTAATGTATTACTCCCATTTTGACCTCTAATAAGGTGGAAGAGAGAGACAGAATAGAGAGAGATAGAGAGGAGTGTGGATCCACCATTCACATGGTCTATTCCATGTCATTCTGAGATAGATTGGAGATACTCAATTAGAGTTTTCAAACATTTTCTTTTCTTTAAATTGGGAGGAAATATATAAATAATTTACAATTGAAAGAGTCTTTTATTTTTGTTTTTTTTTCTTCTTTGTTGAGGCCATATGTTATTATATTATAACTTTTAATTTTGACTCACATTACTTGTGTAACTTTTATTCTTATTATTTATTTATAGTTTATAAATGAAAACTTATGTCAGCCCATGATTTGAACCCAGCCCAAATTGTTCGATACCATACTATATGTTGAGTCTTTCCAGGAGAACCAAAAAAGGTGAAATTACTCACAGGTCCCATGTGGAACATGTGGATTCCATTTAATCCCATAACTTTTTGAGTACATCCAAAAGTCCTTTCCTCTCTCTCTCTCTCTACTTTTTGCTTCCCTTCCTCTCTCGTTTTTTTTTCTGCATTTTTCTCTCATCGTCTTTGTCATGGACGACAACTGGTGATCATGTCTTTCTCCATTGATCGGGGTTCACTGATAACCGCCAACCATCGAAATCAACTCGTGACTTCACTCTCACCGACAGCGAAGATAATATATTTTCGACGAAGAAGATGATATATTTCCGACGAAGAAGATGAGTGGATCTACTTAGATCTGACGTAGATCTACTCTTTTTTTGGCTAGATCAAATTTGGCTAGATCTAAACAAAAAATAATTGTCGAGTACAATCCTCTCTCTACATCCGCCTTTCTTCTTGATCTCTTTTTTTTTTTTTTTTTTTTCTGCTATACATACATTTTTACATTCTAATGAAGAAAATTTTGAAATTGAACAAGTAGTTTTGAGTTTTAATTCTGGTGAAGCGTAAAATTTTCTTGATTTCAAATTTTTTAGGTCTTGGAATGAATCATGGTATAAAAGCTGTAAAATTTTACGGTTCATAACATATTTTTGATTTATTAATAATGATAAATGCTTAATAGATTTTTGTTTTGAAACTATAACATTTCTGAGTTTCAAAACTTACTTTTCGATTTGATCACTATTTGGATATTATTTGCTTGAACCTTACAAAAATTGAAAAAATAACATATGTTTTTCCATTGTTGCTATTTTTGTCGTTTCATTTTTTCCTTTTAATTTATCAATATTTAGCACATTTTGCTATGTTTTTTGCTATAATTTATCCATTTATTTCTTTTTTTTTGGGCAATATTCTAGACATTCGGTGAGTCTCGATAATGTTCTTAACGTCCAATGAGCGTTACGAACATTAATTGACTTCCGTGCGTTCTTAACACTCCGGTGAACTTCGTGAAACTCGGCGACTTCAGCGATATTGAACATTTCGGCGAGTCTCCGACGATCATTTGACGGAAGTCCAACGGTAGTAAGATGTGAGCGATTAATGCGTAAATTTTTTTAAAAAAAATTTTTTGGTAACAATTAAAAATGTATTGGACTAATTTGTGCAAGTGTTTTGTTTTGGGATTAGCGGGTTTTGAACTTGGTACATGGGACTTATCATTAAGTTCCCCAAAAGAAAAATTGTGTTGATTGTGTATTATTGTGCGCTAGGGCTGGCCAATCCACACCAGCTCAAATAAGGGGGTCGGTCTTATGGACGGGTCTTATTACCCAGTAGGCTCTACTCAAAAAAATCAAATAATGTATTTTATTTTTACTCCTAGACTCAATATTGTAAATTTATCACTGATTTAAACAAATTTATCACTGGTTTAAACAAATTTATTATTGATTTATTACTGGTTTAAACAAATTTATCATTGGTTTATTACTGGTTTAAACAAATTTACCACTAATTTATCACTAGTTTAAATAGATTTATCACTGATTTCAATAAATTTATCACTAGGATTTTCCCCAATATATAAAGAGAGAGAGAGAGAGAAGACCCGACGGCAAAGAGCCTAGATCCTAGATCTAGAGGTGGAGGTGGCAGTGATCGACAACGACGGTAGAGGTGGAGGTGAAGACGTCGGTGGCGGTGGGAAGGTGGAAGCACTGGTGAAAGTGGAAGATGATGCTAGTTGAGGTCGCCGGCAATAACGATAGTAGAGGCGGCGATTTAAACGAACCCGGTGGAGATGCCAATGGTCGTTGGTTGAAAAATATGCCGAGAGAGAGAGAGAGAGTAATAATCCTTGAAGGACCAAAAATGTTGAGATTTGAGTATAAAAATCTGAGGGAAAAAATGGAATAAATAAAAATGTTCAGGACCTATAAGTAAAAGAGTCTCCATTAAGAACATACTGGGTAATAACCCTTGAAAATAGGGCCGGCTTATAAAAATTCCCGCAAATAATATGATTTTGAATAAAATCATATATTCAATTAATTTGTAAATTTTGGGTCAAAATTTAGAATAAATAATCAATTTTTGATTGAAATTATGAGAACAATAATAATTTAAAGTTGCATGATTATGAATGTTCTCTCTCTCATTTTTTATTTCTAACTCCCCTAATCGGTTTAAACCAAACCATTGGTTTGAATCTATTAAAATATTCAACTAACTTGATGGTTTTGAACATAAGTGAGTTTTGCAACAGGTTGAAAAATTTTCAAACCGTCAAAAGAGGTAGATGATTTTTCCCAAAACAGCCAAACCGATCCACGGTACTCAGGCCAATGGAGCTTAGGAGGAGGGAGAGTGAAAAAAATACAAAATATGAAAAATAATGATTGGGTATCTTGAAGAAGAATAAATCTTTTGCTTTCTATGTCACTTGTTACATCACAGAAAAATTTCTTTAATGGACCACCAAATTAATATTATATCACTCACTAATTAAATATTATATATAGTAGATTAATATGTACACAAGAGAATGAATATAATCATGGTCCCCCACTCTCTGTCAATGAGCCATTATTGTAACAATTGATTTTTAATTATTTTATAAAATTTATATTAATATTATTTAATTGTAGTTAAAAAATATAATTTATTTTGTATTAATATGTATTATTTTGTAAAATAATATAATTTATTAGTCGAAGTATTAATAAGTAAGTTTTGATAAACTTGACTTAATTTAAATAGACTTGAATTAGTGAAGATTAACAGGAGAGTGACACGTGGCTGTTAACTTGAGGCTCTGAATATAATTTGTATAAGGAGGAGAAGTTGAAGTTGACTCAGTAAGAAAGAAAAAGAAAAAGAAAAAAAGAAAAAGAAAGAAAGAAAGGAAGAAAAAGGGAAGGAAAATAATGGAAGTTAAAAAGGATTTTTGGTGGTAAAAGGAAGAGTGAGATATTAAAGTTAAGGTGAGTTATATTATAGTCACTAAAATATATTTTCACGTATATTTTGACTTATCAAAATTTGTTTTATACAAGTCATGTTTTAATAGTATATTAATAAAAGTTATATTTTATAAACATTTTAGGTAGGTGGTTTTATTTCTTAACCCTATTTGCTTAAAAGAAAACCCATGGATCTGTTTGTTTATATTTTAAAGAATATTTGATTATGACCTTATATACAATTATGTTTTGTAAGTATCACCACGAGAGTCATGCCTTGGGAACTTAAATAACCATTGGTAGTGTTTGGCAGGCTCCTTTGTGGTCAATGTTTGTCATGGATCCATTGACCGTGTAGTACTTGGCACTTAGTGATGTCTTAGTGGTTATGGTTGTATAGTGATTTCCGTATTACATGTTAAATGATCTGAATTATATGTCAAATGATTTCCGTATGTTATGTATCAAGCTCTTTTTGGCCCACTTAATTATCCATGGTGAATTTTATACCTTATACTCTTAGTATAATATTTCTCACCGTGCCATGTGCTTATAGTATTTTTTACCACTTCAGGTGACATGTCAAGACCAGCATATGGGGTGACATGGCAAGGCCAGCGTGTGGGATAAGTACAAAGCACATGTATGATAATTGTAAATATCGGCTTCTTTGATCAATAAATTTTGTTATAAAATAAAACTCAATGATTATTTTAGTACCCTTATTTAAATATTTCTTCCGCTTGCGTTTATTAATTTGTTTAAAGATTTGGCCGGAGGTAACCTCGGTTACTGGCCATCATGATGCTTAACTCTGCAGAGGCAATTCGTGACAATTATTAACATTAATTTATTTTCATAATTCTATCAAAGCAATATATATACGGAAAATGGTATATGTTCTAAATTTTTTATTAAGTAAATGACCAAATGTCTCATATAGGTATGAGACATTATCCATATATATACCAGGGGAGTCCCATGTATATTCAACCCAAGGCGAAAAGTTCAAACTCATAGGATCAAAATCTTATTCCTTTTGTATTTATTTAGGTTCACGTTTGGTAGAGTTTTGTAAATATGATTTGAGAGTATGAGTTGTATTGCCGTTTGAGAAGTGGGTTGGCTTTTAATCTTTTGACTATTTTAGCTTGGGCTAAAAATTTGGGTTTAGGAAGGGCTTTTTAATTTTGACTTTTTATGAGAAAGAGTGTAATGATTATGGGTTGAATGTGATGTTTTGTTTGTTGTATCAAAATAGCCTATTTTGTCTTTTGTAGCTAAAATAACCAAAAAGTCCATAAACCAACTTACTTAAGCAATTTGAGTTTGTAAGTTGTGGAATTATTATTTGGCGTAGAAAATTTGTTTAGTTATAGTTTTTGAATAGAATGTTGAATTGAGTTTTGAATTGAGTGTGAAATTGAGTTTTGAAAGTTTGATTTGATATATGAAGTAAGAAAATTTGTTTGGTTATGAGTTTTGCAAAGAGTTTTTAAAACTTAATTCAAATTGTTATAACTCATAACAAAATACACTACTATCATACTATTGAAAATTTTGATAAAGACTCACAATCAAACTCTTTTTAAAATTCAATTAAAAAAATTTATTATTAACAGAAAATAACATTAATTAATTTTTTAATTGAAAATACTACAAAGGCAAAAAAGCAAAAAAAAAAATTCAAAATAAATATTCAAAAAATTTAAATCATAAATATTTAAATAATTTAAATAATCTAAAAAATTTAATAAGTAAAAAATTAAAATAAATATTCAAGAAAATTAAATCGTAAAAATTTAAATAATTTAAATATTCAAAAAATTTAAATAATTTAAAATGTTAATATTTTAAATTTAAAAACAACTCTACACTCACATCGTAACCAAACACATAAAACAAAACTCAATTAAGAATTTATTTTTAAAATTCATAACTAAACACATAACTCAAAATTTTATACTACTTTCACAACTCCATACTCAAATTGTAATCAAATGCATAACAAAAAAATTAAAATATTTAAAAATATTTTTATAAAATAGAGTTTGAATTTATTTTTTATAAAATATTTTAAAATTTAAAATCGTAATATTTTGAAATTAAAATATTTAAAAATATTCAAAAAATTAAAAGATTAAAAAAATTGTAACATATTTAAATATTGAAATATTTAAAATCTTAACAAAATTAAAATATTAATTTGAATTGAGGTTTGGACAGAGTTTTGAATTATGTGTTTGGTTATGAATTTTGAAAAGTAAAAATTATGTTTTTGAATTGAGTTTTGAGAAATGAGTGTAGAATTATGATTTGAAAGCTCAAAGCAAACAACACACAAATCAATGAATGGAACTATGATTTGAGAGACTTATCAAGCAGGCCTTAGATTTTCTCTTATATTGAATTTTTTTTTGTATGTGATTGTGATTTATGTTGTAATATTGAGATATCAAAATTCTAAATAAATGATAATTATTTTAATGATAGGAATTGCTAAATTTGGCCTCATCAAAAGCTTGCACCAACTTGAGATGTAAAAAAAAAAAAAAGCAGCTTTAAAAAAAATTAATGATGCCTTGAAGAAAGATTTATATAATACAGAGGCCACAATCTTTCACAATCCATCATTATTATCTTTGTAGCATGCTTGTATGTCTTGTGTTGGAACCGGTCACCAATAGCTTCTCTAATATAATGGTATTAGTGAGAATTTACAACAATCAATGTGACTTCAAAATTAGTTTATTAATTAACAAAAGTATATTTTGTTATTTCTCATAAAAAAAATTATTTTAGCTATTCTAAACAGGGATATTTTTTTTTTAAAGGTTCTTAATATTAAAATTTTATAGGATAAAAGACACGCAATATTTTCATAGTAGTTGGAGTCCCTCAACATTCTTTTAGAGAAATTTCAAAATCAAAGGAATTTCAAAACCGAGAAATTTCAAATTAGAGAAATTTCACTAAGTGTGCTTGTGTGTTCATGTTTGGAATTTCTCTGGACATATCAGAATCCTTACAATTTCTCTGAGTGTGTTTGTGTGTTCATGTTTAGAATTTCTATAGGTATTTTTACTAAAATTTCTCTAGACACATCACAATCTCACAATATTTGAGAAAATTCACCTGATAACCATAGTAGAAAATTCATACAGTGATCACTGCGGGAGAAAATTCACAAAATTATAAACAATGATTACAATCATAGAAAATTCACCACGATGATCACGACTAGAAGAAATTCATACGACCAGAGAAAATTTACCTGATTAGGGAAAATTCACAAAATTATAAACAATGGTCACAACCAAAGAAAATTCACAGTTTCCACATCAGAGAAAATTCACACAATTTAGAGAAAATTCAATTGGATTTGCTCACACAACCTGTCGATTTGCTCACACATCACAATCCCTTCATCCAAATTCCGTTACATCCATGAGCTTATTGTTGTCTATGATTGCCTGATACGCAATTTCAAATTTAGGTTGTAATCAACCATTTTTTTTTATATTGAAAACACAAATAATTTGATGTTCTTTCTTCATCACAAAATCAACTAAGTGCAAAAATTTCAATTTTTAATTTTATGAATCAAGTTCAATTGAGCTTTTTCTAATTTTCTCTTGCTAAAACAAGCAAGTTCATATACATCTGACACAATTTCGACAATGCTTTCAATGATTGCAAATTTTATTTTGTAGATAAAACTAGCAAATTGGCCATCTAAAGCACAACCAATCAAAGAAATATTTCTCTAGAAACTGAAATTATACTATAGACATAAAGAGACATGAAAACCATATTGTCCCCAGCATATGTATGACTCAACATTCAATTCTATAAAACAGTAACAATGTAGCACTAATCAAATTTGAAACAAACGAAAGCTACGCATTTTAATGCCTCAGAATCAATTGTTTCCCTAAATTTTCTAAACTCAAACAAACGAATCAATGAGTGGATTTTGCAAGAATAGAAAGGAAGTGAAGAGGGAGGAGAGAGAGAGAGAGAGAGAGAGAGAGAGAGAGACTCACTTACTCAAACTATCGATTGCATCTTTTCTAGTGAAGTATTGATTCCCTACTTTGTCGATTCCTGTCAATGATTGGTTGCTGAACAACCCTGTAATTTTTGTCCACAGCTTCGACATGTCTTCTTACCTCTTCTCTCTTTCTTTTTCTCTCTCTCTCTCTCTCTCTATATATATATATGTATATATTCAAATTGGACTTGTCTTTTACATCATAGCACTATGTCAAGAACATGATCGCTGGCGTCGTCCAAATGTTAGGCAGTCATAGGAAGAGAAAGGAGAGAGGATGAGTGAGAGAGATGAGAGAGGATATGACTGAGGGACCTTAGACTACACTCCAAAAAAAAAAAAAAAAAAATGGACCTCTTCCATTACTAAAAGTTAGAAAGAGATGTTAGACTAAATTTCTCATTCTAAAACTCATTTGAAAATAAATAAAAAAAAATGTATTAAGCAAATTTAACATTAACTTCTTTATCTGCTTATTTTTAATTTTAAATTAACTTATTAACACACTCTTACAGCAAGCCTTAATGGCAGCTTATGTTTTGACCACTTGCAGGATGCAATAAAGGGTTGGTGCTCTTCTATTGTTTGACAACTGCATATAATTTAGTACGTAACCGTGCAATGCAGAGCTAAAATATAGTTTTTTAAAATAATATTTTATAAAATTTTGTTAAATTATATATATATATACATATATATAATATTAAAAATAATAATTAAATTGGAAAAAAAAGTAATAATTTAAAATTAAAGAATAATTCTAACTATTTATTTTGATAATCTTAACCCTATCATTTTATAAAAGTGTTTGTTAAATAAATATATAATAATTTTGGATAAATTATTTGTATATTTTTAATAATTTAGCCCTCTTGTGCTACAAAAATCTAACATAAATAAATATATATCACAATTTTATATGATATTAAATTACAACATAGTAAAAGAAACACTTATTTGATAATTTTAACTCCATCGTGCTATAAAATTGTAATTTAAATAAATCTTACTTTTTATTTATCAAAAAAAAAAGAGTGCAATTTAAATAAATACAGATAATGATTTTTGTATGATACTAGAAATTATGACGTAATAAAAAAGTACTACTTTTGATATTAAAAATAATAATTATAAAATTAAAGTGAAGAGAGAGAGATGCATAGAGAAAAAAAATTTAAAAGTAAAACACTACTTTTAGTATGTATAAAATTAACAATCTTCATATTCGATCAGAACCCAAATACAAAAAACCAAAAACCAAAAGGGAAAAAATACAATAGTGAAAAGTAACTCATCTGAAATTTGAAAGCAGTCTCGAATATATATATTTATTCTTTGATTTTCTCTCTTGTGAGTTGTGATTGTATAGAATAATATTAGAAATATTTTGTAATTACAAATTAAAGTATAATCTATGTAGAATTTATAGTTAGATTTAATGTAAAACTCTAATTGGATTTGTCAAATAAGCATTTCCCAGTAAATAGAGTCCTTAATTATAAAATTGGTCAAGTGTAATGGATTTGTGGGTTTGTTAGAGTAGAAAAGAAATAAGAGTGGACAAAATTTTACTGTTTATAAACGTATGTCATTGAGGTGGCTTTTTTTTAGAGAGAAAAGAGAGAGAAAAAAAGACCTAGAATGTGCCACATAAGAAAATGAAGGTAAATACTATAAAGATAAGATAAGATGAGACATATTTTCAGAAGTTAAAATTCAAGTTGAAGTCGATTAACTATTCAACTTAAGATTAGACATTATGTTACTTGAGTCTATCTTTGCTTAATTCAAACCAAACACGCCAATAATTTATATATTACTTTGATTAATAATTGAGACAATCTTGTAATAATAATAGCAGTAGGTTCTTTCTAATAATTTTTTTTTAGATCTTGATGACCTTGCCTCTAGATATCAAATCCCAAAGAAATGACATTAATTATACTCCAAAGGAACTTCTAAAGAATGCACTCATTTGAAAGATTAAATACTAATTTGATAATTTCCTATTAAGATCTTGGAAAAGCCTAGAATGATGTATTGAAATTGAAAGATTGATATTAACAAAGGCAGGACCACATGCTACAATTAAACCTTCATGATCATCACTAGATCAAAATTATGGAATCCTAATAATATTTGATTCTCATGAAGAATCACATTATTGTCTTTATCTTAGGTTATAAAACTAGTGGCTTTGCATAGTCATAATGCTGTTACATTGTACCTCTATCATTTCCCGGAAAATGAAGGTACATTTCTTTTTCTCCAAACGAATACAAAATTTTTGGAGCTTGTAA